>JARBWK010000018.1:22772143-22925763 GCA_030556195.1 Anolis apletophallus
TCTGGGAGCCTCTCGTCGCCCAGCCAGGAAGCCACGCCATGCCGCCCGCAGTACGTCTTACTTTCGTCTTACTTTCGGGGAAGTAGCAAGTCCTTTACATATCAGTTGTAGGCCTTTTACGACGACCGTCAGCCTCTCCTAGTTTTCTCCTCTTCGCTTTGCCTTTTGCAACCCGTGGACCGAAGAAATACATCCTCTTCAAATTCCTTTTTTTGGCTTAGCTCAGCTTTCTTCCTTGTGATTTAAAGACTTTAAGACCCTTCAACGGCAACCGTTAAAACTCTTGATCTTCATTCTGTTTGAAGGCATATGCTTTGTGGTCGCCCTCTTCACGTTTCAACCTGTCGTGCTTAGAATATGTGGTTTTGTGGTTGGTGAAAGAATGGTAGCGCCTCCATTTTTGTCGTCATCGCATGTACAGGCAACCTTCCATATTTGACTTTTGTAAATTTGAGTCTGCACAGTTTGGATTCAAAGGAATTTCTTGGTCCTCCAGCACAATTCTGGGATCAACGTCCACCAGAAGTTGACCATAGAATCACACTGGAGGACCCAGCAATTTCTAGCAAGATCACATGTAGGAATGTGAAGGTCATCTACTGTAATTCTATGGTCAGTATGCCGTCACACCAGGTCTGTTTAAAATTAAAACTGGCAGATGTGTTGTCCTTTCTATCTGGTGGACTGCAGAGCGCTTGCTGAAAAAGCTAGGTGGTCTGGCAATCCAAAAAAACACTCCAAAATAAAGTTGAAAATCAAACAGTTTATTCAATAACAAAGTCTTTGCAGGACTTGGCACAGCTTAATGGTTGCAAAAAAACCAGACTGGAAATGCCTTGGGTTGTTGCTCAAAAGATTCCCACTGCTTCCCTTTGGAAGGCAGGAAACCCGATATTTCCCACCCTGGTCCTAGGTGTTTGGTTGAAGGAACCACTCCTTCCCCCTCTAAACCTAAGACCAGTCCAAAGGGGACCTAAAGCTGGGCTGGTAACCAGATGTCTATCCTATACAGCAGGGGTGCCCACACTTTTTCATCATGCGAGCTACTATGTGAAGAATCAAGTTGAAAAGATCACCTGTTGTGCATGTGAGCGTGTGTGCGCACGCGCACACTCCTACTGCAGCCTTCCATGCGCGCGGGGCTTCTTTCTTGCTTGCCCACGAACTCGCTGCCGCGCGCACCCGGGAAGGGGATCCTTCTTGCCTGCGCGCTCTCTCTTAATGTCATTGTTGTCTTCCTACGTCCTGCTGCGTGCTTTTGCGAAGCAGGAAATCCCCATCCCATCCTGCTTCTTGCGTGCACATCAGGCCCCTCCCACGCACGCAGCAGGAGGGTATTTATAGGCGCACCCGCCAGCGCTCCGACCAGATATGGCTTCGGCGGCGGCTCGGAAGGTGCAGGGCTGGGAAGAGGGGCCGCCTGGCTGCTGCCTGGGCCGGGAAACTCAACCAAGAGAGGGACCCACATGAGGCTGGACCCTTCCCACAGCAGGCTCCCCCCTCCCTCCTCCCTCGAGGCTTCCTTACCTGGGCAGGAGAAGGAAGAGTGGAAGAGGTGCTTCCCCAAGTGACAGATGCAGCGGGGGGCACCCTTCCTTCCTTCCTTTCAAGGGTGCCACTCAGAAAGGACGCCCAAGTGGACGGCTGGCAGGAAGAAGGACCCCTCCCACTGGTGGCAGTCCATGCCCACGGGAGAGAGGGGGGGCTCTTCCTAGCCGGCTCTGAAGAGCCACCCCCCTCTCTCCCGTGGGCCCTCGCCGCCTTTCTCCTTCGAGGGCGCGGGAGGGCGCGGCGACGAAAGGCGGCGAGGGCCCAAGCAGCAGCAAGTGGAGTCTCCATCCCCGCAGCCCCCTCCTCCTCGGGTTCAGCCCCAGGAACACGGCGGAGCCCTCCCTCCTCGCCCCCAACCAAGGAAAGAAAGCAGCCCCACACAGCTCGCTCGCCCAGGTCTCGGCTTGGAATGGGAGTCCCGAGGATAGCAGCAGGGTTTGCAGCGGGGCTTGCTTGGCTTTGCCCCACTTTGCCTGGCTTCCTTCGCCTCTTTCTCTCTCTCTCTCCTTCCAGCGCCCCCGCCTGCCTGCCTGCCTGCCAAAAGGATCCAAAAAAGTTCTCCGGATTTCTTTCTTCTCTCCTTGGCTCTCTCTCTCTCTCACACACACATTCCCTCCATCCCTCCCACATCCTCGCATCCTATCCATGCGTGTGCCTTCGCCTTGCTCCCACCCCCCCTCCAGCAGCAACCAATGGGCGGTCATGTCACCACACCGTGCGTGGCAAGATGAGCACCAGGGCCCGCCCACTAAAATCTCATTTTGGCAAAAGAAGCCCTGCGAAGGTGGTGGCGGGAGCGCACGTGCGCACACATGGTAGGAGTGCGCCATCCGGCTGGTGAGGCCCAAAGATCACCTGGAAGAGGGCCGAAGATCACCTAGGTGCTCCCGATCACCGTAATGAGCACCCTTGCTATACAGCATGCAAAGCCAGTCTCTGCAAGGTACCATAAACTCATCTGGTTCCAGCAGTCCCCCAGCTAATGGTCAAGCAAATAGCAATCAGCAGGTCAGCATGCAGGTTAGCATGCAGGTTGGCACCCAGGTAAGCACCCAGGTAAGCACCCAGGTAAGCACCCAGTACTTACGGTGACCCTTTCGGAGCCAATCCTGGATGGCCAAAAACACATCTGAATTCCTTCTCTCCCTGAAAGGAACTGCAACACTTTCTAAAATGGAGGCCAATCCCCAGGAAGAAAAAGGGGCGGACACCAACTAAAAAGATACATTTGCAGAGCTTTAGGCGGCAAATTCTGCACCAGGCTGCAACCCTGCTAATAATTAACAGGCAAGGTGCCAGTGTGCCTGGAACAGTCCCAGAAAAAATGCAAAAGTAAAAATGCTGCCTTTATAAACAAAACTATGGGGCACTGCATATGAAACGTCTGGAGGACGGAACAGTCAGCTTCTTGACTGCATAGTCATGGTGGAGTACCTTGAGATTTCTAGATATGTATTCTATTGGTTTTTTTTAAAAAAATAATTTTTATTTGTGTTTGTGTGTGTGTGTGTTTTCATGGGGCGTCCTTTGCCCCAAACTTCAGCAAATGTGGAAGGATGGCAGTATAAAATAAAAGAAGTGGAAGTGATCCATTGCAATAAGAGAGGTGATGTGAACACAGTGGCATTGGGACCTATTGGTGGGAGCATCATGGTGAAGAAGGCAAAGCAATAACGGCATGTATGTTGTGTCGTGTGACAAGATGCAATGCCACTTTACTTGCGGTATGTGATAATGTCCTTGATTGGAGACAGACTCCTTGTATGTCCCTAGACTTAGATTGGAAAGAGAACAACAACAAACAAACAACTTTGTTTTTGTATCCCATCACCATCTCCCCAAAGGGACTTGGGGTGGCTTACATGGGGCGTCGTGTGATAAGATGCAATGCCACTTTGCTTGTGGAATGTGATAATATCCTTAGATTAGAAACAGACTCCTTCTATGTCCCTAGATTTAGATTGGATACAGACTCCTTGTATGTCTCTAGACATAGATTGGAGATAGACACCTTGAATGTCCCTAGACTTAGATTGGAGAGAGACTCCTTGAATGTCCCTAGACTTAGATTGGAGATAGACACTTTGAATGTCCCTAGACTTAGATTGGAGAGAGACTCCTTGAATGTTTCTAGACTTAGATTGGAGACGGACTCCTTGAATGTCCCTAGACTTAGATTGGAGACAGACTCCTTGAATGTCCCTAGACTTAGATTGGAGATAGACTCCTTGAATGTCCCTAGACTTAGATTGGAGACAGACACCTTGAATGTCCCTAGACTTAGATTGGAGATAGACACCTTGAATGTCCCTAGACTTAGATTGGAGATAGACACCTTGAATGTCCCTAGATGTAGATTGGAGAGAGACTCCTTGAATGTTTCTAGACTTAGATTGGAGATAGACACCTTGAATGTCTCTAGACTTAGATTGGAGATAGACACATTGAATGTCCCTAGATTTAGATTGGAGATAGACACCTTGAATGTCTCTAGACTTAGATTGGAGATAGACACCTTGAATGTCTCTAGACTTAGATTGGAGATAGACACATTGAATGTCCCTAGACTTAGATTGGAGATAGACTCCTTGAATGTCCCTAGACTTAGATTGGAGATAGACATCTTGAATGTCCCTAGATTTAGATTGGAGATAGACACATTGAATGTCCCTAGACTTAGATTGGAGATAGACACCTTGAATGTCCCTAGACTTAGATTGGAGATAGACACCTTGAATGTCCCTAGACTTAGATTGGAGACAGACTCCTTTAATGTCCCTAGACTTAGATTGGAGATAGACTCCTTGAATGTCCCTAGACTTAGATTGGAGATAGACATCTTGAATGTCCCTAGACTTAGATTGGAGATAGACACCTTGAATGTCCCTAGACTTAGATTGGAGATAGATCTTGAATGTCTTGAATGTCCCTAGAATGTTAGACTTTGATTGAGATAGACATCTTGAATGTCCCTAGATTTAGATTGGAGATAGACACATTGAATGTCCCTAGACTTTGATTGGAGATAGACATCTTGAATGTCCCTAGATTTAGATTGGAGATAGACACCTTGAATGTCCCTAGACTTTGATTGGAGATAGACATCTTGAATGTCCCTAGATTTAGATTGGAGATAGACACATTGAATGTCCCTAGACTTTGATTGGAGATAGACATCTTGAATGTCCCTAGAGACTTTGATTGGAGATAGACACTTGAATGTCCCTAGAATTGTCCCTAGACTCCCTAGACTTTGATTGGAGATAGACACCTTGAATGTCCCTAGACTTTGATTGGAGATAGACATCTTGAATGTCCCTAGACTTTAGATTGGAGATAGACACCTTGAATGTCCCTAGACTTAGATTGGAGATAGACAGACTTTGATTGGAGATAGACTTGAATGTCCCTAGACTTTTGGAGATTGGAGATAGACACCTTGAATGTCCCTTAGATTGGAGACTTTGAATGTGGAGATAGACACCTTGAATGTCCCTAGACTTGAATGTCCCTAGATTTAGATTGGAGATAGACACCTTGAATGTCCCTAGACTTTGATTGGAGATAGACACCTTGAATGTCCCTAGACTTAGATTGGAGATAGACATCTTGAATGTCCCTAGATTTAGATTGGAGATAGACACCTTGAATGTCCCTAGACTTAGATTGGAGATAGACATCTTGAATGTCCCTAGACTTAGATTGGAGATAGACACCTTGAATGTCCCTAGACTTTGATTGGAGATAGACATCTTGAATGTCCCTAGACTTAGATTGGAGATAGACACCTTGAATGTCCCTAGACTTAGATTGGAGATAGACTCCTTGAATGTCCCTAGACTTAGATTGGAGATAGACACCTTGAATGTCCCTAGACTTAGATTGGAGATAGACACCTTGAATGTCCCTAGACTTTGATTGGAGATAGACTCCTTGAATGTCCCTAGACTTTGATTGGAGATAGACTCCTTGAATGTCCCTAGACTTAGATTGGAGATAGACACCTTGAATGTCCCTAGACTTTGATTGGAGATAGACTCCTTGAATGTCCCTAGACTTCGATTGGAGATAGACTCCTTGAATGTCCCTAGACTTAGATTGGAGATAGACACCTTGAATGTCCCTAGACTTAGATTGGAGATAGACACCTTGAATGTCCCTAGACTGAGATTGGAGACAGACACCTTGAATGTCCCTAGACTTAGATTGGAGATAGACACCTTGAATGTCCCTAGACTTAGATTGGAGACAGACTCCTTGAATGTCCCTAGACTTAGATTGGAGACAGACACCTTGAATGTCTCTAGACTTAGATTGGAGATAGACTCCTTGAATGTCCCTTAGACAGACTCCTTGAATGTCCCTAGACTTGATTGAGATAGACACCTTGAATGTCCCTAGACTTAGATTGGAGACAGACACCTTGAATGTCCCTAGACATAGACTGGAGAATGTCCCTAGACTTAGATTGGAGATAGACACCTTGAATGTCCCTAGACTTTGATTGGAGATAGACTCCTTGAATGTCCCTAGACTGAGATTGGAGACAGACTCCTTGAATGTCCCTAGACTGAGATTGGAGATAGACACCTTGAATGTCCCTAGACTGAGATTGGAGATAGACACCTTGAATGTCCCTAGACTTAGATTGGAGATAGACACCTTGAATGTCCCTAGACTGAGATTGGAGACAGACTCCTTGAATATCCCTAGACTGAGATTGGAGACAGACTTCTTGAATGTCCCTAGACTTAGATTGGATATAGACACCTTGAATGTCCCTAGACTGAGATTGGAGACAGACTCCTTGAATGTCCCTAGACTGAGATTGGAGACAGACTTCTTGAATGTCCCTAGACTTAGATTGGAGATAGACACCTTGAATATCCCTAGACTTTGATTGGAGATAGACACCTTGAATGTCCCTAGACTGAGATTGGAGACAGACCCTTGAATGTCCCTAGACTTAGATTGGAGATAGACACATTGAATGTCCCTAGACCGAGATTGGAGATAGACTCCATGATTGTCCCTAGACTGAGATTGGAGATAGACACCTTGAATGTCCCTAGACTTAGATTGGAGATGGACTCCATGATTGTCCCTAGACTTAGATTGGAGATAGACACCTTGAATGTCCCTAGACTTAGATTGGAGACAGACACCTTGAATGTCTCTAGACTTAGATTGGAGACAGACACCTTGAATGTCCCTAGACTTAGATTGGAGACAGACACCTTGAATGTCCCTAGACTTAGATTGGAGATAGACACCTTGAATGTCCCTAGACTTAGATTGGAGATAGACTCCTTGAATGTCCCTAGACTTAGATTGGAGACAGACTCCTTGAATGTCCCTAGACTTAGATTGGAGACAGACACCTTGAATGTCCCTAGACTTAGATTGGAGACAGACTCCTTGAATGTCCCTAGACTTAGATTGGAGATAGACACCTTGAATGTCCCTAGACTGAGATTGGAGACAGACACCTTGAATGTCTCTAGACTTAGATTGGAGATAGACACCTTGAATGTCCCTAGACTTAGATTGGAGATAGACACCTTGAATGTCCCTAGACTGAGATTGGAGATAGACTCCATGATTGTCCCTAGACTTTCCTTCCGTTAGGAAGGAGGAGAAGGGGTTAAGACATGCTCGACAGTTGGAGAAAACACCTCTCTTCATTTTCTCTCCCTGCGAACTGAGCCCGCTCCCGTCACTTCCTTGTCATCTACCTCTGATTTCCCTGCTAGCTTCTTTGGGCACGCTGGCATTGGATTTACAAATTGAAAATCATTAATAATTCTAACCAGGCTGTGATAAATCTGAGATCATTCTCGATGAACCTGGACACCATTCCATAAATCAAAAAGATTACTTAGGAATTTTTAAAAATCTGACGTCAAAATGTCACGGTTACTAATGGTTTTTGTAGATCTCTTCCAGTGATATATCATTTATCTACGCTACATCTAAAACGTGACACCGGGGCCAGAAAATGTGATATCTTTAATATCATGAATACATTTGAGCCCATAATAAAGGTATTAACAACTCCTGGCTTCGACTCGTGCTTTCGGTTCCAGGACTGATTTAATGCTATTGTTCCTGACTTAATTGCTTCCTCTTGAAATGTCTGGAGACGCAAATGTGGCACAGTCCATGGCATGCGCTGACATGGCAGTCCTGCATGCGCTTGCTTGAGAGTCAGATTCATAATCACTTAGTCCTCCACGTTTGCTGGGTTAGAGGCGTCGGACCCCCATAAAAGTGAAAAAAATATGAATAAAAATACAATTCTTTTAACCTGAGATATACCCTCTAGGAACCTCTCGATCCTCCAGCGCAAATCAATAGTCAGTTTCCATGAATACATTAGTTGTAATGTCTTTATGATTACTTGTATGTGGATGTTTGGCAATGTTTTTTAATTTGGGTAGATCTAGCAGTTTTTGGTTTGTTAATGCGTCAGGTCCGGATTAAGACCTTTTTGCGCCCTAGGCCACACTTTGGAATTATGCCCTCTTTTGCGCGCCGCCACTTGGGCTCCGCCCCCGGAGGGAGTGACGTTGCTCGGGCCCGCCCCAGAGGGAGAGACGTCCCGGCCCCCCAGGGAGAGATGTCGCTCGGGCCCCCCCCCAGAGGAGTGACGTCGCTCGGCCCGCCCCAGAGGGAGACGTGGGCCCCGCCCCAGAGGGAGTGATGTCACTCAGCCCCGGCCCCTGGAGGGAGTGCCGCGCTGGGCCGCCCCCCCCACAGGGAGTGACGTTGCTCAGGCCCCGCCCCCGGAGGGAGTGATGTCGCTCAGGCCCGGCCCCCCAGAGGGAATGACGCTGCCGCGGCCCCACCCCGCCCCGGAGGGAGTGACATCGCCGGCCCCCCCCCGAGGGAGTGACGTCGCTCGGGCCCGCCCCCAGTGGGAGCGCCGGCGCTCGGGCCCCGCCCCCAGAGGGAGAGACATCGCTCGGGACCACCCCCAGAGGGAGTGATGTCGCTCGGGCCCCGCCCCCGGAGGGAGAGACGTCGCTCGGGCCCCGCCCCCGGAGGGAGTGACATCGCTCGGGCCCGCCCCCAGAGGGAGAGACGTCGCTCGGGCCCCGCCCCCAGAGGGAGAGACGTTGCTCGGGCCCGCCCCCAGAGGGAGTGACGTCGCTCGGGCCCGCCCCCAGAGGGAGAGACGTCGCTCGGGCCCGCCCCCAGAGGGAGTGATGTCGCTCGGGCCCCGCCCGGAGAGACGCCGTCGCTCGGGCCCCCCCAGAGAGGAGACGTTGCTCGGGCCCACCCCAGAGGAGAGACGTTGCCCGGGCCCCGCCCCCCAGAGGGAGTGATGTCGCTAGGGCCGCCCCCGGAGAGACGTCGCTCGGGCCCCGCCCGGAGGGAGCGTCGCTCGGGCCCGCCCCAGAGGGAGGGACGCTCGGGCCCCGCCCCCAGAGGGAGACGTCGCTCAGCCCCGCCCCAGAGGGAGATGTCGCTCGGGCCGCCCCCAGAGGGAGTGACGTCGCTCGGGCCGCCCCAGAGGGAGAGACGTCGCTGGGGCCGCCCCAGAGGGAGTGACGTCGCTCGGGCCCGCCCCAGAGAGGAAGTGACATCGCCCCAGAGCCCGCCCCCCAGAGGAGAGAGAGGGATCGCTCGGGCCCACCCCAGAGGAGACATGTCGCACCCGGGCCCCGCCCCCGGAGGGAGAGACGTCGCTCGGGCCCCGCCCCCGGAGGGAGTGACATCGCTCGGGCCCGCCGCCAGAGGGAGAGACGTCGCTCGGGCCCCGCCCCCAGAGGGAGAGACGTTGCTCGGGCCGCCCCAGAGGGAGTGACGCCGGCCCGCCCCAGAGGGAGAGACGTCGCTCGGGCCCGCCCCAGGAGGGAGTGACGTCGCTCAGGCCCGCCCCCGGAGGGAGAGACGTCGCTCGGGCCCCGCCCCCGGAGGGAGTGACGTCGCTCGGGCCCGCCCCCAGAGGGAGAGACGTCGCTCGGGCCCGCCCCCGGTGGGAGTGACGTTGCTCGGGCCCCGCCCCCGGAGGGAGTGATCGCTCAGGCCCGGCCCCTGGAGGGGGTGACGTCGCTTGAGCCCCGCCCCCACAGGGAGTGACGTTGCTCGGGCCCCGCCCCCAGGGAGTGACGTTGCTCAGGCCCCGCCCCAGAGGGAGTGATGTCGCTCGGCCCGGCCCCCGGAGGGAATGACGTTGCTCGGGCCCCACCCCCGGAAGGAGTGACGTCGCTCGGGCCCCCGCCCCCAGAGGGCGTGACGTCGCTCGGGCCCCGCCCCCGGAGGGAGTGATGTCACTCAGGCCCGGCCCCTGGAGGGAGTGACGTTGCTCGGGCCCCGCCCCCGGAAGGAGTGACGTTGCTCGGGCCCCGCCCCCGGAGGGAGTGATGTCGCTCAGGCCCCCTTCCCCAGAGGGAGTGACGTTGCTGGGGGCCCGCCCCCCGGAAGGAGTGACGTCGCTCAGGCCTGGCCCCCGGAGGGAGTGATGTCGCTCGGGCCCCCTTCCCCAGAGGGAGTGACGTTGCTTGGGCCCCACCCCCGGAGGGAGTGATGTCGCTCAGGCCCGGCCCCCGGAGAGAGTGACGTCGCACGGGCCCCACCTCCTGGAGGAAGTGATGTCGCTCGGGCTGCACTCCTCCCCCCTCCCTCCTTCTGAGATCACGGCGAGTTGTCCCAAAGGCAGCGGCAGCTGCGTGAATGGGCCGCCACGGGGAAGGGCGCCGCGCAGCTGCTGCTGGGACAACTCGGCGTGAGTCATCGCCATTTTTTTGGCCTTGATCTGGCGCCCCCCTCGGCTTACACCCATAGGCCACGGCCTTGCTGGCCTAATGGATAATCCGGGCCTGTAATATGTTATGGCATTGAATGTTTGCTGCTACTTGTGAACTTCCCCAAGTTCCCTTGGGGAGATAGGGCAGGATATGAATAAAGTTGTTGTTGTTGTTGTTGTTGTTGTTGTTACAGAATTGTGAGGGAAGACCTACAAATGCCTAGAGAAGTTTTTTCTTGGACCTCCAGCACAACTCTATGGTCGTGGAGGACTTACAAATTCATAGAGAAGTGTTCTCTCTAGGAATCTTTTGGTCCT
Organism: Anolis apletophallus; assembly: GCA_030556195.1. NCBI lineage: Eukaryota > Metazoa > Chordata > Lepidosauria > Squamata > Anolidae > Anolis > Anolis apletophallus. The sequence goes on from JARBWK010000018.1 coordinate 22,782,765, forward strand.
CTAGAAGAGTGTTTCCCAACCAGTCTGCCGTGGCACACTAGTGTGCCGTGAGCGATCATCAGATGTGCCGTGGGAAATTGGAACCTCCAATACGCTTTCTTCCCCCTCCTGCGGAACAGTTTTTCTTCTCCACTCGGGCTCCCTTCTTCCCAGCCTCGCTCTGCTCACTTTGCCTCGCTTTGCTCTGGGGCGCGTCTGCGCAGTAGCGACCGCGTGGGTCACGTCTCCCTCCCTCCCCCCTCTCCCCTGAACACGCTCACGCTGCCCCCTCGGATCAAAATGGCGGCAGAAGCGGCAGTGTAGAAGAAAAAGTAAGTGTTCGGCAGGAGGGAGAAGAAAGGGCGTGAAGGGGAAGGGGGAGGAAGAGGTCTCTGTCGAAAGCTGGCATGGGCAAACTTGGACCTTCCAGGTGTTTTGGACTCCAACTCCCACCATTCCTAGCAGCCTCAGGCCCTTTTCCTTTCCCCCTCAGCCACTTAAGCAGGAAAGGGCCTCAGACTGTTAGGAATGGTGGGAGTTGAAGTCCAAAGCACCCAGAGGGCCGAAGCTTCCCCATGCCTGTTTTAGGGACCTTCAAGTGGGGAGCCTCCTTCCAACATTGCGATTCTGGATAGAAAACAAACAACAACATAACATAACATTGTTTGAGTCCACAGTGCTCTCTGGGTGTAGGTGAACTACACCTTCCAAACTCAAGGTCAATTCCCAAGCAAACCCTTTCAGTACTTTCTGTTGGTAATGAGAGTTCAATATGCCAAGTTTGGTTCAATTCCATTGTTGCAAGAGTTCAGAATGCTCTTTGATTGTGTGTTAACTATAAATTCCAGAAACTCTAACTCCCAAATGTCAAGGTCTATTTTCCCCAAACTCCATCTGTGTTCACATTTGGGCATTTTGAGTATTCGTGCCAAGTTTGGTCCTGATCCAACATTGTTTGAGTCCACAGTGCTCTCTGGATATAGGTGAACTACAACTCCAAAACCCAAGGTCAATGCTCACCAAACTCTTATAGCATTTTCTCTTGGTTATGGGAGTTCTGTGTGGGAAGTTTGTGTCTTTCTGCCATTCCTGCCAGGATTTCTATGTTGTGTTCATCGAAACAGGCCCAGGTTTCACACTGAGTGTATAAATACATTTAAAAACATATTAACGATATCTATTACTGTGTTAGAGTGACATTTTGTGTCATTTTGGTTGGTGGTGTGCCCTAGGAGTTTGGAAATGTAAAAAATGTGCCGCGGCTCAAAAAAGGTTGGGAAACACTGCTCTAGAACAACTCTGTTGTCATTCTCCGTGGAAATTGTGCTGGTGGACCTACAGAAGTTTTCTGTAGGAATCGCTAGGTTCTCCAGCACAACCATATGGTCAACTTCTGCCAGGCATTATCCATAGTACTGGAAGGAAGGTGGATGAGGGAAGGAGGAAGGAAGAAAGGAAGGAGAGGAGAAGAAAGTGAGATGAAAAAGAGATAGAGGAGGAGAAAAAAGGCAGGGAGAAGAGGAAGAAGAGAAGGAAGAAAGAAGGAAGGGGAGCAGAAGGGGAAAGAAGAAAAAAGAGGCAGAGGAGGAGAAATGAAAGAGAAGAGGAAAAGAGAATGAAGGAAGGAAGTGGCTCCGGTCCTTTCTGGAGGGCCGATCTCAGAAGGTGTTATTGGGAGACACCTACTCAACCCCACAACCATTGTCTTGTGGGGTTCCTCAGGGTTCAATACTATCTCCCATGTTGTTTAACATCTACATGAAGCCACTGGGGGAGGTCATCCGGAGTTTCGAGTGCGGTGTCATCTGTACGCAGATGATGTCCTACTCCGTCACTCCTTCCCACCTGCTACTAAGGCGGCTGTTCAAGTCCTGAACCGGTGCTTGGCCGCTGTGTTGGACTGGGTGAGGGCAGAGGCGGTCTCAGCGATTCCGCCATGTAAGCGGTCGCGTAGAGCGCCACCGGCTGGGCGGGGCGTTACCGGCTGGGAGGCGCCGCGCGCCACCTGCTCCGCGCCCCTGCGCCCCCGCCCTGCCGCCGCTGTCGCCGCCAGCCAGCCCCACGGGCCGGCTGCAGCACGCCTCCCGAAACACGGACATTTCCGCGCATGCCCAGAAGCAACTACAGGTGCTACAGTGCCTGTAGTTGCTTCTGGGCATGCACTGATCATCTGCGCATGGGCACTGAGTCCCAAAGCGCGCCTGCGGCTTTGGAGTCAGTGCGCAGGCGCGCTCGGGCCGCAGTGCACATGTGCGGACATTCGCGCACGTGCAGAAACGTCTACAGGCTTCTGGGCATGCGCGGAAATGTCCGTGCTTCGGGAGGTGTGGTGCAGCCGGCAGCGGGCACCAGGAAGCGCTAGGAGAGGCCTTCGAAGGCCCCTCCTAGTGCTTCCTGGTTTCCCCTGCCAGCCCCTCCCACGGGGCGTTGCACAGGGCAAGGGAGAGCGCTCCGGAGGTTCTGGGCATGCGCGAAAATCTCCGCGCATCCTCAGAAGCTGCTGTAGGCAGCAGGGAGGTTAGCTACGGCGGCGTGTCCGCCGTGGCGGCGCCCATCCATGACGGCGCCCTACACGGCTGCGTAGGTTGCTTACATCAGTCTTTCTCAACCAGTGTGCCGTGACGGACCCCCTGCTGTGCCGCGAGAAAAGCTCTCTGCCCCCCTTCCTCCCCCCTTCTGCCGAACTCCTGCTGCGTGGGGGAGGAGGAGGCAGGGCCGGGCAGTGGCGAAGAAAAAAGAAGGGACCAGGGCGCCGCCTCCTTCGGCATTTTCCCAGCCAGCCTCCAATCCGCCATGACTCGCCCTCGCTCGCTGAAGCCGCGTGGAGGAGGAGCTCTACCCACTGAAGCCCGTCCACCGCTCATGCTCCTCCTCTGTAGGAGAGCTGATGCGGGGCATGGCCCTCCTGAAGCTGGGGTAGGGGTGGGACATGGCGCAGCCTGTAGGAGAGCTGACCCCCTCAAGGCTGGAACAGCTGCTGGGAGAGTGAAGCTGAGGGGGAGGGGGAGGGGCATGGCACAGCCTGGCTCTGCCCACTCCCTGGCTTTGGCACTCCCAGCAGCTGCTCCCAGCAGGTCACCATCCCCCAGCCGTTCTTTACTGTGCTAGAGTGTCATTTTGTGTCATTTTGGTTGGTGGTGTGCCCCCGGATTTTTTTAATGTTAAAAGTGTGCCGCGGCTCAAAAAAGGTTGGGAAACACTGGCTTACATGGACAGACCGCCCCTGCCTTCGGGCTGAGAGGGACAGTATAGAAACGTGACAAATAAATAAGGAAGGAAGGAAGGAAAAGGGAAGAAAAGGAAGGAAGGAAGAAAAGGAGGAAAGAAAGAAGGGAAGTAGAAGTGGAAAGAAGAAGAAGAAAAATAGGTGGAGGAAGAAGAGGAAAGGAAGGAAAGAAAATGAGGAGGAAAATAAAGAGGAAGAAAGAGAAGGAAAGGGTGAAGGGGGGAAATGAAGGAAGGAGGAGTGAGAATGGAGGAAAGAAGGAAGGGGAGAGAGGGAGGAAAAAGGAAGGAAAGAAAGAGAAGGAAAGGGTGAAGGGGGAGAGAGAGAAGAGAGGGAGGGAGGGAAAAGGAAGGAGAGAAGGAAAGGGTGAAGGGGGAGAAAGAAAGGAAGGAAGAGGAAGGAAGGAAGGAAGGAAGGAAGGAAGGAAGAGGAGAATGAAGGAAAGAAGGAAGTGGAGAGAGGGAGGGAAAAGGAAGGAGAGAAAGAGAAGGAAAGGGTGAAGGGGAGAAAGGAAGGAAGGAAGGAAGGGGAAGAATTGAGGAAAGAAGGAAGGGGAGAGGGAGGAAAAAGGAAGGAAAGAAAGAAGGAAAGCGTGAAGGGGAGGAAGGAAGGAAGGAAGGGGAAGAATGGAGGAAAGAAGGAAGGGGAGAGAGGGAGGGAAAAGGAAGGAAAGAAAGAGAAGGAAAGGGTGAAGGGGAGGAAGGAAGGAAGAAGAGGGAGAATGAGGAAAGAAGGAAGGGGAGAGAGGGAGGAAAAGGAAGGAAAGAAAGAAGGAAAGCGTGAAGGGGAGGAAGGAAGGAAGAGTGAGAATGGAGGAAAGAAGGAAGGGGAGAGGGAGGAAAAAGGAAGGAAAGAAGGAAAGCGTGAAGGGGAGGAAGGAAGGAAGAGTGAGAATGGAGGAAAGAAGGAAGGGGAGAGGGAGGGAAAAGGAAGGAGAGAAAGAGAAGGAAAGGGTGAAGGGGAGAAAGGAAGGAAGGAAGGAAGGGGAAGAATTGAGGAAAGAAGGAAGGGGAGAGGGAGGAAAAAGGAAGGAAAGAAAGAAGGAAAGCGTGAAGGGGAGGAAGGAAGGAAGGAAGGAAGGAAGAGTGAGAATGGAGGAAAGAAGGAAGGGGAGAGAGGGAGGGAAAAGGAAGGAAAGAAAGAAAGGAAAGGAAGAGGGAGAATGGAGGAAAGAAGGAAGGGGAAGGAAGGAAGGAAGGGAAGAATGGAGGAAAGAAGGAAGGGGAGAGGGAGGAAAAAGGAAGGAAAGAAGGAAAGAATGGAAGAGGAAGGAAGGAAGAGGGAGAATGAAGGAAAGAAGGAAGTGGAGAGAGGGAGGGAAAAGGAAGGAGAGAAAGAGAAGGAAGGGGAAAGAGAGAAAGGGTGAAGGAAGGAAGGAAGGAAGGAAGGAAGGAAGGGGAAGAATTGAGGAAAGAAGGAAGGGGAGAGGGAGGAAAAAGGAAGGAAAGCGTGAAGGAGAGGAAGGAAGGAAGGAAGGGTGAGAATGGAGGAAAGAAGGAAGGGGAGAGAGGGATGGAAAAGGAAGGAGAGAAGGAAAGAATGGAAGAGGAAGGAAGGAAGGGGGAGGAAAGAAGGGGAGAGAGGGGGAAGTGAAAAGAAAAAGGAGAAGGAAAGGAAGACTTGTAGAAGAAGAATAGAAGAGGAAGAAAACAGAAGGAAGGAGAGGAGGAGAAAAAAGGAGGGGGGAGAAGAAAGAAGGTAGAAGGAAGGAGAGGGAGGGAGGAGAGAAATGAGGTTTTGATGGAGGGTGGTGTTGACCAGCAAACTTTGCCTTCTGAAAAGGCGGAAGAGGGATCCCCCCCCCCCCTCGAATTAGCATAGCCCTGTAGTAGCTGAAATCCAGGCTTGGCTTGTAAAAGCCTCTTGGAAGAATCATTAGGAGAATTTCATTATCTCCATATTGCCAAGGTCAGGCTGTCCATATTTCCTCTTTAGTGTTGTGAGGGGAATATGCTGTGACTCTGGTATAATAGACCAGAAAATGCCCACACTGGGAGTGATGGTAAATCAATAAAAACTCATCAATAACCTTGCTCCCCCTCCACCCGCCTCGACAGCTTGTTCCAGGGTGCCAAAAGCTGCCTCGAGTTGGTAATTTAGCCGTGGATCTTCCAGCGGCCCCCTCTTTCGCAAACATCTTTTACATCTACTTCTGAACTCTTCCTCTCCTCTCCCCTTCTCCCTGTTGGTGTGCATTAAACCTTTTATGGGGTGCTAAAGGGATAAAATGCTTTATTGGAAAAAAAAGGAGAAGAAACCATTGATTTCCCCTCTTTCCTTTCCTTCGGCCAGACTGTCTCAAACCTGCCAACGTTTTCAGAGATGGAAGAAATGTATCTGAACGACATTAGGATGCCGTCATGATGACAAAAGGGACCGGGTTTTGGAAAAATACACAAAGGAAGTACATGCCAGGCATGTAGGCTAAGGGGGCGTCAGCCCCCCCCCCCCGAAATTCTCAGGATGGTCCGCGAGAAGGCCTTACTGGTACATTATTTAAACTGTTATGTTTATTCATATCATGATCAGATCACCATGCTCATTATATCCCACCTTCATGGGGTTATTGGGATAACAGTACAAAAGGTTTGCTAGGGTAAACCCTCTTCCACCCAGTCTCAGCCCCCCCCCCCCCGAACCAAACTCAGCCCCTCCCGAATCAAAATCCTGGCTACGGCCCTGCCTGGAGGGGTCACAAGCAGGGGCCTTTTCCTTACCCCTCTGCCACTTTAGAGTGTCGGAATGTTCGTGTCGGTGACTGCCTCAGGCCTTTGCCTTATCCTCCTCTGCCAGTTTAGAGGGTCGGAATGTTCGTGTTGGCGACTGCCTCAGGCCTTTGCCTTATCCTCCTCTGCCAGTTTAGAGGGTTGGAATGTTCGTGTTGGCGACTGCCTCAGGCCTTTGCCTTATCCTCCTCTGCCAGTTTAGAGGGCTGGAATGTTCGTGTTGGCGACTGCCTCAGGCCTTTGCCTTATCCTCCTCTGCCAGTTTACAGGGCTGGAATGTTCGTGTTGGCGACTGCCTCAGGCCTTTGCCTTATCCTCCTCTGCCACTTTAGAGTGTCGGAATGTTCGTGTTGGCGACTGCCTCAGGCCTTTGCCTTATCCTCCTCTGCCAGTTTAGAGGGCTGGAATGTTCGTGTTGGCGACTGCCTCAGGCCTTTGCCTTATCCTCCTCTGCCAGTTTAGAGGGCTGGAATGTTCGTGTTGGCGACTGCCTCAGGCCTTTGCCTTATCCTCCTCTGCCAGTTTAGAGTGTCGGAATGTTCGTGTTGGCGACTGCCTCAGGCCTTTGCCTTATCCTCCTCTGCCAGTTTAGAGGGCTGGAATGTTCGTGTTGGCGACTGCCTCAGGCCTTTGCCGTATGCTCCTCTGCCAGTTTAGAGGGTCGGAATGTTCGTGTTGGCGACTGCCTCAGGCCTTTGCCGTATGCTCCTCTGCCAGTTTAGAGTGTCGGAATGTTCGTGTTGGCGACTGCCTCAGGCCTTTGCCTTATGCTCCTCTGCCAGTTTAGAGTGTCGGAATGTTCGTGTTGGCGACTGCCTCAGGCCTTTGCCGTATGCTCCTCTGCCAGTTTAGAGTGTCGGAATGTTCGTGTTGGCGACTGCCTCAGGCCTTTGCCTTATCCTCCTCTGCCAGTTTAGAGGGTTGGAATGTTCGTGTTGGCGACTGCCTCAGGCCTTTGCCGTATGCTCCTCTGCCAGTTTAGAGGGTTGGAATGTTCGTGTTGGCGACTGCCTCAGGCCTTTGCCGTATGCTCCTCTGCCAGTTTAGAGTGTCGGAATGTTCGTGTTGGCGACTGCCTCAGGCCTTTGCCTTATGCTCCTCTGCCAGTTTAGAGGGTTGGAATGTTCGTGTTGGCGACTGCCTCAGGCCTTTGCCTTATGCTCCTCTGCCAGTTTAGAGGGTTGGAATGTTCGTGTTGGCGACTGCCTCAGGCCTTTGCCTTATGCTCCTCTGCCAGTTTAGAGTGTCGGAATGTTCGTGTTGGCGACTGCCTCAGGCCTTTGCCGTATGCTCCTCTGCCAGTTTAGAGGGTTGGAATGTTCGTGTTGGCGACTGCCTCAGGCCTTTGCCGTATGCTCCTCTGCCAGTTTAGAGGGTTGGAATGTTCGTGTTGGCGACTGCCTCAGGCCTTTGCCTTATGCTCCTCTGCCAGTTTAGAGGGTCGGAATGTTCGTGTTGGCGACTGCCTCAGGCCTTTGCCGTATGCTCCTCTGCCAGTTTAGAGGGTTGAATGTTCGTGTGGCGACTGCCTCAGGCCTTGCCTTATGCTCCTCTGCCAGTTTAGAGTGTCGGAATGTTCGTGTTGGCGACTGCCTCAGGCCTTTGCCGTATGCTCCTCTGCCAGTTTAGAGGGTTGGAATGTTCGTGTTGGCTGGCCAATAGAGGCATTATGCAAATACTCCCTCACTGGCAACCAATCATGTTGTCAGAATCTAGAGGCTGGGAGCCAATCAGAACACTGGCATATATCCACAAACAAACAAACAAACCCACATACAAACATTCCACTTTATTAATATATAGAGATATAGTAAATAAACAAATAATATAGATTAGAATGTAGCTCAGCCTTTAGGTGCGGCCCTCCATAATATTTTTTGGCTCTCGGGTTGCCCACCCCAGGTCTAATGGATACACTTTTTCTCTCCCCTCCACTATCTCATCCTGACCAAGGCTAACCCTTTTGGGATCCAAACTTTTCCCGTCTTTCTTTTACTTTCTGTTTCCGAAAGGGAGGAGGAACGGGAGGAAAGAGCAGGGAGGGGACTCGGGGGGAACCCCCTCCCTCCTGGCCTGCCCACCCTGCTCAGGCCGACCATGTGGCCCTCAAGTTAGAAAGTTTGCTCATGCTTGGTGTAGATGCCCCCCTAGTCATCCAAATACTTAGCACGAATGAAGATTATAACTTTTGGACAAAAAAAATAGGACCTCCTTTCTTTGTGGAGAGGGGGATCTTTTTCCAAAAGAAGAAGACAAGAAGACAAGAAGACAATATTCTCTATCCAATATTTCTTTGTCAATGACAATCTATTATATAAAGGGGTTCCCGTCATGGAACGACCGTCCCAAGCAGAGAAACCTTACAACGCAGAAACACCAAACTTGCCAACAGAAATAGGCCTCAATCAAGGTAGGTTTTGAGCAAAGAAACTTTCCCACCCAAAACCTAGAAGGCCCCCAAAACAACGAGTTAAAAAAACTACATTTCCCAGCATCCTCCGGGGCTGCCAACGACTCTCCCGGCCTCTACATTCTGACAACATGATTGGCTGCCAATAAGGGCGGATTTGCATAACTCCTGTACTGGCCAGCCAACATGAACATTCCGACCCATAATAAACTGTCAGAGGAGGATAAGGCAAAGGGCTGAGGCACAAACACAAACAACCAATTCACTTCCCACAGAAAATTTACACCCCTACAAATCACAGACCACGCCCAAAATTGACAGTAAGGCTTCATTAACTTAATTTCCCTGACTAGGCCTCAGCTCACTGGACATTGTGTATGGCCTGAATTGACTGTAAGGATTCATTAACTTGATTCTCCCAACTAGGCCTCAGCTCACTGGACATTGTGTATGGCCTGAATTGACAGTAAGGCTTCATTAACTTGATTCTCCCGACTAGGCCTCAGCTCACTGGACATTGTGTATGGCCTGAATTGACAGTAAGGCTTCATTAACTTAATTTCCCTGACTAGGCCTCAGCTCACTGGACATTGTGTATGGCCTGAATTGACAGTAAGGCTTCATTAACTTGATTCTCCCGACTAGGCCTCAGCTCATTGGACATTGTGTATGGCCTGAATTGACAGTAAGGCTTCATTAACTTGCTGTTCCTGACTAGGCCTCAGCTCATGGGACATTGTGTATGGCCTGAATTTACAGTAACCTACCTTGGCACAGAGCCCCTATGACCCCGCTTACATTCTACTACAGTTTGGAGGAGGGTGGACCATGGATTATGGGACTTGAAGTACCTCAATGGATAATGGGATTTGTACTACTTCAAAACCCATCATTCCCCACAGACCACTGTTGCCCAGAACCAAGACCGATACAGACCAAACTTGGCACACACTGCCCCCCATGACCCACACTCCATCCGACTGCAGATTAGAGGAGGACACACCATGGATAATGGGATTTCAAGTACCTCCACTCACTTCCAAAGTACCCCACCCACACACGCATCAACCTCTACATCAACACAGCAGACGGAAAGACAAAAAACATTGTATATCCACAAGCTATGCAGAATGCCAGCAACACCACACACCAACAACTCCCCAGGACTTCAACATCCCACCCACCAGAACAACCCACAACGACACAGCCATGGCCCCAACAACACCATAACTAACAACAATTCCAACCCTTACATACTCAGACTTTCTCGCATCTCCTAAATAGGGCACAGCAACGCGTGCCGGGTACAGCTAGTTGGAAATAAAAATAGAAATGTTGCAATTATGAGCCGTATTGTTTCCCGATTGATCGGTCCCTCGACCCACCCAACTCCATTCTGACTGTAAATCTCGCCGCAAGCTAGAGAGACATCGTGACCGCGCCATTCTCTTAAATCCCACCTGACAATATTAAAGGGGTCACTGGCATATTAAGGACCACATTTGCATCTCCTCCACCTTGGTCAATACGACATTAACATGGATGCTCATAACCTCTTTTGGAGGAAAGTCACCGCAACGTTAGGAGGTCTGCATCATTTTGAGGAAAGCAATGAATAATTCATTTCGGTACGGATTCGCTCCTACTTTTCTCCCCTTCCTTTGGTCTGGAAAAGAAAGAGTAAAATAATAAAATAAGCAAGTCCAAAGTGGTTTGCGTTTAATGGGGGGAATCGTAAAAATTTACTCCAAGTCCTATAGCTAATAAATCCAAAGGGCGTATGAGGGAGTCCAGTAAAACCTGACTTAACATTATGTTAGTGCTATTAACAATATTTATATATATGTCATTTCACAGGAGGTTAAAGCTGGTAAATTATGAGGGAAGCAGGTGAGGGGGAGGAGGTTACGAAGGATCAGAAATGTGGACAACGTGTACCTTCAGCTGCACCTAAACCAGTGTTTTTCAACTTTTTTTTGAGCCGCGGCACACTTTTTACATTTACCAAATCCTGGGGCACACCACCAACCAAAATGACACAAAATGACACTCGAACACAGTAATACATATAGTTAGCTAGCTGTACCCAGCACGCGTTGCTGTGCCCTTTTTAGGAGATGCGAGAAAGTTCAATCATCCACAGTGTGCCCTCCTCTAAACTGCAGTTGGATGGAGTGTGGGTCATGGGGGGCATGGTGTGCCAAGTTGGGTCTTTATTGGTCTTGGTTCTGGGCCACAGTGGTCTGTGGGGAATGATGGGTTTTGAAGTACTACAAATCCCGTTTTCCATGGTGGTACTTCAAGTCCCATCATGCATGGTCGGGGCTCTGTGTGCCAAGGTAGGTTACTGTAAATTCAGGTCATACACAATGTCCCATGAGCTGAGGCCTAGTTAGGAACAGCAAGTTAATGAAGCCTTACTGTCAATTCAGGCCATACACAATGTCCAATGAGCTGAGGCCTAGTCGGGAGAATCAAGTTAATGAAGCCTTACTGTCAATTCAGAGCGTAAACAGCTTCTCAGTAAGTGAGGGCTAGTTAGGGAAATCAAGTTAATGAAGCCTTACTGTCAATTTTGGGCGTGGTCTGTGATTTTTTGGGGTGTAAATTTTCGGTTGGAAGTGATTTGGGTGTTTGTGTTGGGGATTGGCTCAGGCCTTTTCCTTATTCTGTTTTGGCAGTTTATTATGGATCGGAATTTTCATGTTGGCTGGCCAGTGTAGCAGTTATGCAAATCCGCCCTTATTGGCAGCCAATCATGTTGTTCAGAATGTAGAGGCTGGGTGAGTCTTTGGCTGTCCCGGAGGATGCTGGTAAATGTAGTTTTATTTTTATTCGTTGTTTTGGGGGCCTTTTAGGTTTTGGGGGGTAAAGTTTCTTTGCTACAAACGTACCTTGCTTGAGGCCTATTTCTGTTGGCAAGTATTGTGTTTCTGCGTTGTATGGTTTCTTTGTTTGAGGTATACATCACATGACGTGAACCCATTTATATAATAGATAAGTTTTAATCGCTATATATATACACTGTATATATATATGTGTGTGTGTGTGTGTGTTCATTTGTGGGATTAACATAACTAAAAAACCACTGGACAAATTGCTGCCAAATTTGGCCACAAAACATACTAATACTAACCCAAGGAGGGACCATCAGTCAAAAAATTGATTTTGTCATTTGGGAGTTGTAGTTGCTGGGAGTTATAGTTCACCCGCAAAGAGCATTCTGAACCCCAGCAATGATAGAATGGAATCAAACTTCCCACACAGAACTCCCATAACCGAGAGAAAATACTATAAGAGTTTGGTGGGCATTGACCTTGAGTTTTGGAGTTGTAGTTCACCTATATCCAGAGAGCCCTGTGGACTCATACAATGTTGGATCAGGACCAAACTTGGCATGACTACTCAATATGCCCAAATGTGAACACAGGTGGAGTTTGGGGAAAATAGACCTTGACATTGGGGAGTTACAGTTTCTGGGATTTATAGTTAACACGCAATCAAAGAGCATCCTGAACTCTTGCAGCAATGGAATTGAACCAAACTTGGCATATTGAACTCTCATTACCAACAGAAAGTACTGAAAGGGTTTGCTTGGGAATTGACCTTGAGTTTGGAAGTTGTAGTTCACCTACACCCAGAGAGCACTGTGGACTCAAACAATGTTATGTCATGTTGTTGTTTGTTTTCTATCCAGGATCACAATGTTGGAAGGAGGCTCACCACTTGAAGGTCCCTAAAACAGGCATGGGAAAACTTCGGCCCTCTGGGTGCTTTGGACTCCAACTCCCACCATTCCTAACAGCCTGAGGCCCTTTCCTGCTTAAGTGGCTGAGGGGGGAAAAGGAAAAGGGCCTGAGGCTGCTGGGAATGGTGGGAGTTGGAGTGCAAAGCACCTGGAAGGTCCAAGTTTGCCCATGCCAGCTTTCGACAGACACCTTGTCCTCCCCTTTCCCCTTCGCGCCCTTTCTTCCCCCTCCTGCCGAACACTTTTTCTTCTCCACTGCCGCTTCTGCCACCATTTTGATCCAAGGAAGCAGCATGAGCATGTTCAGGAGGGGGGGGGGAGGAAGGCGTGACCCGTGCGGGCGCTACTGCGCAGACTCGCCCGAGAGCAAAGCGAGCAGAGCGAGGTTGGGAAGAAGGGAGCCCGAGTGGAGAAGAAAAAGTGTTCGGCAGGAGGGGGAAGAAAGGGTAGTGGAGGTTCCAGTTTTCCACGGCACACCTGATGATCGCTCACGGCACGGTTGGGAAACACTGGCCTAGAGCAGTGGTTCTCAACCTATGGGTCCCCAGATGTTTTGGCTTTCAACTCCCAGAAAGCCTAACAGCTGGTAAACTGGATAGGATTTCTGGGAGTTGTAGGCCAAAACACCTGGGGACCCACAGGTTGAGAACCACTGACCTAGATCTAGAAATCACCATTTAGACCAGATAAATTCTGTAATAAACTGGATCTTGTGGGTTTGGAAGTGGTGGTTTGGTGCATGCAATAACGAAAAATGTCCGTCCTCCTCTTGTGTCGTTGCCCTTCTTTAGGCAGGTTGAGCTTTGCCAAGTTCATTAAGCCATCGAGCTCCTTTTCTGTACAAGGGAGCATGGAGAGAACGATTGATTTCAAGTCCACCTCGTGACGGATGGTGTACCTCCTGACTGTTTACTAATCTAGATCGTGCAAACATTCTAGTTTGACCTCTCAATATAGAGCAGTGTTTCTCAACCTTCCTAATGCCGCGACCCCTTAATACAGTTCCTCATGTTGAGGTGACCCCCAACCATAATTTTTTTTTTGTTCCTACTTCATAACTGTAATTTTGCTATTGTTATGAATCGTCATGTAAATATCTGATATGCAGGATGTATTTTCATTCACAGGACCAAATTTGGCACAAATACCCGATATACCCAAATTTGAATACTGGGGAGGTGGGGGCAGGGGGATTGATATTGTCATGTGGGAGTTGTAGTTGCTGGGAGGTATAGTTCATCTACAATCGGAGAACATTCTGAACTCCACCAATGGGGGAATTGAACCAATCTTGGCACACATGACCAACAGAAAATACTGGAAGGGTTTGGTGGGCGTTGACCTTGAGTTTTTGGAGTTGTAGTCCATCTAAATACAGAGAGCACTGTGGACTCAAACAATAATGGATCTGGACCAAATTTGGCATGAATATTAAATATGCCCAAATGTGAACACTGGTGGAATTTGGGGAAAATAGGCCTTGATATTTGGGAGCTCTAATTGCTGGGATTTATAGTTCACCTACAATCAAAGAACACTCTGAACCCCACCAATTATAGAATTGGGTCAAACTTCCCACATGACCAACAAAAATACTATGTTTTCTGATGGTCATTGGCGACCCCTCTGACATCCCCACACGACCCCCCCCAGGGGTCCCGACCCCCAGGTTGAGAAACACTGATATAGAGTGTTTGATTTAGTTCAGGGCTGTCCAACTGGCGGCCCGGGGCCCGTATAGGGCCCCCAGCCCCTCCCCTACGGCCCTCTAAGCTTTTTAATAATAGTTTTAAAAAAAATACCTACTTCCGGGTTTGGAGCAAGTATCGCGAGAATACGCAATCGACACAGAATTTTGCTGTCAACGCGAGATCACGCCGCCATTGACAGCGAAATCCCGTGTGGATTGCGTATCCTGATACTCTTCGGCTACTCTACTACTGGATCGTTGAGGCCCACAGACGCGATTAGGACCTTCTTCGACTCAGTCGGTCGTCGCCTCTCTCGTCGTCCGGGTACTCCTGGATCCTGCGGCGTTTGGAAAAGGTAGGCCGAAGCAGGGGGCTCCTCAGGGGGCCATCTCCCCTCATGTATTAAATGTAAAATTAAATATATTTAAAGATGAAATAAGCGGAGATGGGATACATTAAAATAAGGGGGGGGGGGAGGATGGAATTAAATATATTTAATATTAAATTAAAATAAGGGGAGAGGGGAGGGTGGAATTAAATATATTTAATATTAAATAAAAATAAGAGGAGAGGGGAGGATGGAATTAAATATATTTAATATTAAATAAAATAAGGGGGCCGGGGAGAGGGCGGAGCCGGGGGTGCAGCCGGGGGCGGGGGCAGACCCTACGGCCCCCCAGGTCATCAGTGACCGGAATTCAGGCCCCTGGGCCGGTAGAAGTTGGGCAGCCCTGATTTAGTTCAATGGTAAGAGAGAGCTTCTTGGAGGGCACTCTTCCGTCGGGTAGTCACAGTTGATGGGATGGACCAATGTTTCTCAAACTGCCCTTCCAGATGTTTTGGACATCAGCTCCCAGAAATCCCAGCCATCTTATCAGCTGCTAGGAATTGTGGGTGCTTGTGGTGAAGTCATATTTATTTGTTGCAGGTTGTAAATGTAGTTGATATCTATTATATAAATGGGTTCATGTCATGTGATGTATACCTCAAACAAAGAAACCATACAATGCAGAAACATAATACTTGCCAACAGAAATAGGCCTCAAGCAAGGTACGTTTGTAGCAAAGAAACTCCCCCCCCCAACCTAAAAGGCCCCCAAAACAACGAGTAAAAATAAAACTACATTTACCAGCATCCTCCGGGGCAGCCAAAGACTCACCCAGCCTCTACATTCTGAACAACATGATTGGCTACCAATAAGGGCGGATTTGCATAACTGCTGCACTGGCCAGATTTGAAGGGTTGCTGCAGAACCCGGGCACATAGAAGATTCTGCAGCAAATCCCCCGAATATGTATGTGTGTGCACCCAGGCAGCAAACACTGTGCCCGGGGTTTTGCCTTTTCCCGGGCTCAGAGAGAAGAGCCTTTTGCAGTTTGAGGAGGGAGCACAGTCAGAATACTTCGGTTTGAATTTTACCTCTTCTTATACCCATTGTTATTACTGCTGTATTATTGCATGTGAATGGCATGTAGGTATATGACCAGTTGGATTACTTATAATATTAGGCACTTACAGTAGCATTCATTCTATTATACATTAGGTTGGTTTCTCACCCCAATACTCTTTGATGCTTTAGATCCTGGCAGGGCAGGAGGAGTGGACGTCTCTCCCTGCCCCTTCTGCCTGTCAGGATCTAAAGCCTTGAAGAGGCTTCATGAGGGGCCAACTTCAGCCCTCCAGGTGTTTTGGACTTCAACTCCCACCATTCCTCACAGCCTCAGGCCTCTTCTTTTTCCTCTCAGCCTGGGCCAACTTGGGCCCTCGCTCCCTCAGGATCGGGGTGAGAGAGAGGCAGCGAGGAGCGAGGGGGGGGGGCTCCTCCTTTTTTGCTGCTTCCAAGAATAGAATACCCCCCTCCCTCCCTCCCTCCATCCTATTTGGAGAGTCCCATCTAGAATTCAGTGTGATTTATTCAAGTTTTGGCCTACAACTCCCAGAAATCCCAGCCAATTTACCAGCTGTTAGGATTTCTGGGAGTAGTAGGCCAAAACCATCTGGAATGCGCATGCGCTGGCATACAAACTACTAACGAATTTCATTAGTAATTAAGTTACATTTTGGATTTTTTTGGGAAATTTTTTTAAAGTCTTTCTATTACTAATCTTTAAAAAAAATCCCCCATTTGATTTTAAAATCACGATTTTTGGGTTCGAAACCATGCCAACTGGTACGGAGTTTTGGGCTGGAGTGTCACCAGTACGCTGATGATACCCAGCTCATTTTGAGGTTGGACCCCGGGGCAGTCTCTGTACCCGATAATTTCCATCTCTGCCTTGAAGCCGTTACTGGATGGCTGCGAGCCAGTAAGTTGAAGGTGAACCCGGCGAAGACGGAGATCTTGTGGCTGGGCCGCTTCAAGATCTGATCGCGCAACACCACTCTTGCGCGAGCTGCACTGGCTCCCGATTGAATTCCGGGTCCTCTTCAAGGTGTTAGTTCTCACCTTTAAGGCCATTTATGGTTTGGGGCCAGTGTATCTGAGGGAGCGACTTACCCCTTATGTGCCGGCGAGATCACTGCGTTCTGAGGAGCTTAACCTCCTCGAGGTGCCTTCCCTCGGAACCTGCAGACTGGCCTCCACACGGCAGAAGGCTTTCTCTGCAGCCGCCCCAATTCTTTGGAACGACCTCCCCGAGGAGATCCGGGCTATCCAGGCTCTCCTGCCCTTCCGTAAGGCGTTGAAGACTTGGCTCTTTAGGAAGGCGTTCGGCCCTTAATCCCAACTGTACTGTGTGCCGCCCCATGACGCCTATGGTTGCTCCAGTCTCTCTTTATGCCCCACCCAGCCTTGTCGATGGCTTCTGTCTTGGAATGTTTTAACTGTTTTAATGTTTTAATTTTGTTCTAATTGCTAATTTGTTTTTATTACACTGGTGCCGATGCATCCTCTGTACACCGCTCTGAGCCCCGGAGTGAGCGGTATACCAAATCGAAGTTAATAAATAAATAAATAAATAAATAAATACTAGACACCATGTGCCAAGGCACAAAAGCCTGGAGAAGCACAATTGCTTAGCTGTGGATCCGGACAGGAGGCAGACTGCATTGGATAACACAGTGTAAGGGAACTTGGGTTTAGGGTTGCGGAGCCCAAGAGATTGGAAGAACACCAAACGAGACCGATAAATCCAAAACAATATTCTTATTTCTGGCTGATCAGTAAGAGACGGACAGCCCTTGACCATTCAGGTCAAAGAAGAAAAGACTGCCGCACCTGTGGCGCAGTAAAAAAAACTTTTATACTCCTTCCCAAATTACCTCACCTTCCTTATCTCACCCAGGCTCTAACTTGGTTGGATGCATTCCCTGTCCATGCACAACCTGATTGGCCCTATATCTTTCAGCACACAAGAGTTCACGTGTAACTAGGTATCAGTACATTCTTTGGTCAATTATCTCCAGGCACTTTGGAGAGGAGAAAGTTACAATTTGATGATACTTTATTGGGGGATTTGTTACAATGTTAGGGTGAGGGGGAGAAAGCAAGGCCGATCGAGGTAAAAAGAAGGGTTTTAGTTGAAGCTGCTGCTGTTCCAATATTCCCAGCGATGCTGGCTGTGAGGACTCACCCATTTTATGCTAGGCCGAGACCAGCATGGCAGTTTGGCATCCATGGTAAAACAGGATAGCCAGGAAAGGGGGAGTGGCTTGGATCCTTCTCAGGGAGAGAGAGAGAGAGAGAGCTGCCTGGGAGTGGCTCAGAGCTGAGGGGAGGAGCCGAGCTGCTTAGGAGGGAAAAGGTGTAGCTTTTTCAGTCAGTTTGGGACTAGGCTTTGACAGAGTCTAAGAGAGCAGTCTCTTGTCAGAGCTGAGAGTGAGCAGTCAGAGAAGACAGTTGTCTTGTAACCTGACAGGAAAAGTTCTGTGTGAGAGCTAACAGGTAGTCAGTCGCAGACTTTTGGAATCTCTAGGGCTTAGAGATTAGCTCCCGTCTCTGGGGAAGCGAGCTACTGGAAAACTCTAGGAAAGAGTTAGTAGCTAGGGTGCTTCTGGAAGACTGAGTGTTAGCTCAGGGAACTAACTAGGTTAGTTAGTTGAAGACAACTCACGTCTAGTTTTAATATTAGAGTGAGGAGGTTTAAATAGGCAAGTTTGGAATTGTCTAGTTTTGGTAACGAAGTTAATAAACCAACCTTAAGCAACCACTACGCTCTAGTACTGTTCTGCATAACCGTTACGCATCTGTGCTTTTAAGATCAGCCTGTTATGTTAATAAACGTTCTATTTGTTAACTTTACAAGAAAGCTTTCAGTGTGCCTCATTACATCAGAGTGTCCCATTTCCGGCCTTCCTATATTCCCAGTCTGGGAGAAGATATCTTGCCTCAGAAATCCTCTTCATTTACCTTCAGTTTTGGAGCCTAGCTTAACTATTATTTTAAAAGAAATCCGAAAAGCATATTTTTAGGTTGGTGGCAGCGTTCTAAGTGGTTAAAGCCTCCACTTAGTGACTTTTGGAGTTTAGGGTGGGATCTTAAATGACAAGGTCCACCCTCCCCAAGATCCCAAGGGCCAGGTCGTCACACTGGCCCAATCACACAACCAGGAACTGCGGAACTCCCTGCTACAGGTCAGATGAGCTTGAACGCAGGGGGTTTTCCGTTGTCCGCTCTCAATACCAGTGCATCCTTAATTGTTTGGTAATCGTGATAGGAATTGGGACTATATTTGCACCCGTTGGCTCTGGTTATTTACTTCCCATTAATGGCTTATGGAGGCGTCCGACTGGTGGGACCGATGTGGTTCCAACCAACCCGGACAATGGTCAGTGTATATTTTGGATCCAGGTCTGCTTTGGGTCACAATTGTACTTGACGAGCTTGTCCTATTCTTGGGATACATTAGTTCCTACTTGGCATCCTATCCACCTCCCGTATCAAGGCTCCTCTCCCCAGCTTTTCCCAGATGCCTGGCCCTTCTCTGGGTCCTGCCCCATCTAATAGAGTCCTCTTATTCCATGACCTCCATCACCTTCTCTGCCTTTCTTCTTGGAATCAATTACTCTCCCTTGCGCTGCTCCATATTCATCAGGGTGAAGGAACCATTTGACCTCTCTGTCCTTTGGCTCCATCTCTAGATCACAAGGGTTCCACTCTTTACTGAGAGGACGTCTGACTTCCACATTAATCAAGCAAAAAGGGTCCATGGAGTTCAATGCCTCCTGCATAAAATAATTTTTCAAGGCATACACACACACACACACACACACACACACACACATATATTCTCCTATAGGTGCTGGTTAAATGAGATTCAAGACCTACATCATTACACATATGCAGTTTCAGCATTTCTATATATTAATAAAGCGGAATGTTTGTATGTATGTGTGTGTGTTTGTATGTATGTGGCAGCGTTCTGATTGGCTCCCGGCCTCTACATTCTGACAACAGGATTGGTTGCCAGTGAGGTAGCATTTACATAACGCCTCTATTGGCCAGCCAACGCGAACATTCCGACCCTCTAAACTGGCAGAGGAGGATAAGGCAAAGGCCTGAGGCAGTCACCAACACAAACATTCCAACACTCTAAAGTGGCAGAGGAGGATAAGGCAAAGGCCTGAGGCAGTCGCCAACACAAACATTCCAACACTCTAAAGTGGCAGAGGGGGTAAGAGAAAGGCCTGAGGCAGGCCAAACATTCCAACACTCTAAAGTGGCAGAGGGGTAAGGAAAGGCCTGAGGCAGTCGCCAACACAAACATTCCAACACTCTAAAGTGGCAGAGGGGGTAAAAGGCCTGAGGCAGGCCAACACAAACATTCCAACACTCTAAAGGGCAGAGGGGGTAAGGAAAGGCCTGAGGCAGTCGCCAACACAAACATTCCAACACTCTAAAGTGGCAGAGGGGGTAAGATGGCAGAGGGGTAAGGAAAGGCCTGAGGCAGAACACAAACATTCCAACACTCTAAAGTGGCAGAGGGGTAAGGGAAAGGCCTGAGGCAGTCGCCAACACAAACATTCCAACACTCTAAAGTGGCAGAGGGGTAAGGGAAAGGCCTGAGGCAGTCGCCAACACAAACATTCCAACACTCTAAAGTGGCAGAGGGGGTAAGGGAAAGGCCTGAGGCAGTCGCCAACACAAACATTCCAACACTCTAAAGTGGCAGAGGGGGTAAGGGAAAGGCCTGAGGCAGTCGCCAACACAAACATTCCAACACTCTAAAGTGGCAGAGGGGGTAAGAGAAAGGCCTGAGGCAGTCGCCAACACAAACATTCCAACACTCTAAAGTGGCAGAGGGGGTAAGAGAAAGGCCTGAGGCAGTCGCCAACACAAACATTCCAACACTCTAAAGTGGCAGAGGAGGATAAGGCAAAGGCCTGAGGCAGTCGCCAACACAAACATTCCAACACTCTAAAGTGGCAGAGGGGGTAAGAGAAAGGCCTGAGGCAGTCGCCAACACAAACATTCCAACACTCTAAAGTGGCAGAGGGGGTAAGGGAAAGGCCTGAGGCAGTCAGGCATGGTGGGAGTTTCAGGCCAAAACACTTTGCGACCCCTTTGCGACCCCAAACAATGAGAGAACAAGACCAAACTTGGCACACAGAACCCTCAAGACCCACTCTACATCCTGGTGCAGTTTGTGGGAGGATGGACCATGGATGGCGGGACTTGCAGTACTTTAACACACTTGGCACACAGATGCCCACTGGCCCACTTTACAACCTGGTGTGGTGTAGGGCAGGATGGGCCACAAATGACAGGATTTGCAGTACCTTCACCCAATTCATTTCCCACAGAACATTGAAGCCCCTACAAATCACAGACCAGGCCCAAACTTGGCATACAGAGTACCCATGATCCAATCTACATCCTACTGCAGTTTGAAGGAGGGCAGACCATGGATGATGGGACTTGAAGTACCTCCAATCACTTCCCTTGACCGCTGCAACCCTCATCCACTGACTGATCAAGACCAAACTTGGCACACAGAGCCCCCATGACCCACACCACATCCTACTCCAGTTTGGAAGACATTGGACCACAGATGATGGGACTTGAATGACCTTCACTCACTTCCTGAGACCACTGCGAGCCCAATAAGCAACTGATAAGGACCGATCTTGGCACACAATGCCTTTCTCAATTAACCCGGGCAGGGTCAGGTCCCCAAGCTAGTCCTGTAATAAAAAGAAGTGGGTCAAGGGAAATCTTTAATGAACGCCCCTCGTATTTTTCGATTTCCTGGGAAAATAATCTCTTTAAATTTGAAAACAATAGCAAAGTTTGGAAAGAGTCGAACCGATTCATTGAGCAGATGAAAGAAAAGCCCTCTGTGTCAAAAACGGAAGGAACGCGATGTAGTTTTGCTCCCAAATTAAATTAAATTAGATGATTCAAAGTTCAATATGTGTTTAGCTCTGATGACTCTTTCTGGTTTTGGAGAAGTTCTTCTTTCCCTTCTCCCCATTTTTGAAAGACTCCTCTTGTTCCATAAATGCTGGACCCTCTGAGTTTAGTCTCGTCCCGCGTTTATAGAATGTATGGCATAACTATATTTCATATTTCATAACTGGCTGTCACTGCTGGCCTCGGAAACCAGCACATGGCTACAGTTATTTCATTTGTTTACCATCCAGAAGACTGAAAACTCTCATGGGAAATCTACATGTGGCCCTTTGTCAACAAAGAAGGGTCGTTATGGACAAATTCCTGTTTTTCACCAAGAACAAAGAACTTGCTTCGGCCCAAAAGGTCAAAGCCTCGGATCTTCATTAACATATTGTCATGATCTAATCAAGAAAATTCCTTTGGGTTGCTGTCAGGTTGCCATTCCATCAGGATGCAAACAAAATAAATAGAGAGTAAATGGGGAACATGAAAGAAAAGCCCGACTTGGAGGCCTTTGCAGTCGGAAGTGCTCACATTTCCACATGTTGAGCACCAAAAGTGAGACGTGAAAAGGTTAGCGGTTAATGAGGATTGTGCAAAAAAAAAAAAGAAGTATAATCTCTGATAAAGAAGGTTCTTTTCAAACCTTCTATCTATAAACCCTTTTATCGGAGACTAGTTCAAACCCACTTTTTATTTTGTCTACGGGGAACTTTGGCATCGGGAAGATGGTCAGGAAAGGTGAAGGTGAAGGCGAGCCCCAGAAAGAGCCCATCTGCATCCTAATTGGTTTGACCTGAAGCAGGGAGTTCCAACATTCCTGCACATGTGGTCTGGCATCTCTAGCACAAAAGGCTGGGATTTGGCATGAAAAGACCTCCAGCCATTTCTACTTCTCTGTTTTCTTGCCTCACTTGACCTGAAGCCATGGACTCTTTGTTCACGGAGTTGCATGTGGACAGGCCAACAGGGGCAAGCCCTGAGCGGTTTGGGAGACATAGTTTTCCAAGGATTTTCATGTATTTGGACTCTTCTCTGGCTATTAGCAAAAAGGACTCATCTCTTATAGTTTTCCCAAGGACACAGATGGACTTTTATTTATTTATTTATTTATTTATTATTCGGGCTTCTATGCCGCCGACTCCCCGAGGCTCGCGGCGGCTTACAGGAGCCGAAGGGCACAGTAAAGCACAGGCAATAAACAGTTAAAAACATTTAAAAACAACAGCAGTAAAGCAATTAATAACACAGTTAAAACAATGAAGAGCACATCGTCCTCAGAAGAACGAATAGATGGCGGGGCATGGGCAGGACTTACTTCACCAAAGGCCTGCTTAAACAGGTATGTTTTACAGGCCCGTCTAAACGGGAGCAAGTCCTTCATGGGCCTGAGTTCCGCCGGGAGGGCTGCTCCACAGCGAGGTGCTATGACAGAGAACGCCTCCGCGGGTAGCAGTCAGCCTTGGCAGTTTAGCTGAAGGTATCTCCAGGAGATTGAGTCCTCAGACCGGTGATCTCAGAGGGCAATATGGGGTGAGATGACGTCCCTCAAATACGTTGGCCCCAGGCCGTAAGGCCTTAAAGGTGAGGACCAACACTTTGAAGGTGATCCGTGCTCAATTGGCAGCCAGTGCAGATCCTGCAAAACAGGTGTTATGTGTACGCCAGCTGGCGTGCCAGACAGGAGCCGGGCGGCAGTGTTCTGCACCAGCCTGAGCTTCCGGTCACCACAGAGGAAGGCCAACGTAGAGCGCAGCAATCCAGCCTTGAGATGACTGTGGCTTGGATCAATGCGGCCAGATCGTTCCGGGGAGAGATAGGGGCCAGCCTCCTTGCTCTGTTTGTGAAAAGAAGCCATCTTGCTGACCGCAGAGACCTGGCCCTCCATGTCAGCTGGGAGTCCAAATGGACCCCCAGGCTCTTTACGGAAGGCGATGGGCATAACAGACCGCACCAGGCTCGAAGCTGACATCTATCACCTGGCGACTCCAGCCACAAAGATCCCCGTCTTTCGCCTGGATTCACCACCTACTGGCCTGGGCAGCCATCCAGTAACGGCTCGAGGCAGTGTTGGAAATACATCGGGACGAACCCGGCCTGCTCCTCCATCTCAGAATGAGCTGGGTGTCGCAGCGTACTGGGTGGCACACTCCAGCCCATACTCCGCACCAGCTGTGCAAGCGGCTGCATTTAGATGTTAAACAGAACAGGGGAGAGAATGGTTTCAGGGGCACTTAACAAAGTAGTGGGGAGCCTCGAGACCACTCGCCTCCTCACACGCTGAGACCGCTGGTGGAGAAAGGAGGTCAGCCACTAAGGGCTGTCCTCTCACCTCCAGCCACGGCCAGGTGGATCAATAGATTGTGGTCGATCATGTCAAACGCTGCCGTGAGGTCCACACAGCAAGCGCAGACCCGCCTTGGTCGAGCTGGCAGCGGAGTTAGTCTGTGATGGAGACCAGAACCTGGCTCGCCCCGCTCCCGAACGGAAGCCGACTGAAGGATCTAGCCATGCTGCATCATCTAAGAAGGACTGCAACTGCTCCGATACTGCCCTCTCAACTACCTTCCCCAGGTACGAAAGGTTCGACACTGGTCGATAGTTGGAGGGAACCGCAGGGTCTAGTGACGGTTTCTTCAGTAATGGAGCTACCACCATTCTATTATGGACTTCCCCAAAGTATATGGATTTGATGCTTTTCAAGATCATATGGACTTTTTTTCCCTACTTCTTGCACATGAAATAATTATGAGATATTGGTACTGGTATTTCTCTGAAACCTTCCCATGTAAACCATTCCCTGCATGTTATTCCCCCTCCCCATGTGTAAAATAATATGAGGAAGGCTACGTGACTCAGCAGTTGTTTTTCAAGATCAGTGTGACCACATTCCTGGTTGCACCCTTAATCCAATTATTGGAACAATTTGCATGACAGAGGACTCTTTCTGGTTGTGGAGAAGTTCTTCTTTCCCTTCTCCCCAGGTTTGAAAGACTCCTCTTGTTCCATAAATGCTGGACCCTCTGAGTTTAGTCTCGTCCCGCGTTTATAGAATGTATGGCATAACTATATTTCATATTTCATAACCGGCTGTCACTGCTGGCCTCGGAAACCAGCACACGGCTACAGTTATTTCATTTGTTTACCATCCAGAAGACTGAAAACTCTCATGGGAAATCTACATGTGGCCCTTTGTCAACAAAGAAGGGTCGTTATGGACAAATTCCTGTTTTTCACCAAGAACAAAGAACTTGCTTCGGCCCAAAAGGTCAAAGCCTCGGATCTTCATTAACATATGGTCATGATCTAATCAAGAAAACTCCAGCTGCTCTTTGTTGTGAACACATTCCTGTCCCTCCCTTTCCATTCGCCAGGGCAAAAGTGGCACTGTTTCACGATTGGTTCCCGCTACAGCTGGCTTCCAAGGTTCCAACCAATCACCATGAAGCCTACAGCATGCAGGGACGGGAAAGTTTGAATTCGACAGTTCTGTAAAATGTATAAAAATGGTATATGTTTTCAATGTAACTGCTTTGCGACAAGGAAACTGCAGTGGTCATCCTTCTCAGCTGACTTCAGTGGCATCTTCTTCCAGACTTCTTTGGTGAGATCATTTGGGAAAGGGATTTTTAGGTGGTTTAAAAAAAAACTCACCTGAGGTTTTTGCTGAAATTCTCGCTTTAGGGGTACTTCTGGGAATCTGCCCCCTATGGGCCAAGCTATCCTAAATTGTTCGGTAACAAAGGAAGACCTTTGAATGCATTGATAAAGCATAGACCTCTCCGTTTTTCATCACCACAGATGGAAGAAGCTTCCCAAACATCTCCAGACTAGAAGACTCAAAATAGTGTAGTTTCCCGGCAACTACAGCCCAGAGAACTCACAGTAACCCATTGTAGTTTTCCGGAAGAAACTTCCCAAACACCTCTAGACTAGAAGACTCAAAATATCTTAGTTTCCCGGCAACTACAGCCCGGAAAACTCACAGTAACCCATTGTAGTTTTTCGGAACAGGGTTCCAAACACCTCTAGAGTAGAAGACTCAAATTATTGTAGTTTCCCGGCAAAGACAGCCCGGAAAACTCACAGTAACCCATTGTAGTTTTCCGGAACAAGCTTCCCAAACACCTCTAGACTAGAACACTCAATATATTGTCATTTCCCGGCAACTACAGCCCGGAAAACTCACAGTAACCCATTGTAGTTTTGTGGAAGAAGCTTCCCAAACACCTCTAGAGTAGAAGACTCAAATTATTGTAGTTTCCCGGCAACTACAGCCCGGAATGTTAGAATTGATAGAATGTACCATAGTAATTAAATGTTAATTTGTGTATGTATATCTTTAAGTGTTATGTAGAGTGGGAAGTGACGAAGGACACCTGGCCTAAACTTCCCTCAGCGTTTAGTATAAAGCTTTGTTATCTAACCTTGGGTGGTGCTCTTGAAGGGATTGTGCTGAGAAGTGAGGTGGATTTGTTTTTGTGAGTAAAGAATTGTTTTATTTTGAACTCCCGACTCAGCGTCCTGGTGTATCTAAGCTTCACAACATCAAACATCCGCTGCAGAGAATTTAATCTTAACATTGGTTATGGGCCCTCTGCCAAGGAGAAAGTTTGATAAAAGTTTGTTTTGAAGATTAAAGTTTTTGGAAAGGACGCAAGGCTGTATCGGAGCTGCTGCAGAAGAGTTTTTTACTGCTGGGAGACGGTGTGTTTACACAGAGGAAGCAGTGATATCTGCACAGCGGGGCGTGCTGGGACCCTGAAGATTTATGGTACTGGGTGTGAAGCCATAAAGCCACTGAGTCTTGTGAGTAGCCAGATCAGAGGGAGATTGCCGGAGGCTATAGGAAAATAGCTGGGCTGAATTTCGGGTGCAACCGAAGATCTTCCAAAGGGGAAACTGACTGGGTACAATCCACTCACTGAATAGAGAACAGCCATAAATACATGATGAGCCTTGATGGAAAGAAGATCGCCAGAAGTCTGCTGTGAGTAAATTGTGTTGAACTACAGAGGCTGGGCTGTGAATCCGAGAAAAGGAGATCTTCTGAGTGAGAGAGGAAATGGCTTCAAACAATCCCTCACTGTATTTGAGAAGTTATCTGATTCTAATTATCCGCAATGGTCTATGTATATGAGACATTTGTTGACACGTGAAGGATTATTGAATACCATCCTGGGTGCAGAAGAAGATGATGAGAAGATACAAAGAGGTTTGTCTACTATTGTCCTCTGTCTGATGCCAGATCAATTAATACATGTTAGAGGCTTGCAGACTGCTGAAGATGCCTGGAATGCTTTAAGGGCTGTGCATCAACGTGAGACTGTACTTGGAAAGATGATCTGGACTAAACGCTTGTACCGGGCCAAGTTGGAGGATGGTGGAGATGTGCGGAGTCTGAAGGAAGATGAAGGAACTGTTTGTAGAATGCCAGTCTAGAGGTGTGGAAATTACTGCTGAGAATCAAGCTTACATATTAATGTCGAGTTTGTCTGCTGACTGGGTCCCAATCAGCAGACAAACTCGACATTAATATGTAAGCTTGATTCTCAGCAGTAATTTCCACACCTCTAGACTTTAATCTTAACACGGAAAACTCACAGTAACCCATTGTAGTTATCCGGAAGAAGCTTCCCAAACACCGCTAGACTAGAAGACTCAAATTATTGTAGTTTCCCGGCAACTACAGCCCGGAAAACTCACAGTAACCCATTGTAGTTTTGTGGAAGAAGCTTCCCAAACACCTCTAGACTAGAAGACTCAAATTATTGTAGTTTCCCCGCAAAGACAGCCCGGACAACTCACAGTAACCCATTGTAGTTTTCGGAAGAAGCTTCAAAACACCTCTAGACTAGAAGACTCAAATTATTGTAGTTTCCCGGCAGGCCTATTTCCTCCAAACTATAACAGCGTTCAGATTTAGGCATACTGAGTATTCGTGCCAAATTTGGTCCCGATCCATCATTGTTTGAGTCCACAGTGCTCTCTGGATATAGGTGAACTACAACTCTGGGTTACTGTGAGTTTTCCGGGCTCTAGTTGCCGGGAAACTACAATAATTTGAGTCTTCTAGTCTAGATTTGCCCTTAACGACCCTTCCTTGTTGACAAAGGGCCATATGTAGATTTCTCATAAGAGTTTTCAGTCTTCTGGATGGTAAACAAATGAAATATTTGTCGCTATGTGTTGGTTTCAAGGCCAACCGTGACAGCCGTTTATGAAATATGAAATATAGTTATGCCAGACGTCCTATAAATGCGAGACGAGGCTAATCTCAGGGGGTCCAGCGTTTATGGAACAAAAGGAGTCTTTCAAAAATGGGGAGAGGGGAAAGAACATTCTCCAAACCAGAAAGAGTCCTCTGTCATGCAAATTGCTCCAATGATTGGATTAAGGGTGCAGGAATATGGTCACCCTGATCTCAAAACAAACAGCTGGGTCTTTCACAAACATGTAGCATTTCTTCATATTATTTTACACATGGGGAGGGGGAAAACATGCAGGAAAATTACATAGAAGGGTTTCAGGGGAATATCACCAATATCTCATAATTATTTCATATGCAAGGGGTGAAAAGAAAGTCCATATGATCTTGAAAAGCATCAAATCCATATGCTTTGGGGAAATCCATAATAGAAGAGTCCTGCATTTATGCTGAGCTGTTTGAGGAATACGCCAAGCTCATGGCTCACGTGAAGGAATTTGGGGATAAATTTGGCGGACTGCTGGAGAATATGGGGATTCCCATTGCGCAGTTCCCAATTCTGAACCTGGAGTCCACCAGCCTGGATGACCCCCGAGTCCCCCCACAAGCCAGGACCTTAGGTGGGATCAGTCATGGGATTTCCCCACCTGTACCGCAGAGATGGGCCGGGAGAGCCTGTCCCTCAGTCGAAGACCCTCAATCATCCCTGGAACCATTCCTGACCTGGCCCGCCAGTGGTCCCCCTGACGAGGACCTGGGGTTGAGCCGGGAGAACCGGGAGGAAACAAACTCCGGCTGGAAGTGAACTAGCCCAGACTGCCCACTTACCCTCAGTGGAAGAGCCACCCGGAGACCCTGAGCGCCGACCGGTGAGCCCTGGGGTCCCATCGGTGTTGGCGGAGTCGTCGCTGGCCGAGCTTGACATCTCGGCCGTTCTGGCCCCCCCTCCTGATGCCTGCCGCCGCCGCTGCCGTCCTGGGAGAAGTTGGGGAAGCCTCCTCGAGGAGGCAAGACCCAACATGGCGTGTGTCCTTGGAGACGCCCAGCCAGCCCATGTGCTGGGGCCTCAGGAAGAAACGGCACCTGGAAGTAGTCAACTCCCGGAAGTCCCGCCCTCGGAGGACTCCGCTCCCGGCGTTGACCTGACCAGAGTACAGCGAGGCCCCCGGAAGAGGAGGAGACGCCGCCGGAAGAGGAAGGAAGGCACCCGAGCTGTCCCACAGACTATGGAATGGAGGCCGGGACCAGCCTCCCGCCAGATTGGCCAAAGGACCGAGCTCGGAGAATCGATCCCCTGCTGACGGGTCCAGAACGGAGAGGGCCCCAAGTCGTTCTTCACCAGGACGTTTGGAGCTCCTGCTACAAGCAGTCGAAGCTCCGAGGGCCTCACCGGACGATCAATAAAGATGTGAAGGACACTGCGCGGTCAGGCCGGACTCCCAAACCAGACTCCCATCTGGGAGCTCACGGATTTAACCCCCACCGGCGCCTTGGCACCGGCGATGGTATTGGGACATCCCTGCCTGCCTCCTTTCAATGGCAGAATGGGGCCTTAAGGGCATCGCCGCGGACACTTCCCTATTTCCTCCCTCCCTCCCCACCCTTTTGTTCTTCCCTCTGTGTTTTTTGTATATGTTGTTGTTCTGTTGCTGTAAATCGCCCGGAGCATCTATGATGGAGGGCGAGTAACAAATATTAAATTCTATTCTATTCTATATAAAAGAAAGTCCATCAGTGTCCTTGGAAAACTTATAAGAAAGAGTCCTTTTTGCTAATAGCCTGAGGAGAGTCCAAACACACGGAAGTCCTTGGAAAACGATGTCTCCCAACATCCTCCATGTGGCCCTATGCAGGCCCGCCTGCATGCAGCCCTTGGGCACAAAGGGTCCGTGGCAGAGAGGTAGAAATGGCTGGAGATCTTTTGATGCCAAATCCCAGCCTTTGGTGCTAGAGACGCCAGACCACATGTGCAGGAACGTTGGAACTCCCTGCTGCAGGTCGAACCAATTGGGATGCAGATGGGCTCTTTCTGGGGCTCGCCTTCACTTTGACTGCCATGGCTCAATGCTATGGAATCCTGGAATTTATAGTTTGACGAGGCACCAGCACTCTTTGGCAGAGATGGGTGAAGACTATGAACTACAACTCCCATGATTTCATAGCACTGAGTCATGACTACAATGTAGATGTAGCCCTTGATCGTTGCTGTAGAAGTACCTCGAATGCCCAGCCAAAGCTTTCCTTTGTCGCAAATCCTCTGTGTCCTTTTTTTGAATTTTGAAATATATATAAATTTTCGATGTACGGGTGTCAAACCCCAATCCGAGGTATTTAAATTAAAAGTAATTAAAAACCTGGGCTGCCAGAATGGAGGCGGCCGAGACGTGATGGATTCAATGCGAGGGATTAAAAAAATAATAATAATGAAGTAATGAAATACTTTATGGATTAACTGGTATCGGACTGTGGTGTTTGTGCAAATTTATTTTTCATTATGAGCCATCCATATCAGATCCCGTCTGGATTTATTAGGCGGGCTTTGGGGAGATGACAAGGAAGACGCTGTTTTGTCTGTATACACAAGGCTCTCCCCTTGAAAGAAGAAAATGCACAGGGTCAATCGTCTTTGAACAATAATAATAATAATAATATTATTATTATTATATTATAAGAGGAGACACCCTTCCTGACTTGAATGCACAATAATATTAACATTAATAATAATACATAGTAATAATATAATGAAATAATAATATGTGGAAGATCAGTAGTCTTTGAACTATTATTATTATTATCATTATCATCATCATTATTTTATTTATTTATTTATTTATTAACTTCGATTTAGTATACCGCTCACTCCGGAGCTCAGAGCGGTTTACAGAAGAAGCATAAACATCAGGAGTAGTAAAACAAATTAAACGGTTAAAACACATTAGACATCAAAGAAGTTAAAACAAGTTAAAAACACTAGCCCTCAGCGACGGCTGGGGGGACAAGGAGAGAGACTAGGGGAGTCATAGGCGGCATGGAGCACAATGTAGTTGAGTTAAGGGCCGAACGCCATCCTAAAGAGCTAAGTCTTCAAGGCCTTGTGGAAGGGCAGAAGCGCGCGGATGGTACGGATCTCCTCCGGGAGGCCGTTCCAAAGACTTGGGGCAGCTACAGAGAATGCCCTCCGCCGTGTAGAGGCCAGTCTGCAGGTTCCGAGGGAAGGTACCTCAAGGAGGTTAAGCTCCTCAGAGCGCAGCGATCTCGCGGGCACATAAGGGGTAAGTCGCTCCCTCAGGTACACTGGCCCCAAACCATAGATGGCCTTGAAGGTGAGAACTAACACCTTGAAGAGGACCCGGACTTCAATCGGGAGCCAGTGCAGCTCGCGCAGGAGTGGAGTCGCGCGGTCAGACCTTGCAGCGCCCAGGAGGAGGTGGGCTGCGGCGTGCTGCACTAGCTTAAGCTTCCGGATCATCGACAAGGGAAGGCCAATGTAGAGCGCATTACAGTAATCGAGCCTCGAGATGACTGTGGCTTGGATCAAGGTCGCATTGGGAGAGGTAGGGAGCCAGGCGCTTAGCCAACCGTAGGTGGTAGAATGCTGTCCTGCAGGTGCAGCCAATCTGCTCCTCCATGGACAGGTGGGCGTCCAGCCAGACCCTTAGACTTTTTACCGATGGCTGAGGGCAGAGGGCTGCACCATCGAACGTTGGCAGCTGGGTTGCTACCCCTCCCCCCCCCCGGGCGGCCCAGCCACAAGATCTCCGTCTTCGCCGGGTTCACCCCCAACTTACTGGCTCGCAGCCATCCAGTAACGGCCTCAAGGCAAAGATGGAAATTATCGGGTACAGAGACTGCCCCGGGGTCCAACCCCAGAATGAGCTGGGTATCATCAGCATACTCATTCATCCAAGGGATGCCCTTCTCTACTTGGATGCATAATAATAATAATAATAATAATAATTTATTTATCATGTCATATATGGTTGTTTCGTCCATATATACATGACTTTCCCCCTTAAAGAATATGTGGAAGATTGTATTTTAACAACAACAACAACAATTATTATTATAAGAGGAGAACCCTTCCCGACTTGAATGCACAATAATATTAATACTATTAATAATAGTACATAGTAATAATATAATGAAATAATAATATGCGGAGGATCAGTAGTCTTTGAACAATTATTATTATTATTATTATTATAAGAGGAGACAGCCTTTCCGACTTGAATACACAATATTATTAATAATAATAATACATAGTAATAATATAATGAAATAATAATATGCGGAGGATCAGTAGTCTTTGAACTATTATTATTATTATTATTATAAGAGGAGACAGCCTTTCCGACTTGAATACACAATATTATTAATAATAATAATACATAGTAATAATATAATGAAATAATAATATGCGGAGGATCAGTAGTCTTTGAACAATTATTATTATTATTATTATCATAAGAGGAGACACCCTTCCTGACTTGAATGCACAATATTATTAATAATAATAATACATAGTAATAATATAATGAAATAATAATATGCGGAGGATCAGTAGTCTTTGAACAATTATTATTATTATTATCATAAGAGGAGACACCCTTCCTGACTTGAATGCACAATAATATTAATATTAATAATACATAGTAATAATATAATGAAATAATAATATGCAGAGGATCAGTAGTCTTTGAACTATTATTATTATTATTATTATTAGAGGAGACACACTTCCCGACTTGAATGCACAATATTAATTTTAATATTAATAATACATAGTAATAATATAATGAAATAATAATATGCAGAGGATCAGTATTCTTTGAACAATTATTATTATTATTATTATTATAAGATACCCTTCTCAACAGATACATAATAATAATAATTTGAATTCAAGAGGAGATATCCCTCTCGACAGATACATAATAATAATAATGATAATAATAATTTGAATTCAAGAGGAGATATCCCTCTCGACAGATGCATAATAATAATAATAATAATTTGAATTCAAGAGGAGATATCCCTCTCGACAGATGCATAATAATAATAATAATAATAATAATAATATGAATTCAAGAGGAGATACCCTTCTCGACAGATACATAATAATAATAATAATATATAATACATTGTAATAATAAATATAGTAAAATCAAGTCTGGCTGCTAAATCATTCCAAGCGTCAAACCCAGAGGACAATCTTTCCAGGTCATTAGGCGGCTTCCCTTTTGAATGTCTCGAAGTCCTAAAGGGTCCGGGGTTATAAGCAATAAGCGACATTTCCCTGGAGCCTTAGGTGTTAATGAGAAAGATTTTTCCATGCGGCTGTTAGTGCAGCGTCAACTTGGGGGAAGGAAGGAAGGAAAGAAGAAAGAACGAACCAGGGAATGAATGAGAAAGAAAGAAAGAATGAAATTTCTATTCGCCATCATTTTCTCCTTCCTTGGTTGATCAGGATTCTCAAGCGACCCGACACCACAAACAACAAAAATTAAAGAAATAATACTTTAAATGCTTTTAGTAAAAATGAAAATAAAAAAAAATAAATTAAAATATTACAATTAAACAAAGTGACACCACAATCGCATCCTGCCTTCACAACGCCGTTGTTGTAATGCAGTCAAGCTGCGTTAACATTTGGTCACGTCAGTGTTTTTCAACCTTTTTTGAGTCGCGGCACATTTTTTACATTTCCAAAATCCTGAGGCACACCACCAACCAAAATGACACCAAATGACACTCTAACACAGTCATACATATAGTTAATATGTTTTTAAATGTATTTATTAGGCATGGTTTCGAACCCAAAAATAGGGAATCGAAAATCTAATGGGGGATTTTTTTTGATTAGTAATAGAAAGACTTACAAAAAAATTTCCAAAAATTTCTAAAATGTAACGCAATTACTAACGAAATTCGTTAGTAGTTCTAAAGTAGGCAAAGCAGGGAAATAGGACTGACACTGTTTTAAGCACAGGCAAATCAAGGGGCAACATTCCCCTTGGTTTCCTTGCAGGGAGATATAATGCATTAATATATTATTATTAATATTATTAAATAAAATAGTTGCCAATGCCCACCTCTGGTGCAGGCCTTGCTCATCTGTAGAGTTCTCCTCACTCCAGCTTTTTCCCATTCAGTTTTACCATAGCAGTCTAGGACCTCCGTTTGAACTCTATGGCTTTTCTTGATTCTGAACTCTTCCTTCTCCTCTCCGTGCTCTTTTCACTCCTGCTGCCCTTCTCTCAGCAGTTCTTATGTCCTTCTACTCTGTCCTTCTATCTAAACCCCCTTCCTGGGTGTTTAAATTGCTTTTTTCGTCAGTCCTCCAGCCCCTCTAGGAGTCCCGATCTGGATCTCTCTATGGTTTCCGGCTCCTTTTTCACTTCCTGGAGGAGGCCCTTCACTCTAATTAGGCTCCAAGCATGGAAAGGCCCCGATTTGACTGTGAGTTATGTCTGCAAAGCTATTTTGGAGGGGGAAATTTTCCTGTTGGGTGGGCATCCGAAATAGTTACTAATCTAACGAAAATTTGGGCCCAGGGGGTGCGGAAATGAAAGTCCACTTCCAGGATTGGCCCTGCGAATCGTATAAACTTGAAAGTCCCATACATATGAATCCCTTCCGATTTCTTTTCATTTTCATAACTTTTTTCTCATGCCTAGTATTTATACACTCAGTGTGCAACCTGGGCCCATTTCGATGAACACAACATAGATATTGTGGCAGAAATGGCAGAAAGACACACGTGAAGGTCTTGCTCAACAGCTGTCAGTCTCTCTCTGTGTTTAGTTTTTATTGCAGTCAAGCTAGAGAAGCTCATCTCACACAGATATGTGGCTGAAAACGGGAGCAATGTCAAAATAGCTTTGTTGGCCAGAATGGGGAACTCCCTGGCAGCAGATAACCAAAAACTGTCCAAAGGAAGATCACCAAATTGTAGCTTTAAACTACGATCTTGTTTCAGTTCAATTTATAATGAGTTTGGGGAAAATAGACCTTGGCATTTGGGAGTTACAGTTTCTGGGATTTATAGTTAACACACAATCAAAGAGCATCCCGAACTCTTGCAACAACGGAATTGAACCAAACTTGGCCTATTGAACTCTCATTACCAACAGAAAGTACTGAAAGGGTTTGCTTGGGAATTGACCTTGAGTTTGGAAGTTGTAGTTCACCTACACCCAGAGAGCACTGTGGACTCAAACAATGTTATGTTATGTTGTTGTTTGTTTTCTATCCAGAATCACAATGTTGGAAGGAGGCTCACCACTTTCAGGTCCCTGAAACAGGCATGGGAAAACTTCGGCCCTCTGGGTGCTGGCATGACGGACAAGGCGCCGGCCATGGCCTCGGGTGGCCTTATGGGTGATCTGGGCCTGAGGAGAGCTCCGGCTGCCAATAATGGATGGTGAGGTAGTTAGCCCGTCGCCTCTGGTTAAAAGCCTGGGGGTCCAACTGGACCCTCTGCTGACGATGGAGGCTCACCGTGAGCAGAGCAGCATTTTTCCACCTGTGCCAAGCAAGGCGGCTGGCGCCCTACCTTTCCGGTGATGACCTGGCCACGGTAATCCAGGCCACGGTCATCTCGAGACTGGACTACTGTAATGCCCTTTACATTGGCCTTCCTTTGTCGGCAATCCGGAAACTGAAGATGGTGCAAAATGCTGCGGCTCCACTGCTGGCTGGAGTGACACTATCGTGCCACATCACACCAGTCCTACAGAGCTTGCACTGGCTCCCTATCAAGCACCGGATTGCCTTCAAAGTGCTGGTGCTAACCTTTAAGGCCTTGCATGGCCTGGGGCCAGTGTACCTGAAGGACCGCCTATCCCTCCATGTTCCCCAGAGACCACTACGGCCCATGGATCAAAACCTACTAGAGGTTCCATCACTTAAGATCTGCTGCTTGTCATCGGCGCGGCAGCGCACTTTTTCTGTAGCAGAGCCTACCCTTTGGGACGCCCTCCCGGAGGAGGCACGAGCAATAACGGATCTACAGGCTTTTCGGAGGGCCTGTTCCGCCAGGCGTTCAATCTTTAAGCTGTAACCCCGACTCTGGTCTTAATCTGTTTTTATTCTGTTTTCAAGTATGTTGTGTTTTGTTGTTCATTGCTGTGAACCACCCTGAGCCTTTTCGGGAAGGGAGGTATACAAGTCGAAATAATATATAATATAATATAATATAATATAATATAATATAATATAATATAATATAATATAATATAATATAATATAATATAATAATATAATATAATATAATATAATATAATATAATATAATATAATAATATAATAATAATAATAATATAATAATATAATAATATAATAATATAATATAATAATATAATATAATAATATAATATATAAATAATTAGTGTGTTGTTGTTTTTCTCTCTCTCGCCCCCGGAGAAGCCGCTGTAAATTTGCGAGGGAGGAAGGAACGCCTCGAAATGACACGATATTAAGCCAAACATTGATTTTCCTATTTAGTTTTATGCATGTTTATTAACTGAAAACACTTTGGCCGGGAGGCCGTTAAGACGGGTGATTTACACAGAGCTGGCCCTCCTTACGCATCTCGGAAGACGGGGCCGACCCCTCGGAACTGAACCGATTTTACGTGAAAGGAAAATGTGGGTTTCGAAACAGTCGTAGTATGAAGGCCTGTCTGCCTGTACCACAAAGGCTGTTGCTAGGTGAAGTGGGCCCCCTGCGACGTCACTGGATTGGCTGTTGCTAGGTGAAGTGGCCCCCTGTGACGTCACTGGTTTGGCTGTTGCTAGGTGAAGTGACCCCCTGTGACATCACTGGATTGGCTGTTGCTAGGTGAAGTGCCCCCCTGCGACGTCACTGGATTGGCTGTTGCTAGGTGAAGTGGCCCCCTGTGACGTCACTGGATTGGCTGTTGCTAGGTGAAGTGGCCCCCTGTGATGTCACTGATTTGGCTGTTGCTAGGTGAAGTGGCCCCCTGTGATGTCACTGGATTGGCTGTTGCTAGGTGAAGTGGCCCGCTGTGATGTCACTGGTTTGGCTGTTGCTAGGTGAAGTGCCCCCCTGTGACGTCACTGGATTGGCTGTTGCTAGGT
The DNA here is from genome assembly GCA_030556195.1 of Anolis apletophallus. Lineage (NCBI taxonomy): Eukaryota > Metazoa > Chordata > Lepidosauria > Squamata > Anolidae > Anolis > Anolis apletophallus. The sequence goes on from JARBWK010000018.1 coordinate 22,819,187, forward strand.
GAAGTGGCCCCCTGTGACGTCACTGGATTGGCTGTTGCTAGGTGAAGTGGCCCCCTGTGACGTCACTGGATTGGCTGTTGCTAGGTGAAGTGGCCCTCTGTGACGTCACTGGATTGGCTGTTGCTAGGTGAAGTGGCCCCCTGTGACGTCACTGGATTGGCTGTTGCTAGGTGAAGTGGCCCCCTGTGATGTCACTGGATTGGCTGTTGCTAGGTGAAGTGGCCCCCTGTGAGTCACTGGATTGGCTGTTGCTAGGTGAAGTGGCCCCCTGTGACGTCACTGGATTGGCTGTTGCTAGGTGAAGTGGCCCTCTGTGACATCACTGGGAAAGAAAGATGACGTGTATGGAAGGAACAGAGGAAGGAGATGTTGCGAGCTGCAGAAGGGAGAAAGTGGGCCTTCTAAGAGATGTAGAACGGAGAAAGCAGGTAGGCAGCAGTCCCCCGGCAACATTGTTAGTCCTCAAAGCTGGAGAAGGGAGAAAGCAAGAAGGCAGCATTCCTATGGAGACATTGTTAGTCCTATTCAGAGCTGGAGAAGGGAGAAAGCAGGCAGGCAGCAGTTCTATGGAGACACTGTGAGCTAGGCTTCTCAGAGCTGGGGAAGGGAGAAAGCAGGCAGGCAGCAGTTCCCTGGATACACTGTGAGTTAGGCTTCTCAGAGCTGGGGAAGGGAGAAAGCAAGTAGGCAGCAGTCCTATGGCAACATTGTTAGTCCTCAAAGCTGGAGAAGGGGGAAAGCAGAGAGGCATTAGTCCCATGTATTCATTGTTAGCCCTGCTCAGAGCTGGGGAGTGAGAAAGCAGGCCTTCTAAGAGCTGGAGAAGGGAGAAAGCAGGCAGGCAGCAGTTCCTGGAGACACTGTGAGTTAGGCTTCTCAGAGCTGGGGAAGGGAGAAAGCAGGCAGGCAGCAGTGCTATGGATACATTGTTAGTCCTTTTCAAAGCTGGAGAAGTGAGAAAGCAGGTAGGCAGCAGTCCCATGGCGACATTGTTAGTCCTCAAAGCTGGAGAAGGGAGAAAGCAGGCAGGCAATAGTCCTATGTATTCATTGTTAGTCCTGCTCAGAGCTGGGGAAGGGAGAAAGCAGGCAGGCAGCAGTGCTATGGAGACATTGTTAGTCCCTCTCAGAGCTGGAGAAGGGAGAAAGCAGGTAAGCAGCAGTCCCACGGCAACATTGTTAGTCCTCAAAGCTGGAGAAGGGAGAAAGCAGGCAGGCAGCATTCCTATGGAGACATTGTTAGTCCTTTTCAGAGCTGGAGAAGGGAGGAAGCAGGCAGGCAGCAGTCCTATGGAGACATTATTAGTCCTTTTCAGAGCCGAAGAAGGGAGAAAGCAGGTAGGCAGCACTCCCATGGCGACATTGTTAGTCCTTTTCAGAGCTGGAGAAGGGAGAAAGCAGGCAGGCAATAGCCCCATGTATTCATTGTTAGTCCTGCTCAGAGCTGGAGAAGAGAGAAAGCAGGCAGGCAGCAGTTCTATGGAGACATTGTGAGTTAGGCTTCTCAGAGGTGGGGAAGGGAGTAAGCAGGCAGGCAGCAGTCTTACGGCGACATTGTTAGTCCTCAAAGCTGGAGAAGGGAGAAAGCAGACAGGCAATAGTCCCATGTATTCATTGTTAGTCCTGCTCAGAGCTGGGGAAGGGAGAAACAGGCAGGCAGCAATCCTATGGAGACATTGTTAGTTCTTCTCAGAGCTGGAGAAGGGAGAAAGCAGGCAGGCAGCAGTTCCCTGGATACACTGTGAGTTAGGCTTCTCAGAGCTGGGGAAGGGAGAAAGCAGGCAGGCAGCAGTTCCCTGGATACACTGTGAGTTAGGCTTCTCAGAGCTGGGGAAGGGAGAAAGCAGGCAAGCAGCAGTTCTATGGAGACATTGTGAGTTAGGCTTCTCAAAGCTGGAGAAGGGAGAAAGCAGGCAGGCAATAGCCCCATGTATTCATTTCGGAGTGCATCTACACAATTGCATTAATCTAGTTTCACGCTGCTTTAAATGCCTTGGCTCAATGCAATAGAATCCTGGGAGCTGTAGTTTGACGTCGACTTTTGCCTTCTCTGACCAAAGAGTTCTGGTGCGAAACAATAAATCCCAGGACTCCGTCGCCTTGAGCCGTGGCGGTTAAACTCCTCTGCGTTTGTGCATAATGCGCCCGCCCGCCTTGCGCACCGTCTTCTTGCTGAATCTATACTATTTGCCCAAACACAATTAATAGCCATTTCCCAGGCAAGGAGCACCTGTGGCCCCGCTGGAGCTGGAATGCAAAAATCCATATATGGATTTCCACCCTCGGTATCTCCCCGGTTGTAAATGGCCGACGCAACGAGAGCCTGGATATAGAGCGCATCATGCGCAGACAGCTCTCGGGTCGGCCAGGTAGGGCTCATTAACGCGGCTGGCCTTTTCAGGAGAGATTTAGTCGCTTGGCATAATCTGGAGCGCTCTGAAGAAGCGACATTGTTAAAGGTGGGCGGGTCATGCCAGGCCGAGGTGGCATCACAGCGTTAGGGAGACGAAGCTTCTGAAACGCGCCGCCCTTCACGAAGGGAACGAAATGCAAAGGGATCAATGTAAGGATATTGCTTGTGTGGGCCAGGCTCGACAGGAAGCAATTTTATCCTTACCCAGCAGGGCCGGAATGCTATTCTTAGAAATCATAGAAATAACTAGCTGTACCCGGCCATGCGCTGCTGTGGCTTTTTCTCTTTCCTGTGTCCCAGTCTATATATATGTGTTTTGTATGTGTGTGTGTATGTATATATATGGATTTGTGTCTACGTGTACATATGTGTGTGTGTATATGTGTGTGTACTTATGTATATGTATATGCGTGTATATGTGTGTACTTATGTATATGTGTGTTTTTGTATATGTATATGCGTGTATATGTGTAGATGTGTGTAAGTACTAGGCATGGTTTTGAACCCAAAAATGGCAATTCTAAAATCAAATGGGGGGGGATTTTTTTTTTGATTAGTAAAAGAAAGACTTACAAAAAAAAATTCCAAAAATTTCTAAAATGTAACTTAGTTACTAACGAAATTCGTTAGTAGTTCGTATGCCAGCGCATGCGCATTCCAGATGGTTTTGGCCTACAACTCCCAGAAATCCTAACAGCTGGTAAATTGGCTGGGATTTCTGGGAGTTGTAGGCCAAAACTGGAATAAATCACACTGAATTCTAGATGGGACTCTCCAAATAGGAAGGAGGGAGGGAGGGAGGGGGGTATTCTATTCTTGGAAGCAAAAAAAAAAAAGGAGGAGGGCCCCCCCCCTTGCTCCTCGCTGTCTCTCTCTCACCCTGATCCTGAGGGAGCGAGGGGGCCCAAGTTTGCCCAGGCTGAGAGGAAAAGGAAGAGGCCTGAGGCTGTGAGGAATGGTGGGAGTTGAAGTCCAAAACACCTGGAGGGCTGAAGTTGGCCCCTCATGAAGCCTCTTCAAGGCTTTAGATCCTGGCAGGCAGAAGGGGCAGGGAGAGCCATAGAATCTACTGTACTCCTCCTGCCCTGCCAGGACATATTCTTTCTCTATGAGCCCTCCTCAAGGGATTCTGCAGCAACCCCCCAAAGAATATGTATGTGTGAGCCCGGATGCACCCCCCAGGCAGTGCAAACGCTGTGCCCGGGTTTTGCCTTTTCCCGGGCTCAGAGAGAAGAGCCTTTGCAGTTTGCACCCTTGAGGAGGGACCACAGTCAGAATACTTCGGTTTGAATTTTACCTCTTCTTATACCCATTGTTATTACTGCTGTATTGTTGCATGTGCATGGAATGTAGGTATGACCAGTTGGATTACTTATAATATTAGGCACTTACAGTAGCATTCATTCTATTATACATTAGGTTGGTTTCTCACCCCAATACTCTTTGATGCTTTAGATCCTGGCAGGCAGGAGAGGCAGGGAAGCCTGGAAAAAATGTAAACAGAGAGGTGTACTCAGAAGTAAATCCACAAAGGAGGGCCCTTCATCCAAAGTGCCCTCCTTTGCAGATTTACTTCTGAGTAATCCTCTCTGTTTACATTTTAAGGAAAAATTTATAGTTTTTTTTTAAATTAAAAATTCTCGGCTTCGGACTCGCCCATAGGCATTTCTCTTCAATCCCTTCTTCCTTCCCCTCCGGAGACATCTTAGTTCTTTTTAAGTTCTTTCTTTATTCTTTAAATGGTAGAATTGTAGGGTTGTAGTAATATGGCAAAGTTCTATGCTTTCTTTATCTCTCTTTTCTTTTATTATTGGGTTTCAGATGTCATCCAACCCTTTCTCGTAGGGATCTCCTCTCTAGTGTGGAATCTAGAATTTCTTCACCAAAAAAACCCGAAGAGACTTACATATCTTCGCACTCCATTCTTGTAGAATTTCTTGTAATTGGGAATGAGCGTGGGGCAGTTGGTGCAGGACTTAGTCCCACTTCCCGTCTCCCGGTCCGCTTGCTACGGTACAGCCTCCCCCCCTCTAGCCCCCATCCTTGAGGGGCACAGAAGGTACTTGCCAGCTTCACGTCAATCCGGGGGCTGAGAGGGGACCGTCTGGTCCTCCAAACTGTGGAGATCGGGTGGCATGCTTGGGAGCCCAAGCTGCCGTGCCTGCCACCTTCAAAACGCTCACCGGAAGTCCAAAAGTAGTATTTCTTACGAATTTCTTACGAATCATTTCATTTTCATAACTTTTTTCTCATGCCTAGTAAGTACAGATGTGTGTATGTATGTGTGCATGTGTATATTTCAGTGCATGTATATATGTGTGTATGCGCGATTGTCTATATGTACATATGTCTGTGCATGTGGCGAAGACCAACAGTAACATCCCTTCCTGCCTTTTATACTTCCTTTCTTCCCTCTCCCCCTCATCCCTCAGCTTTTCTCTTCTCTCTGTCCTCCTGCCTCTTCTCCCTCCCTCCTTCCCTACCACCAACATTCCGACACTCTAAACTGCCAGAGGGGGTGGCTTCCAGCCTCTACATTCTAACTGAGGGAGTATTTGCATAATGCCGCTAATTGGCCAGCATCACCAACATTCCGAACACTCTAAACTGCCAGAGAGCGGTGGCGTGGGGGATCATGGGAGTTGTAGTCCAATGATTTCTTGTATTTTTGGTTGTGTTGTTTAATTTGGGGGTGGTGGTGCTGGTAAACATACCTCGTGGGGTTTTGTGTGTATGTGGGCTGTTTTTGTGTGTCTGCCTTGTGTGGTTTTGCTGTCTATAGGCTACTTAGGATGACAGCTCTCTTTTTATATATATAGATAGATAAGGAATCTAGAGTTGGAGGAGACAAGGGCAATCCGAGGGATGTCTATGCAGATTGAGTTGGGCGTTTGGAGCCACGTTTGGGATCTTGAATCCTATGATTCTAGAGCGGAATCATAGGATCCTAGAGTCAGAAGAGACCACAAGGACCATCCCGTGGAAGTTCATGCACAATTAGTTTTGGGTCTCACTCATGTGTTTCTTGATCCCTAAGCCAGTGTTTCCCAACCAGTGTGCCGCAGCACAGTAGTGTGCCGTGAGCGATCATCAGGTGTGCCGTGGGAAATGGGAACCTCCAAAACCCTTTCTTCCCCCTCCTGCCGAACACTGTTTCTTCTCCACTCGGGCTCCCTTCTTCCCAGCCGCGCTCTGCTCGCTTTGCCTCGCTTTGCTCACGCGATTGCTTCTGCAGGAGGGGAGGGGGGAGGGAGGAAGATGTGACACATGTGCAGATGACTTTTTTTGTTCAGGATACATATGGGAAACGACAAAACTTGAGGAAGAAAAAGACTGTCCAAATGTCTTTTTTGGGGTGTGTTTGGGGGGCAAATGTGAGAACTGATAACATTTGGGGGAAGAGAGAGATTTGTTAATTGTATAACGGCATCGAATGTTTGCCGTATATGTGTTCTGTAATCCGCCCTGAGTCCCTTCGGGGAGATAGAGCTTAATACAAATAAAGTATATTATTACTATTATTATTATATTACTAGCTTGGGGACCCGGCCCTGCCCGGGTGATTTGAAAAGTGCAGCAGGATGTAGAGTGGGTCATGGGGGCTCTGTGTGCCAGGTTTGGTCTTGATCCATCATTATTGGGAGTTGCAGTGGTATCATGAAATTACTGAAGGTAGTGAAGTCCCATCATCTCTGCCCCCCAAAAGTGTAGGGATGTAGATTGGGTCAGGGGGCTCTGTGTGCTAAGTTTGGTCTGTATTTGTGAATGGATGAGGGATGCATTCTTTTTCGGAAGTGAGTGAAGGTACTTCAAGTCCCATCATCCGTGGTCCGTCTCACAGTAAACTGCACCAGGCTGTAGAGTGGGTCATGAGGGCTCTGTGTGCCAGATTTGGTGTTGATCAGTCATTGGATTAGGTTTGTAGCAGGATTGGGAAGTGAGGGAAGGTACTGCAAGTCCCATCATCCATGTTCTCTCCCCCTCCAAACTTCAGTAGGATGTAGAGTGGGTCACTGGGGCTCTGTGTGCCAAGTGTGGACTTTCTCGGTGTTTTTTGGGGCCACAGTGGTCTGTGGGAACAGAGGGGTGTGAAAATACTACAAATTCCATCATCCATTGTCAGTCCTCCCCGAACCTCACCAGGACGTGAAGGCAGTCATGGGGGTTATGTGTGCCAAGTTTGGTCTCAATCGGTAATTGGATGAGGGTCGCAGCAGACTTGGGAAGTGAGTAGAGGCACTTCAAGTCCCATCATCCATGGTCCACCCTCCTCCGAACTGCACCAGGACGTAGAGTGGGTCATGGGGGCTGTGTGTGCTGAGTGTGGTCTGTATTGGTCCTTTTTGGTGGCCTCAGTGGTCTGTGGGAACCAAAGTGTTGGAAAGTACTACAAATCCCATAATCTGTGGGTCATGTCCCCCGACCTGCGCCAGGACGTAAAGGGGGTTAGGGGGGTTATGTGTACCAAGTTTGGTGCAGGTCCATCACCCGCGCTGGTCGCTCTGGCCTGTGAAAGTGGCTGCCACATATCCGCCCTGGCCTGTGAAAGTGGCTGCTTCCGCCCTTCTGCCCTCCCGCCCTCCGCATACACACATACAAACATTCCGTTTTATAAAGGTACAGATACAGATAATATGACATACTTGCCCAGCTGGTGCGTAGTTTTGGGCTGGTGTGCCATCAGTACGCTGATGACACCCAGCTTATCTTGAAGATGGAGGGCAGCCTCGAATCCGTACCCGATAATTTCCATCGTTGCCTTGAGGCCGTCACTGGATGGCTGCGAGCCAGTAGGTTGAAGGTGAATCCGGCCAAGACGGAGATCCTGTGGCTGGGTCCTCCGGGCTGTAGGGATGTTCAGCTTCCAACCCTGGACGGCGTGACATTATGTCCGTCGCCCTCTGTTAAGAGCTTAGGAGTAACCTTGGACCCCCTGTTGTCGATGGAGGCCCACGTCTCCAGCGTCAGCAGGGTAGCATTTTTCCATCTTCGCCAGGCGAGGAAGCTGGCCCCCTATTTGTCCCGGCGCGACTTAGCCACAGTGATCCAAGCCACGGTCATCTCGAGGCTGGACTACTGTAACGCTCTTTACATTGGCCTTCCTCTGTCGGTAATCCGAGACTCGCTGGTGCAGAACGCTGCAGCGCTCCTGGCGGGGGTCCCGATTGGCCACCACATCACGCCAATCCTGCGCGAACTGCACTGGCTCCCAATTGAATGCCGGATTGCCTTCAAAGTGTTAGTCCTGACTTTTAAGGCCTTACATGGTCTGGGGCCAGTGTGCCTGCGGGACCGCCTTGTCCCATACCATCCCACCAGATCACTGCGCTCCGAAGAGCTAAGCCTCCTGGTCATCCCAAATGTGAGGACCTACCATCTGTCCGCAACCCGCCGCCGGGCTTTCTCTGTTGCAGCCCCTACCATGTGGAACGCACTGCCCGCCGGCATCCGTGCCACCCAGGGCCTCCTCCCGTTCAGGAGAGCAGTCAAGACATTGCTGTTCCAACAAGCCTTCGGAGTTAGCTAGACTGCAGCTCCCACCGCCTGGCTGTCAGCCCACTGCGACTCCATTTGTGGCTTCAACTGTTCTAATTGTAATTCCATCTTAATGGTATTACTGTGAGTTATTATGAGTTATCTGACAATTGTATTTTACGAACTGTTGTAAGTCGCCCCGAGCCGTTGGGGGGGGGCGGGGACGGGGACAGACAAATGTGAAATAATAAATAAATAAATAAATGCAATTGAATCAGTGGGACTTACCTATGTAACGTGCCATTGACGTGTTGCTTCACTGGTTCCTCAGAATGATTATCCTGTTACATGAGGGCCAGCGTGGTCAAGTCAGATACAGCGATGCTCTCGCGGAGCCCTTTCTCATAACTAATGGAGTGAAACAAGGTTGTGTTCTTGCACCAACCCTATTTACAATCTTCTTCAACATGATGCTCCAAAGGGCTACGGCAGACCTCGAAGAAGAAGACGGCGTATATATACGGTATCGTACTGATGGCAGCTTCTTCAACTTAAGCCGCCTGAAGGCTCGCACTGAGACTCTAAACTATCTAGTCCGTGAGCTGCTTTTTGCAGGCGATGCTGCCCTTGTCGCCCATTCAGAAGCAGCCCTGCAGCGCCTCACATCCTGCTTTGCAACAGCTGCAGAGCCGTTTGGGCTGGAAGTCAGCCTGAAGGAAACGGAAGTCCTCTACCAGCCCACACCACAGGAAGAACACCATCATCCCCACGTCAGCATAGGCAAATCTGTGCTTAAGTCTGTTCAGCAGTTCACCTCCCTGGGAAGCGTCATCTCTTCACAGGCATGTAGCCAGGGGCAAGGGGGCTTCACCCCCCGAATTCTCAGGGTGGTCAGCGAAAAGGCCTTACTGGTACATTATTTAAACTGTTATGTTTATTCATATCATGATCTGATCACCATGCTCATATCCCACATTAATGGGGATATTGGGATAACAATACAAAAGGTTTGCTAGGGTAGACCCTCTTCCACCCAGTCTCAGCCCCCTTCGAACCGACCTCAGCCCCCCCCCCCCCAAATCAAAATCCTGGCTACGGCCCTGTCTCTTCAGATGCCAAGATTGATAAAGAGATAGATCCCAGATTAGCAAAGGCATATCGTGCATTTGGAAGGCTTAACAAAAGAGTCTGGAGCAACAAGCACCTGAGGCAAAGCACCAAAATCAGTGTGTACAGAGCTATCGTACTGTCCATTCTCCTCTATGGGTCTGAAACATGGGTCACCTATTGCCAACACCTACAAATCCTTGAGCGCTTTCATCAGCACTGTCTTCGCACAATCCTAAATATACACTGGCCCGACTATGTGACGAATGGTGTTGTCCTTGAGCAAGCAGGGATCACCAGCGTTGAGGCCATGCTATTGGGAACACAGCTGCGCTGGGCAGGGCACGTCTCTAGGATGGAGGACCACCGCCTCCCAAAGGTACTACTCTATGGTGAACTCGCCACGGGTCAGCGCAAGAGAGGCGCCCCCCCAAAAAGATATAAGAAACAATATCTCAAACTGGGCCAGATTGATCACCAACAATGGTCCATCCTGGCCTCACATCGGGAGGCATGGAGACGCACTATCCACAATGCTGCGGCCTCTTTCGAGAAGACACGCCGAACGGGTCTCAAAGAGAAACGACAACGCAGAAAGAACCGCAACTTGGGAACAACGTCACCCAAGGAGACTTTGTGCTGTGCTTTCTGCAACCAAACTTGCCTGCCTCAGATTGGCCTTTATAGTCATCAACGCGCTTGTAGAAAGCGTGGGATGAGTCCTTCCTCAGAATCTTCGTTCGCGAAGTAATGCCCAGAGAGATCACTGGTTCTCGGTTTTCCCACTTTACTGGAGGCCCTACCCCATTGAAACTATACTTGTTTTCATTATGAGAGCAATGCTTTAGTTGCGGAGTGTAAAGTTGGACAACAAATAATAATATAACTTTATTATTATTTGGTAATTAACATGGGATTCCCCGGCTATTTATCTCATGGTAATTGTGTTTTGGCCATGGCATTTAAGTTGGGCTATGATTACCATAAGGAAAAATTTATAGTTTTTTTTTTAAATTAAAAAAAAAACCCCTTCCTGCAAGCTTTTAAATCACACAGCCCCCCGTGTAAATACTCGAAAATTATCCCATAATTACTTATTTACATTGTAATTAAAAGGAGTAATTAGCATACATTTGCGGAGGATTTACATACTTATTGGCGAAAACAGTTCTGTGGCAGATGCACGAAAAAGATCTGGAGCTTCGTCTTCATGAAAAGAAGATGGAAATATACAAATGTCATAGGCTCTAAAGAGGACATTGAAAGGCCACCCTATTGCCAAAACATATAGCAGTTGGCGGCTGGCGACTCCTATCTTGTTGTGTTGACAATTTAGGAGCAAACTTGTTCTGGACTGCTCCAAAGACTGGAAGGCAAATCAATGGGTTAAACCAGTGGTTCCCCACCCTTTTTTGACCAGGGACCACTTGACCAGGGACCACTTGACCAGGGACCACTTTGACCAGGGACCACTTTGACCAGGGACCACTTGACCAGGGACCACTTGTACAGGGACCACCTTGACCAGGGACCATTTTGACCAGGGACCACTTGATCAATGACTACTTTGACTAGGGACCACTTGACCAGGGACCACTTTGACCAGGGACCACTTGTACAGGGACCACCTTGAACAGGGACCACTTGACCAGGGACCACTTTGACCAGGGACCACTTGACCAGGGACCGCTTGTACAGGGACCGCTTGTACAGGGACCACTTGACCAGGGACCACTTCTACAGGGACCACCTTGACCAGGGACCACTTGTACAGGGACCACCTTGACCAGAGACCACTTGACTAGGGACCACTTCTACAGGGACCACCTTGACTAGGGACCACTTTGACCAGGGACCACTTGTACAGGGACCACCTTGACCAGGGACCACTTGACCAGGGACCACTTTGACCAGGGACCACTTGTACAGGGACCACCTTGACCAGGGACCATTTTGACCAGGGACCACTTGACCAGGGACCGCTTGTACAGGGACCACCTTGACCAGGGACCACCTTGACCAGGGACCACTTGACCAGGGACCACTTTGACCAGGGACTGCTTGTACAGGGACCACCGTGACCAGGGACCACTTGACCAGGGACCACCTTGACCAGGGACCACTTGTACAGGGACCACTTGACCAGGGACCACTTGTACAGGGACCACCTTGACCAGGGACCACTTGTACAGGGACCACCTTGACCAGAGACCACTTGACTAGGGACCACTTCTACAGGGACCACCTTGACTAGGGACCATTTTGACCAGGGACCACTTGTACAGGGACCACCTTGACCAGAGACCACTTGACTATGGACCACTTCTACAGGGACCACCTTGACTAGGGACCACCTTGACCAGAGGCCACTTGACTAGGGACCACTTCTACAGGGACCACCTTGACTAGGGACCATTTTGACCAGGGACCACTTGTACAGGGACCACCTTGACCAGAGACCACTTGACAATGGACCACTTCTACAGGGACCACCTTGACTAGGGACCACCTTGACCAGAGGCCACTTGACTAGGGACCACTTCTACAGGGACCACCTTGACCAGGGACCACTTTGACCAGGGACCACTTGTACAGGGACCACTTGACCAGGGACCACTTGTACAGGGACCAACTTGACCAGGGACCATTTTGACCAGGGACCACTTTGATCAGGGACCACTTGACCAGGGACCAACTTGACCAGGGACCATTTTGACCAGGGACCACTTTGATCAGGGACCACTTGACCAAGGACCACTTTGACTAGGGACCACTTTGATCAGGGACCACTTGATCAAGGACTACTTTGACCAGGGACATCTTGACCAGGGACCACTTTGTCAAGGACTACTTTGCCTAGGGACCACTTTGACCAGGGACCGCTATGATATCTGCTACTTCAGAGGACAGTTTAGCTCTCTTTTTCTGGAGATCTTTAAGTAGGAGATGGATGGGCATCTTTCAAGAATGCTTTACTTACACATCCCTTACATTATTTTTCAACTCTATTCTATCACTCTTTCTAGGATATCAACAAACTTGAATGTGTCCAGGGGAGGACAACCAACATGTCTGGACACCAAGTCTATGAAGATCAGCTTGGAGAAGTGGCATATATTTGGTTTGGAGAAGAGAAGGTTGGAGAAGAGACGATTCAAGAAGAGAAGATGATATCATAGCCATAAGTAAGTAGCTCAAGGAATGTCACATAGGGTTGATGTAAGCTTGGTTGTGTTTTCATGTGGTCATCTTTCAGGCATGCTTTAGTTCTAGAAGAAGAGAAGTAGAAGTGGTTTCAATCTCTCTTTCTTTGAACCTTAAGACATTCCTTGTCAACTCTAACAAAGAAGAGACTCATCTGGGCATAGAAAGAGAAGACTCTTTCTTTGAACTTTCTCAAGACATTTCTGGTCAACTCAAGATCTCTTTTGAAGATCTTTCAACCAAGGATGGATGGTCATCTTCCAGGTGTGCTTTAGTTCTAGAGGAGGTGGACCTGAAAGGCCTCCGTTGCTCTTTCTTTGAGCTTTCTCAAGACATTTCTGGTCAACTCAAGATCTCTTTTGGAGATCTTTCTACCAAGTCGTCATGGTCACCTTCCAGGTGTGCTTTAGTTCCAGAGGAGGTGGACCTGAAAGGCCTCCCTTCCTCTTTCTTTGAACTTTCTCAAGACATTTCTGGTCAACTCAAGATCTCTTTTGGAGATCTTTCAACCAAGGCGGGATGGTCATCTTCCAGGTGTGCTTTAGTTCCAGAGGAGGTGGACCTGTAAGGCCTCCCTTCCTTTTCGTTGAACTTTCTCAAGACATTTCTGGTCAACTCAAGATCTCTTTTGAAGATCTTTCAACCAAGGTTGGATGGTCATCTTCCAGGTGTGCTTTAGTTCCAGAGGAGGTGGACCTGAAAGGCCTCCCTTCCTCTTTCTTTGAACTTTCTCAAGACATTTCTGGTCAACTCAAGATCTCTTTTGGAGATCTTTCAACCAAGGCGGGATGGTCATCTTCCAGGTGTGCTTTAGTTCCAGAGGAGGTGGACCTGTAAGGCCTCCCTTCCTCTTTCGTTGAACTTTCTCAAGACATTTCTGGTCAACTCAAGATCTCTTTTGGAGATCTTTCAACCAAGGCGGGATGGTCATCTTTCAGGTGTGCTTTAGTTCCAGAGGAGGTGGACCTGAAAGGCCTCCCTTCCTCTTTCGTTGAACTTTCTCAAGACATTTCTGGTCAACTCAAGATCTCTTTAGAAGATCTTTCAACCAAGGTTGGATGGTCATCTTCCAGGCGTGCTTTAGTTCCAGAGGAGGTGGACCTGAAAGGCCTCCCTTCCTCTTTCGTTGAACTTTCTCAAGACATTTCTGGTCAACTCAAGATCTCTTTTGAGATCTTTCAACCAAGGTTGGATGGTCATCTTCCAGGCGTGCTTTAGTTCCAGAGGAGGTGGACCTGAAAGGCCTCCCTTCCTCTTTCGTTGAACTTTCTCAAGACATTTCTGGTCAACTCAAGATCTCTTTTGGAGATCTTTCAACCAAGGCAGGATGGTCATCTTCCAGGTGTGCTTTAGTTCCAGAGGAGGTGGACCTGAAAGGCCTCCCTTCCTCTTTCGTTGAACTTTCTCAAGACATTTCTGGTCAACTCAAGATCAGTTTTGGAGATCTTTCAACCAAGGCGGGATGGTCTTCTTTCAGGGGTGCTTTATTTCCAGAGGAGGTGGACCTGAAAGGCCTCCCTTCTCTTTCGTTGAACTTTCTCAAGACATTTCTGGTCAACTCAAGATCTCTTTTAGAAGATCTTTCAACCAAGGTTGGATGGTCATCTTCCAGGCGTGCTTTAGTTCCAGAGGAGGTGGACCTGAAAGGCCTCCCTTCCTCTTTCGTTGAACTTTCTCAAGACATTTCTGGTCAACTCAAGATCTCTTTTGAAGATCTTTCAACCAAGGTTGGATGGTCATCTTCCAGGTGTGCTTTAGTTCTAGAGGAGGTGGACCTGAAAGGCCTCCCTTCCTCTTTCGTTGAACTTTCTCAAGACATTTCTGGTCAACTCAAGATCTCTTTTGGAGATCTTTCAACCAAGGCGGGATGGTCATCTTCCAGGTGTGCTTTAGTTCCAGAGGAGGTGGACCTGAAAGGCCTCCCTTCCTCTTTCGTTGAACTTTCTCAAGACATTTCTGGTCAACTCAAGATCTCTTTTGAAGATCTTTCAACCAAGGTTGGATGGCCATCTTCCAGGTGTGCTTTAGTTCCAGAGGAGGTGGACCTGAAAGGCCTCCCTTCCTCTTTCGTTGAACTTTCTCAAGACATTTCTGGTCAACTCAAGATCTCTTTTGAAGATCTTTCAACCAAGGTTGGATGGTCATCTTTCAGGTGTGCTTTAGTTCTAGAGGAGGTGGACCTGAAAGGCCTCCCTTCCTCTTTCTTTGAACTTTCTCAAGACATTTCTGGTCAACTCAAGATCTCTTTTGGAGATCTTTCAACCAAGGCGGGATGGTCATCTTCCAGGTGTGCTTTAGTTCTAGAGGAGGTGGACCTGAAAGGCCTCCGTTGCTCTTTCTTTGAGCTTTCTCAAAACATTTCTGGTCAACTCAAGATCTCTTTTGAAGATCTTTCAACCAAGGCGGGATGGTCATCTTCCAGGTGTGCTTTAGTTCTAGAGGAGGTGGACCTGAAAGGCCTCAGTTTCTCTTTCTTTGAACTTTCTCAAGACATTTCTGGTCAACTCAAAGAAAGATGACACCTATCTGGGTATAAGAAGAGCAGATGGATATATCATAGTATCATATATAGCAGGGGTGGGCAATTACTTTTTCCAAGGGGCCACACGAGAGCCAAAAAATATTATGGAGGGCTGCACTTAAAGGCTGAACTACATTCTACATAATATCAATTGAATTTCTTTAATAATAATAATAAGGCACTATATTGCATTTTTGATATATTAATAAGACTGATAAGAGTATATGTTATGAGCAATGAAAAAGAGAGGTTGTCATAGGAAAAATGACATTTATTCACGAAAGCTTTACAAAACAACTAGCTGTACCCGGCCACGCGTTGCTGTGGTGTAGTCTGGTGGACAGCTTTGGCACGGGGGATCATGGGAATTGTAGTTCCCCAGGTTTTTTGGGGTTTTGATTATTTTGTTTGAGTTTTTGGGGAATTTTCCGGGTGATAAACATACCTTGTGGTGTGGGGGGTTGTGTGGCCTGATTTGGTGTTTGTGGGTTCAGCGGTTTTGGTGTCTATAAGCCCCTCAGCACAACATGTCTCTTTATATATGTATATAGATGGTTAACAAAATGTGAGCATTTGTATCATTTGTGATTCATTATATCATGGGTCAGGAACCTTTTTGACTCAGAGAGCCATAAAACCAAAATATTTGGAAATTTATTTCAGTGAGAACATTATAATATATTTTAAGACTGAATTCAACTAAATGTGAGTATAATACGCCCCTGAATTTATTCATAATAATAATGATGGTGATAATATTCATTCAGCCTCTGCTAATGATAATAATAACAACCACAACAACAGGTTCCTAGAGTAGGAGGAGACCTCTAAGGGCCATCCAGTCCAACCTCCTTCTACCATAAGGGAAAAACACAATCAAAGCATTCCTCACAGATAGTCATTCAGCCATCTTGAACCAAACATGGCACACTGAACTCTCACGAGACCAACAGAAAGTACTGAAAGGGTTTGCTGGGCATTTACCAGCAAACCCTTGAGTTTGGGAGTTGTAGTTCACTTACATCCAGAGAGCACTGTGGACTCAAAATAATGATGGATCAGAACCAAACTTGGCACGAATCCTCAATATTCCCAAAGAGGCAGAAGAGAAGAGGAGGAAGAAGAGGAGGGAATAGAAGCGGGGGGCCCCACGCTCCGGCCTCGGCCCCGCCCCTTTCCCGCTCTGGCCCCGCCCCCTCTCCCCCGCTGCACTCTTCCCTCTTGCATTCATGTGATGGAAGGGGGAAGGAATGAAAGGGGGAAAGAGAGAGGGAGGGAGGGAAAGAAGGAAGGAAACAGGTAGGGAAGACAGGAAACAGAAGAAGAGAAGGGAAAGAGTGTGAGGCGGGGGGGGGGAAGCAATGCCGGCCTTTGGCATCCCGCCATGTAAGCGGCCGCGTAGGGCGACGGGTCATGGGAGGGGCGTCGCCACCTGCGAGGGGCGCCGCCACGCTGGCCGCCCCCCCGCCGCGCTCCTGCCGAGGCCAGTGCTCCCCCGCCGGCGGCACAGCCGGTGATGCAGCCGGCGGCGCAGGCGGCGCAGGCGGCGATGGAGCCGCGCCGACGTCACTGTGCATGCGCAGCCACGCGTGACGCAGCCACACAGCTGCGCGTGACGTCACCACGCATGCGCAGGTGTGCGTGGCGTCGCCGCGCAGCTGCGTGTGATGTCACGCGCATGCGCAGGCGTCGTCATGCACGCCTGCGCGCGCCAGACATGACATCGCCGCGGGCTGCCGCATCCAGCAGCCATGGGGGGGGCGCAGAAATGAGGCTCGCCTACCCCCCCCCCAGGAGAGGTGACACCGCCCCTGGGGGGAAGTGCGCGAGAGAGGAAGTGAAGCAAGGAGGAGGAGGGCAAAGGCAGGCTCTGCGTGTAGCCGCCCCAATGGGAGTTCGCCTCCCTCTCTTCAGGACGAAGCCTTGAGGGAGCCAAGGGCCGGTCAGCATCGGCCGCCGGGCCACATCTGGCCCGCGGGCCGCAAAATGTCCCGGTCTGATATATAGTGATCCACATTGGAAAAATGACCACTCAACGTTGGCTGAAAGGTCTCCAAAGAAGGAGAAGTCCATGGGAGTTCGCCTCCCTCTCTTCAGGACGAAGCCTTGAGGGAGCCAAGGGCCGGTCAGCATCGACTGCCGGGCCACATCTGGCCCGCGGGCCGCAAAATGTCCAGGTCTGGTATATAGTGATCCACATTGGAAAAATGACCACTCAACGTTGGCTGAAAGGTCTCCAAAGAAGGAGAAGTCCATGGGAGTTCGCCTCCCTCTCTTCAGGACGAAGCCTTGAGGGAGCCAAGGGCCGGTCAGCATCGGCCGCCGGGCCACATCTGGCCCGCGGGCCGCAAAAATGTCCAGGCCTGGTATATAGTGATCCACATTGGAGAAATGACCACTCAACGTTGGCTGAAAGGTCTCCAAAGAAGGAGAAGTCCATGGGAGTTCGCCTCCCTCTCTTCAGGACGAAGCCTTGAGGGAGCCAAGGGCCGGTCAGCATCGGCTGCCGGGCCACATCTGGTCCGCGGGCCGCAAAATGCCCAGGTCTGATATATAGTGATCCACATTGGAAAAATGACCACTCAACGTTGGCTGAAAGGTCTCCAAAGAAGGAGGACTCCATGGGTGGAACTCACCATCACGGTTAACAAATTGAACCCTTTCAGGTCCACCACAACGTCTCCTTCTCTTCTTCTTTGCTTGGGGCTGTGAGTATATTGTTTACCGCCTGCTCCGGAGGGTGAGAAATTCCCCGCAAAAGTCTCTGAGAGTGCCAAACACGTGGGGCTGACCCTGGGCCCTCCTGTCAGTGTGGCGTGCTGGCATGTAATGAGGCCCAGGGAGGATATTGATATGACAGAACTAAAGGCCAAGGTGCGGGAAGGACAGCAATACCGAGGTCTCACTTCATTTGTTTCTCCCACCAAATCCATCACACTAATGGGTCACCTTTCGGTGGCAGTCGATGATTACCTGCTTATCCAAGGAGAGAAGCAGGTACACGGGAGGTTGATGGGGGTTGTGAGGAGCAAGGGACAAGTTTGGGAGATGAGGACGGTTGTCGCTTGTTGTCTGGAGAGTTTGTGCATGTGTGTTTGTATGCGGAGTCTGGAGAATTTATGACGGGTCAGCTCGATTGTTTCTCCCCGCTAGATCAAGGAGACGGTGGCTTGTTTGGGGACAGGCAGAACGACTGCCACGATTGGTCATGACAAATGATTGCCTGGAAAGGTGGGAGGTTGCCGCAAGGCCAGAGAGAGCCTGTTCGATTGTGTATGTGTGTGTGTGTGTGTGTGTACGTGAGTGAACCACAGATCTAAGAATTTATAGACAATGCCGAAGTATACTACAATGACAAAACCCCAATCAGGGGCGGTCTAAGGTAATTTTAAATGGTAGGCGAACATTATTTTGGTGCCCCCCCCCCAAAACATTATTTTGCCGCCCCCATGTAAAACAAATATACAATTATAATATCACAATACCATTATATTGTATCAATGTATATACAATATATTATACCATACTCATACTATATTATATAATTATATTATACTACATTACAATATAATCATATTATAATATATTGGCATTATAATACAATATAACTGCTTATTGCCTGTATTTTACTGTGCCCTTCGGCTCCTGTAAGCCGCCGCGAGCCTCAGGGAGTCGGCGGCATAGAAGCCCGAATAATAAATAAATAAATAAATAAATAAATAAATAAATAACATTCTATTATATTATTATTATAAAATAATAAATAAAATTATTTATTTCAATAAAAATATCCTCTACTAAATATTTTCATGACTCCTATAAAACTCAAATAACCCAAAAGTAAAATAAAATATTATATATTACTATTTTGTACAATACCACTATACTGCAATATTGTTTGTAATATCACATGTAATATAAAATATATCATTATTCTATTGTTATATTGTATTTTTATTATATTGTATGACAATATTAAGCAGAACTGTATAATAATCAACAAGAAATGCAATGTAAATGCATCAAACTCAGAATATATGACCTACCACCCGTCTCATAATCCATAGGAGTCTCCCATAAGTCCAAAATTAGGATCCCAATGTAAATGTAAATAGAAAAACAGCCAAAATGTTCAATTGAGGTCGAATACAGGCAGCGCGGCCTGGGCAAACTTGGGCCCCCCCTCCCTCCCTCTAGGTGTTTTGGACTCCAACTCCCACAACTCCTCATAGCCTCAGGCCCCTCAGGTCTAGACAGAAATAGAGCCGAAGAAAGGAAGGAGGGAGAGAAGAGGTCACAGAGGAGGAGGAGGAGGAAGGCCCTTCATTCATTCCTTCACTTACACTTCCTTCACTGATTCTTTTCTCCTTCCCCTGCAAAATGCGTCTTGGCGGAGACAAAGGGAGAGGGGAAGCACTCCCTGCCTGCCCGATAGGGAGTGCTTTGCTTACAGGCTTCTGCGCAAGGGAGCTACTGGGCATGCACGGAGGTTTTCGCGCTCAACTTCAGCTCTGGAGCAACTGCGCCTGCGCGAAAACCTCCGCGCATGCCCAGAACCGGCGTCGGAGCACACAAGGCCGGGGCCCAAAAGCAGGCAGCTGCAGCACTGCCTGAGGAACATCGGCAGGGCCAGGATGGCGCCCCATGCGGCCAGGATGGCGCCCCCTTCCCAGATGGCGCCCTAGGCGGCCGCCTACTTGGCCTACCTTGTAGGACCGCCCCTGACCCTAATGGCATGACAGGTACAGGTGCAGTATCCCTTACTTGAAATGCTCGGGGACCAGAAGTGTTTTGGATTTTGTATTTTTTAAACAAAATATTTTGGGATACTTATATTTACCTACTAACTTGGGTACTCAGCGGTGCCCGGGTTATTTTCTTTATTTATTATTATTCAAACTTGAACGCTGCCACTCCCCGAGGGCTCGGAGCGGCTCACAATCATATAAAACATCACAGAAAACAAAACAACAAATTGAAGTTAACCAACAGGGTTATAACATACTCAGCAATCAAACGCTAACCGGAAAAGGTGGGTCTTGCAGGCCTTACGAAAGGATGATAGGTCTTGTAAGGCCCGCACTTCGTTTGGAAGAGTATTCCAGATCGAAGGCGCTACCACAGAAAAGGCTCTGCGCCGTGTAGATGTCACCCAGATGGATTTGAAGCTGGGCACTTCAAGGAGGTTCAGTTGTTCAGAACGGAGTGACCTCTGGGGTTGGTAGGGGATGAGACGGTCCCTCAGATACAATGGCCCCAGACCATGCAAGGCCCTGAAGGTTAACACCATCACCTTGAAGGTGATCCGGTGCTCGACTGGAAGCCAATGGAGCTGCTGGAGGATGGGTGTTATATGACAGGGTTGTCCAACTGCCGGCCCTGCAGGTGTTTTATTTATTTATTTATTTATTTATTTATTATTGAGGCTTCTATGCCGCCGACTCCCGGGGGCTCGCGGCGGCTCACAGGAGCCAAAGGCATGACAACAAAGGGTTAAAACATAAAACAGTTAAAACAGTTAAAACGACAGCAATAACATTAAAACAACAGAGCAGCAGCAGATGCAGCAGTATAGCACATAAAAACACGCGGGCCTACTCACCGAGGGCCTGCCTAAACAACTGAGTTTAGCAGGCCCGTCTAAACGGGAGTAAGTCCTCAGGGCCCTGGTTCCGGCCGGGAGGGCGTTCCATAGCGTGGGGGCTATAACGGAGAACGCCCTCCGGCGGGTAGATGTCAGATGCGCCAACTTTATTGATGGTATTTCCAGGAAGTTGGCATCCTCAGACCGTAGTGATCTCGATGGGCAATATGGAGTGAGACGGTCCCTCAGATACGCTGGCCCCAGGCCGTGTAAGGCCTTGAAAGGTAAGAACCAACACTTTGAAGGCGATCCGGTGCTCAATAGGCAGCCAGTGCAGATCCTGCAAGATTGGTGTTATATGGCAGCCTGCTGGAGCCCCAGACAGGAGCCGGGCGGCAGTGTTCTGCACCAGCTTGAGCTTCCGGATCGACGACATAGGAAGGCCAACGTAGAGCGCATTACAGTAATCTAGCCTCGAGATGACCGTGGCTTGGATCACCGTGGCCAGGTTGCTCCAGGAGAGGTAGGGGGCCAGCCTCCTTGCCTGGCGGAGGTGGAAAAAGCAGCCTTGCTGACCGCAGAGACCTGGGCCTCCATGGTCAGCTGGGAGTCCAAGTGGACACCCAGGCTCTTCACAGACGGCGCTGGGTGTAGCGCCGCACCGTCCAGGTCGGAAGCCGGCACCCACCCCCGCCCGGGTGGCCCAGCCACAAGATCTCCGTCTTCGTCGGATTCACCCTCAACCTACTGGCTCGCAGCCATCCAGTAACGGCTTCAAGGCAGTGCTGGAAATTATCGGGGACGGACTCCGGCCTGCCCTCCATCCTCAGAATGAGCTGGGTGTCATCAGCGTACTGGTGGCAGACCAGCCCATAACTCCGCACCAGCTGTGCAAGCGGCTGCATGTAGATGTTTTGGACTTCAAATCCCAGAAATCCTAACAGCTGGTAAACTGGCTAGGATTTCTGGGAGTTGAAGTCCAAAACACCTGCAGGGCCGGCAGTTGGACAACCCTGTTATATGACATCTCACTGGAATTCCGGTGAGAAGTCGTGCAGCGGCATTCTGGATGAGTATAAGAAAGCGACAAAGAGGTAATGCAATGCAATAGTTTATACACATCAATCAAAATTATATATCATGCAAAAGCATTACGATGCACATGCATCTAAACAAAAATATGACAAGGTGCAAACCTCTCACTATACAACGAATATAGACCGTTGCGTTATTCACAGTTCCCCCGTTCCTTATAATAATAAAGTAAATGAGGCGGTATTGGGAAATCCCAGTACTGATGACCATCAATCAATATGGTTGCAGGACGCTAAATGGGTCCCAACACATTCTGGATGAGCTTAAGTTTCCGGATCACGGACAAGGGCGGGCCAATGTACAGGACGTTACAGTAGTCCAATCTCAAGATGACCGTGGCTTGGAGCACCGTGGCCAGGTCGTCCCTGGATAGGTAGGGGGCCAGACGCCTACCTTGCCACAGGTGGAAAAAGGTGGTTTTGCTGACGGTGGAAATTTGAGTCTCCATCGACAGCAAAGAGTCCAAAATGACCCCAAGACTCTTTACTGAGAATGTCGGGCATAAGACCTCACCCTCCAAGGTAGGCAGTCGTGCCTCCCCACCCACCGGGCGGCCCAGCCACAGTATCTCCGTCTTTGCTGGGTTCACCCTCAATCTACTGGCACGCAGCCAACCATTTCACGGCTTCAAGGCACCGATGGAAACAAGAGGGTGCGGAGGCCGCGTGGCCTTCCATCCTCAGAACGAGCTGAGTGTCATCAGCGTACTGATAGCAGTCCAGCCCAAAGCTTCGAACCAGACTAGCAAGTGGCCGCATGTAGATGTTGAATAATAAAGGGAAGGGAATAGCCCCTTGAGGGACCCCACAAATTAGTGGAGCCCTCTCGAAAACCATACTTTCCTTTCCACTCGCTGTCCCCTGGTTGTGTAGAAAGGACAACAGCCACTTTATAGCTGTTCCCTGACTCCGGCAACGGCAAGGCGGTGGGCCAAAAGATTGTAATCGACCGTATCAAAAGCTGCCGTGAGGTCCAATAACACAAGCAGCGCTGAACCGTCCTTGTCCAGTTGGCATCGAAGCTGGTCTGAAATGGCGACCAACACGGTTTCCGTCCCGTGCCCCAAGCGGAAGCCGGACTGGAAGGGATCTAATTCGGCTGTATCATCAAGGAACTGCTGCAGCTGCCCCGCTATTTGAAAAAGTAATTTCAAAAAATTGTACAAAATGGATAAGGTGGGTGAAACTCCATCAATAGTTAAAGTTTGTCATGTTGGGCAAGTTTGCTCTAGATCAGGGCTGTCCAACTTCTACCGACCCAGGGGCCTGAATTCCGGTCACTGATGACCTGGGGGGCCGTAGGGTCTGCCCCCGCCCCCGCCCTCCCCCCGGCTCCGCCCCCGTCCCTGAATGCATACAGTCAAATATAATCTTTTACTGAGATAAAATGCAGGGATAAGATATTAAATTATTTTAATTTAATATTAAATATATTTAATTCCATCCTCCCCTTTCCCCTTATTTTAATTTAATATTAAATATATTTAATTCCATCCTCCCTCTCCTTATTTTAATTTAATATTAAATATATTTAATTCCATCCTCCCCTCCCCTTATTTTAATTTAATATTAAATATATTTAATTCCATCCTCCTCCCCCTTAATGTATCCCATCTCCCTTATTTCATCTTTAAATATATTTAATTTTATATTTAATACATGAGGGGAGATGGGGGGAGGGAATGAGGAGCCCCCTGCGTCGGCCTACCTTTTCCAAACGCGCAGGATCCAGGAGTACCCGGACGGCGAGAGAGGCGACGACCGACTGAGTCGAAGAAGGTCCCAATCGTGTCTGTGGGCCTCAGCGATCCAGTAGTAGAGTAGCTGAAGAGTATCGCGAGAATACGCAATCCACACGGGATTTCGCTGTCAACGCCTGCGTGATCTCGCGTTGACAGCAAAATCCCTCGCGATACTTGCTCCAAACCCGGAAGTAGGTATTTTTAAAATTTTTTATTATTTATTTTATTTTTCAATTTTTATTTTTTATTAAAAAGCTTAGGGGGCCGGAGGGAAGGGGCTGGGGGGCCTTATACGGCCCCCGGGCCGCCAGTTGGACAGCCCTGATCTAGATCGCTGATTCTCAAAGTGGGCGGTGAGGCGATCCAAGGGGGCAGTGAGAGGCTCAAGGGAATTTGGGGGGTGGTGAACCCCTTCAAGGGGGCGGTGAACAATTGGCCATTTAGGAGGGGTCGCACGGCCCTCTTCTTTGGCCCCGCCCCCTTCGCTTTGACCTGCATATTAGATATTTGGATTAGAATTTGTAAGAGTAGCAAAATTATTTATGAAATAGCAATGAAAATATGGTTGGGGGTCACCACAACATGGGGAACCTTATTTAGGGGTCACGGCATTAGAAAAGTTGAGAACCAGTGCAATAATACATATATCTCTCTGTGTAATTGCTATTAAATTTTTAAAATTTTCTAGGGGGGCGCTGGGAGGCTCAGGAGAATTTGGGGGGCGCTGAACCCCTGCAAGGGTGCGGTGGTGTGAGCCAGGCTTGCCACTTGCAGGGTCGCGTGCTTGCGAGGACGTCCCCCGTTGGAAGAAAGAGGCGATACACAGGACTGCGCCGTGGGCGCGGTTGACGAGAGGAAGGAGGTGCATGCTGTGGTTTCCATGGCAACGCCTGCCTGGGGATTCCAACTCACCAGGACACCGTCGCAAGCGCGTGATCCCTGGGCAGGAGTTGCCGTGGAAACCGCAGCACGCGCCTCCTCCTTCTTGTCAACCCCGCCCATGGCGCAGTCCTGTATATCACCTCTTTCTTCCAATGGGGACGTCCTCACAAGCACGCGACCCTGCAAGTGGCAAGCCTGGCTCAGGCCACCGCCCCCTTACAGGGGTTCAGCGCTCCCCAAATTCTCCTGAGCCTCACAGTGCCTCCCAGCGCCCCCTATTGTCTCTTTCTTCCAATGGGGACATCCTCGCAAGCGTGCCTTGCTGGGCCCAGCGTGGGGCAGGGCGAGCGGGAGGCGTTTTTCAAGGTGGGCCTCGCTTATCCAGTGCCGGCCCCTTCTTTTCTCAATGCCATAAAAACAACATGCAATTGAAATAAAATTAAAATTAAAATTAAAACACATTAAAACATTTAATTTTACACAAAAGGTAGAAACATTAATACATATATCTTTCTGTTTAATTGCTATCTATCTATATAAAATCCTTCATGTAGTCCTGACAGGCTTATAGACAAAGAAACCACACAAGACAGACACACCAAAACAGCCCACATACCCATAAAAACCTATGAGGTATGTTTACCACAAAAAAACTCCAAAAAGAGCCAACGGCCACAAATCCAAAAAAACAATATGGACTACAACTCCCATGATTCCCCACACCACCTCCCTCTGGCAGTTTAGAGTGTCGGAATGTTGGTGGAGCTGGCCAATTAGAGGCATTATGCAAATACTCCCTCAGTTAGAATGTAGAGGCTGGGAGCCCCCCTCGGCAGTTTAGAGAGTCGGAATGTTGGTGGAGCTGGCCAATTAGAGGCATTATGCAAATACTCCCTCAGTTAGAATGTAGAGGCTGGGAGCCCCCCCGGCAGTTTAGAGAGTCGGAATGTTGGTGGAGCTGGCCAATTAGAGGCATTATGCAAATACTCCTCAGTTAGAATGTAGAGGCTGGGAGCCCCCCTGCAGTTTAGAGAGTCGGAATGTTGGTGGAGCTGGCCAATTAGAGGCATTATGCAAATACTCCCTCAGTTAGAATGTAGAGCTGGGAGCCACACACACACACACCTGGCAGGTTAGAGTGTCGGAATGATGGTGGTGCTGGCCAATTAGAGTCCTTCATGCAAATACTCCCTCAGTTAGAATGTAGAGGGCTGGGAGCCCCCCCGGCAGTTTAGAGAGTCGGAATGTTGGTGGAGCTGGCCAATTAGAGGCATTATGCAAATACTCCCTCAGTTAGAATGTAGAGGCTGGGAGCCCCCCCCTGGCATTTTAGAGAGTCGGAATGTTGGTGGAGCTGGCCAATTAGAGGCATTATGCAAATACTCCTCAGTTAGAATGTAGAGGCTGGGAGCCCCGGCAGTTTAGAGAGTCGGAATGTTGGTGGAGCTGGCCACCAGAGGCATTATGCAAATACTCCTCAGTTAGAATGTAGAGGCTGGGAGCCCCCGGCAGTTTAGAGAGTCGGAATGTTGCTGGTGCTGGCCAAGAAGGCATTATGCAAATACTCCCTCAGTTAGAATGTAGAGGCTGGGAGCCCTCCCCCCCGGCAGTTTAGAGAGTCGGAATGTTGGTGGTGCTGGCCACTCAGAGCCGTTATGCAAAACAGACAGGTAATAAAAGGCAATCCAAGAGATAGAAACTGGTGAAGGGACTAGCAAAAGGAAGGAAAAAAGGAAGGGAGGGAATGGAGGGAGGGAGACAAGGGGAGCAAGAACTGAAACAGAAAGGGGAGGGATGGCAGGAAGGAGGGAAAGGAAAGAAGGGAGGGAGGGAGAAGAGGCAGGAGGACAGAGAGAAGAGAAAAGCTGAGGGATGAGGGGGAGAGGGAAGAAAGGAAGTGTAAAAGGCAGGAAGGGATGTTACTGTTGGTCTTCGGCACATGCACACACATATGTACATATAGACATGCGCACATACACACATATATACATGCACTGAAATATACAGATGCACACATACATACACACATCTGTACTTACACACATCTACACATATACACGGATATACATATACACATATACATAAGTACACACACACATATATATATATATATACACACACATTTATTTATTTATTTATTTCAGGATTTCACCCCGCTCTTCTCAACCCCCAAGGGGGGACTCAGAGCGGCTTACAGTAAGGCGCAATTCGATGCCCACACAGTGACAATATAAGACCCCAGAACGCTTCAACAATTAAAATACATTAAAATACATTAAAATACAATTACATTAGCATCATACGCATTCATTCCAGATTAAAACAATGTTCTGTCCATAAAAGCATTGGCTCTATTCATCCACTTTCCATTAAAATCCCATCTAAAGTGCTGCCTTGTGCTGGTGTGGAAACGCCTGGTCCCACAGCCAGGATTTTACTTTTTTCCTGAATGCCAGGAGGGATGAGGCGGATCGTACATCGATAGGGAGCGCATTCCACAGACGGGGAGCCACCACCGAGAAGGCCCTCACCCTCGTCCCCACCAGCCGCATTTATTTATGTATTATTTCGCATTTGTCTGTCCCCCGTCCCCCCAACGGCTCGGGGCGACTTACAACAGTTCGTGAAATACAATTGTCAGATAACTCATAAGCCACAGTAATACCATTAATATGGAATTACAATCAGAACAGTTGAAGCAACACATGGAGTCGCAGTGGGCTGACAGCCAGGCGGTGTGAGCTGCAGTCTAGCTAACTCCGAAGGCTTGTTGGAACAGCAATGTCTTGACTGCTCTCCTGAACGGGAGGAGGCCCTGGGTGGCACGGATGCCGGCGGGCAGTGCGTTCCACATGGTAGGGCTGCAACAGAGAAAGCCCGGCGGCAGGTTGCGGACAAATGGTAGGTCCTCACATTTGGGATGACCAGGAGGTTTAGCTCTTCGGGGCGCAGTGATCTGGTGGGATGATATGGGACAAGGCGGTCCCGCAGGTACACTGGCCCCAGACCATGTAAGGCCTTAAAAGTCAGGACTAACACTTTGAAGGCAATCCGGCATTCAATTGGGAGCCAGTGCAGTTCGCGCAGGATTGGCGTGATGTGGTGGCCAATCCGACCCCCGCCAGGAGTCGCGCTGCGGCGTTCTGCACCAGCTTGAGTCTCCGGATTACCCGACAGAGGAAGGCCAATGTAAAGAGCGTTACAGTAGTCCAGCCTCGAGATGACCGTGGCTTGGATCACTGTGGCTAAGTTGCGCCGGGACAAATAGGGGGCCAGCTTTCTCGCCTGGCGAAGATGGAAAAATGCTACCCTGCTGACGCTGGAGACGTGGGCCTCCATCGACAACAGGGGTCCAAGGTTACTCTAAGCTCTTAACAGAGGAAGCGACGGACATAATGTCACGCTGTCCAGGGTTGGAAGCTGAACATCCCTACAGCCCGGAGGACCCAGCCACAGGATCTCCGTCTTGGCCGGAGTCACCTTCAACCTCCTGGCGCGCAGCCATCCAGTGACGGCCTCAAGGCAACGATGGAAATTATCGGGTATGGATTCGAGGCTGCCCTCCATCTTCAAGATAAGCTGGTGTGCCATCAGCGTACTGATGGCACACCAGCCCAAAACTACGCACCAGCTGGGCAAGTGTAATTATATAGATGTTAAATAAGGGGAGAATAGCCCCTGAGGAACCCCGCAAAGAAGCGGGAACCCCGGAGACATCCTTGCCCCTCCTCACTGGGTGTAGCCGGTTCCGGAGGAAGGAGGTCACCCAATGGGCTGTCCCCTAACTCGGCCCTGGCAAGGCGGTGAAGTCAATAGATCATAATCGACTGTATCAACGCCGCCGTGAGCTCCAATAACACGAGCAGCGCCGATCCGCCCTGATCCAGCTGGCGCGCAACTCATCAAGATGGAGACCAGGACCGTCTCCGTCCCATGCCCCGGACGGAAGCCGGACTGGAAGGGGTCTAGCCAAGCTGCATTTGAGAAGTAGGCAGGAGCGAGAGCAGGGCCTCCACTTTAGATTATGAGGTGGGACATAGCGGCAGATGCGTTCGGAGAAGTAAGCTGGGCCAGAACCGTATAGAGCTTTAAAGGTCAAAACCAGCACTTTGAATTGAGCTCGGAATGGACAGGCAGCCAGTAGAGCTGACACAACAGGGGGTGGTACGCTCCTGTATGTAGCTCCCGTTAGTAATCTGGCTGCCGCCCGCTGGACTAATTGAAATTTCGAACTGTCTTCAAAGGCAGCCCCACGTAGAGTGCGTTGCAGTAATCTATTCGGGATGTGACCAGAGCGTGGACCACCATAGCCAGGTCAGACTTCCCAAGGTACGGGCGCAGCTGGCGCACGAGTCTTAACTGTGCAAAAGCTCCCCTGGCCACCGCCGAGACCTGGGGTTCCAGGCTCAGCGATGAATCCAGGATCACTCCCAGAAGCTGCGAACCTCGTCTTCAGGGGAGTGTAACCCCATTCAACACAGGCTGTAACCCTATGCCCTGTTCGGCCTTTCGACTGACCGGGAGGACCTCTGTCTTGTCTGGATTTAGTTTCAATTTTCTAGCCCTCATCCAGTCCGACAGAGCAGCCAAGCACCGGTGCAAAGTCTGGACAGCCTCCTTGGTGACAGGTGGGAAGGAGTGACAGATCTGGACGTCATCTGCGTAGAGATAACACCTTACTCCGAAACTCCGAATGATCTATCCCAGCGGTTTCATGTAGATGTTAAATAACATCAGGGACACACACACATATGTACACATAGACACAAATCCATATATATACATACATACACACACAAAACACACACATATATATAATACTAGCTGTACCCGGCACGCGTTGCTGTGCCCTATTTAGGTGATGCGAGAAAGTCTGAGTATGTAAGGGTTGGAATTGATGTGACTTATGGTCTTGGTGGGGTCATGGCTGTGTCGTTGTGGGTTGTTCTGGTGGGTGGGATGTTGAAGTGCTGTGGAGTTGTCGGTGTGTGGTGTTGCTGGCGTTCTGCATAGCTTATGGATATACAATGTTTTTTGTCTTTCCGTCTGCTGTGTTGATGTAGAGGTTGATGCTTGTGTGGGTGGGGTACTTTGGAAGTGAGTGGAGGTTCTTGAAATCCCATAATCCATGGTGTGCCCTCCTCTAAACTGCAGTTGGATGGAGTGTGGGTCATGGGGGCACTGTGTGCCAAGTTGGGTCTTTATCGGTCTTGGTTCTGGGCCACAGTGGTCTGTGGGGAATGAAGGGTTTGAAAGTACTACAAATCCCATAATCCTTGGAGGTACATCAAATCCCATCATCCATGGTCCACCCTCCTCCAAACTGCAGTAGAATGTAGCGTGGGTCATAGGGGCTCTGTGTACCAAGGTAGGTTACTGTAAATTCAGGCCATATACAATGTCCCATGAGCTGAGGGCTAGTCAGGAAAATCAAGTTAATGAGGCCTTACTGTCAATTCAGGCCATACACAATGTCCCATGAGCTGAGGCCTAGTCGGGAAAATCAAGTTAATGAAGCCTTACTGTCAATTCAGAGCTTAAACAGCATCCCATTAAGTGAGGCCTAGTCAGGGATATCAAGTTAATAAAGCCTTGCTGTCAATTCAGAGCTTAAACAGCATCCCATTAAGTGAGGCCTAGTCAGGGAAATCAAGTTAATGAAGCCTTACTGTCAATTCAGACCACACACAATGTCCAATGAGCTGAGGCCTAATCGGGAAAATCAAGTTAATGAAGCCTTACTGTCAATTCAGAGCTTAAACCGCATCCCATTAACTGAGGCCTAGTCAGGGAAATCAAGTTAATGAAGCCTTACTGTCAATTCAGAGCTTAAACCGCATCCCATTAAGTGAGGCCTAGTCAGGGAAATCAAGTTAATGGAGCCTTACTGTCAATGTTGGGCGTGGTTTGTGATTTGTAGGGGTTTAAATTTCCTGTGGGAAGTGAATTGGGTGTTTGTGTTGGTGACTGCCTCAGGCCTTTACCTTATCCTCCTCTGACAGTTTATTATTGGTTGGAATGTTCATGTTGGCTGGCCAATAGAGGCGTTATGCAAATACTCCCTCATTGGCAACCAATCATGTTGTCAGAATGTAGAGGCCGGGAGATTCGTTGGCAGCCGCAGAGGATGCTGGGAAATGTAGGTTTTTTTGTATTGTTGTTTTGGGGGCCTTCTAGGTTTTTTGGGGGAGTTTCTTTGCTAAAAACCTTCCTTGCCTGAGGCCTATTTATGTTGCCAAGTTTGGTGTCACTGCATTGGATGGTTTCTCTGTCTCTGTCAGTCGTTCCATGACGGGACCTCCTTTATATAATAGATAGAGTGGGACACAGGAAAGAGAAAAAGCCACAGCAGTGCGTGGCCGGGTACAGCTAGTTAAAATTAAAAATAAATAATTTCTAGGGGGGCGGTGAGTAATTTTTTTTTTGGAAAGGGGGCGGTAGGCCCAAAAAGTTTGGGAACCACTGATATAAATGAACGGAAAGGGGAAGGTTGGGAGATCCTACATAGAAAATTCAAAACACGAAACCCTCGCCTACGTTTGCGTCCGTGGGTAGAGGTGAAAATTGTGCAGGTTTCGGACCCTGGATGAAATGGGGAAGTTTGTGCAAGCTTATGTAAATCACACCAAAAGTGACAAGTTTTCCTATTAAAAGATAATTGTAATCAGGTTGCCGGACGAGGCTTGCACTGATGATCGGAGATAGACGGCTAGTGCAAAAAGATGGATTGTTTTAATTTGCACCAATTAAATTGAAGTTCATCGGATCATCTTCCTCAATCTTCATGAATACTTTATTTTCTGGCTGCTATGGAGCTATTAAAAAGAATGATTGAGCCGAACGCCGGGCATAGTGTGTTTTATGAAATATCACCTTTAAAGAATTTGAGCACGCCATTTTCATAATGAGTTTTCTAGTACCTAATACCGTGCTATATTACCACATTTTTTAAAGGGGGAGGGAAAGGTTGATTTGGGAAGGGCCCCAAAGTCCGGGTTTGGGCTACAATAAGACGGCGAATTGTGGATCATGTTAATGTTTTTGGAAATTTATTATTTATTTATTTATTTACTATTTTTATATGCCACCCTTCTCAACCCCGAAGGGGACTCAGAGTGGCTTACAGCAAACGACAATACTGCCAGAGTGGCTTACAGTGTACATATAACAATATTGCCGGTGCGGCTTACAACAAACTGAAAAAACAACAATTAACATTACAACATATCGCAATATTGTTAGCAATATTGCATGTAATACAAATATATAAATTATAATATCACGATATAATTATTGTATCACATTATCATTGGCAGTATTATACTGTGTTACAATACAACACCACCAATACCAAATGCATATACCGCATACCATACCGTAATCATACTATTATTATTATTATTATTATTACATTACAATTATTATCTCTCTCTCTCTCGGCATTACTTCGCGAACGAAGATTCAGGAAGGACTCATCCCACGCTTTTTACAAGCGCGTTGATGACTAAAAAGTCGCCCGGAGCACCACTGGTGGAGGGCGACTCACAAATATTAAAGTATTATTATTATTATTATTAAAAAGGCCAATCTGAGATAGGCAAGTTCGGTTGCAGAAAGCACAGCAGAAAGTCTCCTTGGAACTTTTTTCCAAGTTGCGGTTCTTTCTGCGTTGTCATTTCTCTTCGAGACCCATTCGGCATGTCTTCTCGAAAGAGGCCGCAGCATTGTGGATAGTGCGTCTCCATGCCTTCTGTTGTGAGGCCAGGGTGGACCACTTTTGGTGATCAATCTGGCCGAGCCTGAGATGTTGTTTCAGGGAGTCCTTATATCTCTTTTTTGGGGCGCCTCTCTTGCGCTGACCTCTGGCGAGTTCACCATAGAGTAGTATCTTTGGGAGACGGTGGTCCTCCATCCTAGAGACGTGCCCTGCCCAGCGCAGCTGCGTTCTCAATAGCATGGCCTCAACGCTGGTGACCCCTGCTTGCTCAAGGACAGCAACATTCGTCACATAGTCGGTCCAGTGTATATTTAGGATTGTGCAAAGACAGCGCTGATGAAAGCGCTCGGAGTCGTAGGTGTTGGCGATAGGTGACCCATGTTTCAGACCCATAGAGGAGAATGGACAGTATGATAGCTCTGTACACACTGATTTTGGTGCTTTGTCTCAGGTGCTTGTTGCTCCAGACTCTTTTGTGAAGCCTTCCGAATGCACTCTATGCCTTTGCTAATCTGTGATCTATCTCTTTGTCAATCTTGGCGTCTGAAGAGATGATGCTTCCCAGGTAGGTGAACTGCTGAATGGACTTAAGCACAGATGTGCCTATGCTGACGTGAGGATGATGGTGTTCTTCCTGTGGTGCGGGCTGGTAGAGGACTTCTGTTTTCTTCAGGCTGACTTCCAGCCCAAACAGCTCTGCAGCTGTTGCAAAGCAGGATGTGTGGCGCTGCAGGGCTGCTTCTGAATGGGCGACAAGGGCCGCATCGTCAGCAAAAAGCAGCTCACGGACTAGATAGTTTAGAGTCTTAGTGCGAGCCCTCAGACGGCTTAAGTTGAACAAGCTACCATCAGTACGATAGCGTATATATATGTCTTCTTCTTTGAGGTCTGCCATAGCCCTTTGGAGCATCATGCTGAAGAAGATTGTAAATAGGGTTGGTGTAAGAACACAACCTTGTTTCACTCCGTTAGTTATGAGAAAGGGCTCCGAGAGAGCATCGCTGTATCTGACTTGACCGCGCTGGCCCTCATGTAACAGGACAATCATTTTGAGGAATTTGGGGGGACATCCTAGACGTTCCAGGATCTGCCACAGACCTTTCCTGCTCACAGTGTCGAAGGCTTTGGTGAGGTCGACAAATGTTACAATTATTATACTATAACATAATACAATATGTTGACATATTATATCAAATTGCAATGCAATGTAACACTATATTATATTATATATTATTATATTATATTATCTTTAAAATAATAAATAACATTATTTATTTAAACAAAATAAAATCACTTAGAAAGAATAGATTTGAGGTGGGAAGAGGCAATACTTTTTTTTTGGCGTTCACCTCCCTCCTACCTTACAGTTACAGACAATCCTCTGCTATGTCACGGTTGGTCGGTCGCAGAAATCTGAAACTAACCCAACCATCCAATTCCCTTCTCAGCTACTGCTGGACTGCATCTCCCATCATCCTCAGACAATGCACTCAGTGCTGAGGGATGCAGTCCAATAACATCTAGAGCAGTGCTTTTTAACCTTTTGTGAGTCACGGCACATTTTTTACATTTACAAAACCCTGGGAACACCACCACCAAAAAATGACACAAAATGACACTCTTAACACAGTAATACCGTGTTTCCTCGAAAGTAAGACAGCGTCTTACTTTCTTTTCCCCCCGAAAAGTCCCCCTACGGCTTACTTTCGGGGTACGTCTTATATAAACTAAGACGTACCCCGTCGCCACACCGCCGCCGTCACGCCGCCGCAACTGGCCTCATCGGCCGCGGCACACCTCCGCGGCGCAGCTTTTTCCCAGAGACGAAAGGGAGGGGAAAAGGGCCAGAGGCGTGGCGACGGCGGCGCGTCACTCTGACGCGGCGCTGCTTCGCCACGTCTCTGGCTCTCTTCCCCTCCCTTCCTTGACGAAAGAAGGGAGGGGAAAAGAGCCAGAGGCGTGGCGAAGTGGCGGCGCATCACTCTGGCGCGGCGCTGCTGCTTAGCACGTCTCTGGCTCTCTTCCCCTCCCTTCCTTGGACGAAAAGAGGGAGGGAAAGAGCCAGAGGCGTGGCGCGGCGCGCGTCACTCTGACGCTGCGCTGCTTCGCCACGCTCTGGTTCTCTTCCCCTTCCTTCCTTGGAGGCCTGGCAGAAAGGTGCGGCGCAGAGGTGTGCCGCAGCCGATGGGCCGATTTGCGTCGGCGGCGCGGCGACTAGGTACGGCTTACTTTCGAGTGCGGCTTATATTAGCCGACCCCCCCTGACACCCCCGATACGTCTTACAATCAGGGGTGTCTTACTATCGGGGAAACACGGTACATATAGTTCATATTAGCCGACCACCCGGTCACTGCCTGAACCCTGACTTTGTCCCACTTCCCCTATCCCCTTGGTTGTGTTTGTCTAGTTTGTCCTTTAATCTGTATTGTTGTTTTCTTGACTCTGTAAGCCGCTGCGAGCCGTATGGAGTTGGCGACATATAAGTCTAAGGAAATAAATAAATAAATAAATAAATAAATAAATATGTTTTTAAGATGTACAGTATTTATACACTCAGTGTGAAACCTGGGCCTGTTTGGATGAACACAACATAGATGTCCTGGCAGGAATGGCCTGGGATTTCCCAACTGGGGACCTTGGGGTCAACATGGAGAGCCCAGAGGCTGGAGTAGAGATCGGATCGGCCGCAGCCCATGGCAGCATGGAGGAGATGGCTGAGGGAGATGGCTCCGATCAGAGATCTACTAAGAGTACGGGAAGGATCGGTGAGTCGTTACCCGAATATCTACCTATGGTAGTCGGACCACGCCTGGGCCCGGGCTCTGGCCCATCCCCCGGATGCCTGCCACCGGGAGAGGACTCCAACCAGCTCAACCTCCATGGCTCTATGCCACCACTGAACATCACGGAGATTTTGTCCTCCACCTGAGATCCTCCCCCCCCCCCCCGCCGCCGAGGCGTGATGGCTGGGCGAGGGTCGACTGAAGATGGCGACCGACCTTGAAAACGCCGGAGCAAACTGGCCATCTTCACCCTCTGAAGACCGGAAGTCCACAAAGAATCTACAGTGGAAGCCGCGTGTATGACCCACGAGGTGGAAACGACGCCAGAAGAAGAGGAGCCATTCAACTTGGCATGAATACTCAATATGCCCAAATGTGAATATAGATGGAGTTTGGGGAAAATAGACCTTGACATTTGGGAGTTACAGTTTCTGGGATTTATAGTTAACACACAGTCAAAGAGCATCCTGAACTCTTGCAACAATGGAATTGAACCAAACTTGGCATATTGAACTCTCATTCCAACAGAAAGTACTGAAAGGATTTGCTTGGGAATTGACCTTGAGTTTGGAAGTTGTAGTTCACCTACACCCAG
Organism: Anolis apletophallus; assembly: GCA_030556195.1. Taxonomy (NCBI): domain Eukaryota; kingdom Metazoa; phylum Chordata; class Lepidosauria; order Squamata; family Anolidae; genus Anolis; species Anolis apletophallus. Next base: position 22,854,304 of record JARBWK010000018.1, read on the forward strand.
AGAGCACTGTGGACTTATGTTATGTTGTTGTTTGTTTCCTATCCAGAATCACAACGTTGGAAGGAGGCTCACCACTTTAAGGTCCCTGAAACAGGCATGGGAAAACTTCGGCCCTCTGGGTGCTTTGGACTCCAACTCCCACCATTCCTAACAGCCTGAGGCCCTTTCCTGCTTAAGTGGCTGAAGGAGGGGGGGGAAGGGCCTGAGGCTGCTAGGAATGGTGGGAGTTGGAGTCCAAAACACCTGGAAGGTCCAAGTTTGCCCATGCCAGTTTTCGACAGAGACCTCTTCCTCCCCTTCCCCTTCGCGCCCTTTCTTCCCCCTCCTGCCGAACACTTACCTTTTCTTCTCCACTCGGGCTCCCTTCTTCAGGAGGGGAGGGGGGAGGGAGGAAGACGTGATCCGTGCGGGCGCTACTGCACAGACTCGCCCCATGTCTTCCTCCTTCCCCCTCCCCTCTTGAACACGCTCACGCTGCCCCCTCGGATCAAAATGGCGGCAGCGTGAGAAAAGCGAGGCAAAGCGAGCAGAGCGAGGCTGGGAAGAAGGGAGCCCGAGTGGAGAGGAAAAAGTGTTCGGCAGGAGGGGAAGAAAGGGGATTGGAGGTTCCAATTTCCCACGGCACACCTGATGATCGCTCACGGCACACTAGTGTACCGCAGCACACCAGTTGGGAAACACTGATCTAGAGGACTAGACCTTGCCCATGCCTGATCCAGGAGCCCTCTGTCTTCCAGCTGCGATTGCTTTGGTCTCTGAAGGAGAGAAGAGCAGCCAAGTCAAACTCCATTCTTCTTGGGCCCCGGCCGTTGGTGAGAAGTCCTCTTTCCATATTCCATTTGCTGTTGCTCTGTCCTCTGAGGGGAGGAAGAACAGCCAGGAATAACTCCATATAACATCTATATGCGACCACTTGCCCAGCTGGTGCGTAGTTTTAGGCTGGTGTGCCATCAGTACGCTGATGACACCCAGCTTATCTTGAAAGATGGAGGGCAGCCTCGAATCCGTACCCGATAACTTCCATCGTTGCCTTGAGGCCGTCACTGGATGGCTGCGAGCCAGTAGGTTGAAGGTGAACCCGGCAAAGACGGAGATCCTGTGGCTGGGTCCTCCGGGCTGTAGGGATGTTCAGCTTCCAACCCTGGACGGCGTGACATTATGTCCGTCGCCCTCTGTTAAGACTTAGGAGTAACCTTGGACCCCCTGTTGTCGATGGAGGCCCACGTCTCCAGCGTCAGCAGGGTAGCATTTTTCCATCTTCGCCAGGCGAGAAGCTGGCCCCCTATTTGTCCTGCGACTTAGCCACAGTGATCCAAGCCACGGTCATCTCGAGGCTGGACTACTGTAACGCTCTTTACATTGGCCTTCCTCTGTCGGTAATCCGGAGACTCAAGCTGGTGCAGAACGCTGCAGCGCGACTCCAATCCTACGCGAACTGCACTGGCTCCCAATTGAATGCCGGATTGCCTTCAAAGTGTTAGTCCTGACTTTTAAGGCCTTACATGGTCTGGGGCCAGTGTACCTGTGGGACCGCCTTGTCCCATATCATCCCACCAGATCACTGCGCTCCGAAGAGCTAAACCTCCTGGTCATCCCAAATGTGAGGACCTACCATCTGTCCGCAACCCGCCGCCGGGCTTTCTCTGTTGCAGCCCCTACCCTGTGGAACGCACTGCCCGCCGGCATCCGTGCCACCCAGGGCCTCCTCCCGTTCAGGAGAGCAGTTAAGACATTGCTGTTCCAACAAGCCTTCGGAGTTAGCTAGACTGTAGCTCCCACCGCCTGGCTGTCAGCCCACTGCGACTCCATTTGTTGCTTCAACTGTTCTAATTGTAATTCCATCTTAATGGTATTACTGTGAGTTATTATGAGTTATCTGACAATTGTATTTTACGAACTGTTGTAAGTCGCCCCGAGCCGTTGGGGGGGGGGGGGGTGACAGACAAATGCGAAATAATAAATAAATAAATAAATAAATAAATAAATTAAATCTTGGCCCCAGTGGGAGTGCCTCTATGTCCCAACAGTCATTGTTATGACCTCCAAGGGAGAGAAGAGCAACCAGAAACTACTCCATCAGAGCTTCAACACAACAAGAGGCCTTCTATGACCCAGTGACCATTGTTGTGACCTCTTAAGGAAAGAAAAGCAGTCAGGAACAATTCCATTATGTCTTGATCCCATTGAAAAGTCCTCTATTTTCATAGGCCAAATGCTGTGACTGCTGAAGGACAGAAGAGCAGCCAGGAACAATCCCATTAATATGCCCTCTATGTTTCAAGGGCCAATGCTGTGACCTTTGAAGAAGAGAAAAGCAGCCAGGAACACCTCCATCGGCTCTTCAACCCAACGAGAGACCTTCTATGACCCATTGACCATTGTTGTGACCTCTAAGAAGAGAAGAGCATCCAGGAGCAGTTCCATTATGTCTTGATCCCATTGAGAAGCCAATGCTGTGACCTTCGAAGAAAAGAAGAGCTGCCAGGAACAACTCCATCTGATCTTCAACCCAACAAGAGGTCTTCTATGACCCATTGACCATCGTTGTGACCTCTAAGGAGAGAAGAGCATCCAGGAACAGTTCCATGATGTCTTGATCCCATTGAAAAGCCCTCTGTTTATCAAGGGCCAATGCTGTGACCTTTGAAGAAAAGAAGAGCCGCCAGGAACAACTCCATCTGATCTTCAACCCAATGAGAGGTCTTCTATGACCCATTGACCATTGTTGTGACGTCTAAGAAGAGAAGAGCATCCAGGAGCAGTTCCATTATGTCTTGATCCCATTGAGAAGCCAATGCTGTGACCTTCGAAGAAAAGAAGAGCCGCCAGAACAACTCCATCTGATCTTCAACCCAACGAGAGGTCTTCTATGACCCATTGACCATTGTTGTGACCTCTAAGGAGAGAAGAGCATCCAGGAACAGTTCCATTATGTCTTGATCCCATTGAAAAGCCCTCTATTTATCAAGGGCCAATGCTGTGACCTTTGAAGAAGAGAAGAGCCGCCAGGAACAACTCCATCTGATCTTCAACCCAACGAGAGGTCTTCTATGACCCATTGACCATTGTTGTGACCTCTAAGGAGGGAAGAGCATCCAGGAACAGTTCCATGATGTCTTGATCCCATTGAAAAGCCCTCTATTTATCAAGGGCCAATGCTGTGACCTTTGAAGAAGAGAAGAGCCGCCAGGAACAACTCCATCTGATCTTCAACCCAACGAGGGTCTTCTATGACCCATTGACCATTGTTGTGACCTCTAAGGAGAGAAGAGCATCCAGGAACAGTTCCATGATGTCTTGATCCCATTGAGAAGCCAATGCTGTGACCTTGGAAGAAAAGAAGAGCCGCCAGGAACAACTCCATCTGATCTTCAACCCAACGGGAGGTCTTCTATGACCCATTGACCATTGTTGTGACCTCTAAGGAGGGAAGAGCATCCAGGAACAGTTCCATGATGTCTTGATCCCATTGAAAAGCCCTCTATTAATCAAGGGCCAATGCTGTGACCTTTGAAGAAGAGAAGAGCAGTCAGGAACAACTCCATCAAATCTTCAACCCAATGAGAGACCTTCTATGACCCATCGACCATTGTTGTGACCTCTAAGAAGAGAAGAGCATCCAGGAACAGTTCCATTATGTCTTGATCCCATTGAGAAGCCAATGCTGTGACCTTCGAAGAAAAGAAGAGCCGCCAGGAACAACTCCATCTGATCTTCAACCCAACGAGAGGTCTTCTATGACCCATTGACCATTGTTGTGACCTCTAAGGAGAGAAGAGCATCCAGGAACAGTTCCATGATGTCTTGATCCCATTGAGAAGCCAATGCTGTGACCTTCGAAGAAAAGAAGAGCCGCCAGGAACAACTCCATCTCATCTTCAACCCAACGGGAGGTCTTCTATGACCCATTGACCATTGTTGTGACCTCTAAGGAGAGAAGAGCATCCAGGAACAGTTCCATGATGTCTTGATCCCATTGAAAAGCCCTCTATTTATCAAGGGCCAATGCTGTGACCTTTGAAAAAGAGAAGAGCCGCCAGGAACAACTCCATCTGATCTTCAACCCAACGAGAGGTCTTCTATGACCAATTGACCATTGTTGTGACCTCTAAGGAGAGAAGAGCATCCAGGAACAGTTCCATGATGTCTTGATCCCATTGAAAAGCCCTCTATTTATCAAGGGCCAATGCTGTGACCTTTGAAAAAGAGAAGAGCTGCCAGGAACAACTCCATCTGATCTTCAACCCAACGGGAGGTCTTCTATGACCCATTGACCATTGTTGTGACCTCTAAGGAGAGAAGAGCATCCAGGAACAGTTCCATGATGTCTTGATCCCATTGAGAAGCCAATGCTGTGACCTTCGAAGAAAAGAAGAGTCGCCAGGAACAACTCCATCTGATCTTCAATCCAACGAGAGGTCTTCTATGACCCAGTGACCAATGTTGTGACTTTTAAAGGAGAGAAGAGCAGACAGGAACAATTCCAAGAAGTCCTGATCCCATTGAGAAGCCCGCTATGTTTCAAGGGCCAATGCTGTGACCTTTGAAGAAGATAAGAGCAGCCAGGAACACCTCTCTATCAGCTCTTCAACCCAATGAGAGGTCTTCTATGACCCAGTGACCAATGTTTCAAGGGCCAATGCTGTGACCTGTGAAGAAGAGAAGAGCAGCCAGGAACACCTCCATCAGTTCTTCAACCCAACGAGAGGTCTTCTATGACCCAATGACCAATGTTGTGAGCTTCGAAGAAGAGAAGAGCAACCAGAAACAACTCCATCAAATCTTCAGCCCAACGAGAGACCTTCTATGATCCATTGACCATTGTTGTGACCTCTAAGGAGAGAAAAGCATCCAGGAACAGTTCCATGATGTCTTGATCCTATTGAGAAGCCCTCTATGTTTCAAGGGCCAATGCTGTGACCTTTGAAGAAGAGAAGAGCAGCCAGGAACACCTCTCCATCAGCTCTTCAATCCAATGAGATGTCTTCTATGACCCAGTGACCAATGTTGTGACTCCTAAAGGAGAGAAGAGCAGCCAGGAACAACTCCATTATGTCTGGATCTCATTGAGAAGCCAACACTGTGACCAATGGCCAATGCTGTGACCTTTGAAGAAGAGAAGAGCAACTAGCAACAACTCTGTCAGCTCTTCAAACCTAACAAGGGACCTTCTATGTTCCAGTGCTCATTGTTATGACCTCTGTGGGAGCGAAGAGCAGCTAGGAACAACTCTATAAGATCTTAGACCCAAGTGGGAGGACCTCTCTGTCACAGTGGCCATTGATGTTGAAGGCGAGTCCCAGAAAGAGCCCATCTGCATCCTAATTGGTTTGACCTGCAGCAGGGAGTTCCAACGTTCCTGCACATGTGGTCTGGCATCTCTAGCACAAAAGGCTGGGATGTGTCATCAAAAGACCTCCAGCAATTTCTACCTCTCTGTTTTCTTGCCTCACTTAACCTGAAGCCATGGACTCTTTGTGCACGGAGTTGCATGCGGACAGGCCAACAGGGGCAGGCCCTGAGCGGTTTGGGAGACATATTTTTCCAAGGATTTTCATGTATTTGGACTCTCCTCAGGCTATTAGCGAAAAGGACTCATCTCTTATAGTTTCCCCAAAGAAACAGATGCACTCTTCTTTTATATGGACTCTTCTATTATGGACTTCCCCAAAGCATATGGATTTGATGCTTTTCAAGATCATATGGACTTTCTTTCTACTCTTTGCATATGAAATAATTATGAGATATTGGTACTGGTATTTCCCTGCAACCCTCCCCTTCCATGTAACCATTTTTCTGCATGATTTTTCCCTTCCCATATGTTTTAAAAAATATGAAGGAATGCTACTTGACCCAGCTGTTTGTTTTGAGATCAGGATGAAACCACATTCCTGGCTGCACCCTTTAATCCCGGAACGACCTGGCCACGGTGATCCAATCCACGGTCATCTCGAGGCTAGATTACTGTAACGCACTTTACGTTGGCCTTCCTATGTCGGTGACTCGGAGGCTCAAGCTGGTGCAGAACACTGCCGCCCGGCTCCTGTCTGGTTCCCCAGCAGGTTGCCATATAACACCTATATTGCAGGATCTGCACTGGCTGCCGATTGAGCACCGGATTACCTTCAAAGTGTTGGTACTTACCTTTAAGGCCTTACACGGCCTGGGGCCAGCGTATATAAGGGAACGTCTCACCCCATATTGCCCTTTGAGATCACTACGGTCGTAGGATTCTAACCTCCTAGAGGTGCCTGCGGTGAAACTTGCCAGGTTGACATCAACTCGCCGGAGGGCGTTCTTCGTCATAGCACCTGTGCTGTGGAACGCCTCCCGGCTGAAACACGGGCCATGAGGGACCTCCTCCCATTTAGACGGGCCTGTAAAACCCACCTCTTTAAACAGGCTTTTCATGGGTAGGCCCGGTCCACCCGCCGCCAATAATTCTCAGCTTTAGTACATGTTGTACCATTGTTTTAATTAACCATGTTCAATCTGTTTTTATTGTTACTATTGTTTTTAATCGCCCTCGACTGTGTATTGCTGTGCCTTGTGGCTACTGTAAGCCGCCGCGAGCCCCTGGGAGTTCGGCGGCATAGAAGCCGAAATAATAAATAAATAAATAAATAAATAAATCCAATCATTGGAACAATTTGCATGACAGAGGACTCTTTCTGGTTTGGAGAAGGTTCTTTCCCCTCTCCCCATTTTGAAAGACCCCTTTTTGTTCCATAAACACTGGACCCTCTGAGTTTAGTCTTGTCCCGCATTTATAGAACATATGGCATAATTATATTTCATATTTCATAACCGGTTATCACTGCTGGCCTCGGAAACCAGCACATGGCTACAATTATTTCATTTGTTTACCATCTAGAAAACTGAAAACTCTCATGGGAAATCTGCATATAGCTCTTTGTCAACAAGGAAGGGTTGGTAAGGACAATTCCTGTTTCTCACCAAGAACAAAAGAGTTGCTTTGGCCCGAAAGGTCAAAGCCTCGGATCTTCATTAACATATGGACATGATCTAATCAAGAAAACTCCAGCTGCTCTTTGTTTTGAACACATTCCTGTCCCTCGCTTCCCATTCGCCAGGGCAAAAGCGGCGCTGTTTCACGATTGGTTCCTGCTACAGCTGGCTTCCAAGGTTCCAACCAATCCTCATGAAGCCTACAGCGTACAGGGGCGGGAAAGTTTAAATCTGACAGTTCTGTAAAGTGTATAAAAATGGCATATGTTTTCAATGTAACTTTATGACTGCTTTGCGAGAAGGAATCTGCAGTGGTCATCCTTCTCAGCTGACAAGAATAAAGACTTCAGTGGCATCTTCTTCCAGACTTCTTTGGTGAGATCATTTGGGAAAGGGATTTTTAGTTTGCTTTTAAAACTTCACCAGAGGTTCTGCTGAAATCCTCGTTTTAGGGGTACTTCTGGTCCTCTGCCCCCTTTGGGTCAGGCTGTCCTAAATTGTTCGGCAACACTGTAGCCTCCAAGGAAGAGAAGAACAGCCAGAGAGATGCCTTCTATGTCCCAATTTTTCTCCTGGTGGGAGTCTCTGTAAGAAAAAAAGTGGTATATCTATTATATAAAAAAGGACCCGTAATCGAACGACTGACAAAGACAGAGAAACCTTCCAAGGCAGAGACACCAAACTTGCCAACAAAAATAGGCCTCAGGCAAGGAAGGTTTTTAGCAAAGAAACTCCCCCCAAAAAAACCTAGAAGGCCCCCCAAACAACAAGTAAAACACTACATTTCCCAGCGTCCTCTGCGGCCGCCAGCGAATCCCATTGGCCAACATCGCCCCACACAAAATGCAGGCAAGGCTAGATTAGAATGCTGAGTGATTTCAGTTTAGTCAGTTGGTGTTTGAGGGTTAAACTGTCAAGGCCAAGATCTAGGAGGGAGACAAATAGGGCACCAGGGACACAGGCACCACTGACAAACACATACCCCCAGAATAACACAAACTTGCAAAACCCACACAAAAAAATCCTGCAACACAAAAACCCACCCCAAACAAAATACACAACAAACCCCACTGGCAAAAGCAACACCCCCTCCACATCACAACCAGCACACAGTCAGACTGAGACAACTATGTCACCACAACACACACAAAATACACCCCACAAATACCTGACAACTTCCCCAACACAAAACCCAGGACTGCACTCACTACTCACCACCACACACACCTCCAAATACACACACGTCCCAGGCACAATACTCCAGCAATTCCTACCCACACAACACAACACAACTTCCTATCAAAACCCATCCCCCCAACCTTACGGGACCCCGCACACACAACACCTACCACCACCACAAACAAAAACCAACTTCACCTATACTCCAACCACAACACAACACTGCACTGATACTCTACAAACACACGCAAACACCCAAAACACCCCACCCACACAAACATTCCACAACATACTACCACCCACAATGCCACCACACACCCACTAACTCACCAAAAAAGTAATACCTACACACAACACAATACGCACATAACACAACCTTATTTATTTATTATTTTGCATTTGTCTGCCGCCCCCCAACGGCTCGGGGCGACTCACAACCTTGCGTCTACTGCTCAACCCATTTGTATGCCATTCCTTCCTTCCACACAGGCATAAGCTGACCCAAAAAACAAGCCATGCCTCCTTAAAAGAACAGCATCGGACGACACACTCGCAACGCTACATACATCACACAAAAAAGGGCAGAACAAACGGCAGAACAGAAAGACACTGCACTACACTAGCTTTTGCCATCACCATAAACAAGGCTCAAGGACAAACACTACAAATCTGTGGCATACACCTCTCCCACGGACAACTCTACATAGCGTGCTCCAGAGTTGGGAAACCACAGAACCTCTACATCAACACAGCAGACGGAAAGACAAAAAACATTGTATATCCACAAGCTCTGCAGAACACCAGCGACACCACACACCGACAACTCCCCAGGACTTCAACATCCCACCCACCAGAACAACCCACAACGACACAGCCATGACCCCACAAAGAACATAAGTAACATTAATTCCAACCCTTACATACTCAGACTTTCTCATATCTCCCTAAATAGGGGACAGCAACGCGTGCCGGGTACAGCTAGTAAGTAAATATAATAATAAACTAGCTGTACCCGGCATGCGTTGCTGTGCCCTATTTAGGAGATGCGAGACAGTCTGAGGATGTAGGGTTGGAAATGATGTTACTTACGGTCTTGGTGGGGGTCATGTAGGCATGAATTGCGCACTTTCTATGTGTGCTCCAAATGATGTCATCTGGAAGCATGAGTTGTATTGTCTTATATAGCGGAGGAAGTGTTTTGATTCTGGAGTGTGTCCACTCAGCAAAGTCTGTAGTGGTTGTGGAGGAGTGGCAAGTGGTGGCAGAGAGACTTTACCGGCTAGGCAGCACATTCCCGGTGTTTCTGCTGGGTATTTCAGGGCTTTGCAGTGTGTGCAGATGTGCGTTAGGGTGCCAATGTCGGCCTCTGGCACCATGCTGTAGTCTTCTGCAGCGTTGTATCTGAAGGCTAGGCGGTGGAATTGGTTGTGGTGTTTTTGAAGTTTGTTTTCTGTGTTGCGACGTTGTTTTTCTGCGCTCCTTGCGCTGCTGTTGTGTTGCATTTCTGCGCTTTGTTGTTCCTGGCTGCGTGCTTCTTCTTGTCGTGCAGTTCTTTGCATTTGGTTCTCAGCTGTGCGTCGTGCAGTGACCTGTTGTCTGTGTCTCTGCTGCGCAGTGTGTTTCTGTTCTGGCGTTTGTTCTGCCCTTTTTAGTTTGATGTATGTAGCGTTGTGAGTGTGTCGTCCGATGCTGTTATTTTTAGAAGGCATGGCTTGTCTTTTGGGTCAGTTTATGTCCGTGTGGAAGGAAGGAATGGTTTTTGTTTGTGGTGTTTGTAGGTGTTGTGTGTACGGGGTCCCGTAAGGTTGGTGGGATGGGTTGTGATTGGAAGTTGTGTTGTGTTGTGTGGGTAGGAATTTGCTAGAGAATTGCTCCCTCAGAGTTTGGTTTTGGCAGTTTAACCCTCAAACACCAACTGAAATCTCTCAGCATTCTATCCTAGCCTTGGATGGCTCTTGCCAGCGTTGCTATGGTTACAGCAGTTATGCAAATCCACCCTTATTGGCAGCCAATCATGTTGTTCAGAATGTAGAGGCTGGGTGAGTCATTGGCTGCCCTGGAGGATACTGGGAAATGTAGTTTTATTTTTACTCGTTGTTTTGGGGGCCTTTTAGGTTTTGGGGGGAAAGTTTCTTTGCTACAGACGTACCTTGCTTGAGGCCTATTTCTGTTGGCAAGTATTGTGTTTCTGCGTTGTATGGTTTCTTTGTTTGAGGTATACATCACATGACGTGAACCCATTTATATAATAGATAACAATAATAAATAGCAATAGGTAAATAAATAAAAGCAGCCATCATCCCAGCATCCTGCGTTTTCTCGGTACAGAATTAAGTAGCTTCAGTGGAGATTTACATCTAGCAAGCTCGATGCATGATTGCAATCTGTATAGGCCCAGAGGCACTTTCTTTCATGTTTCTCAGCAAGGAGTTCTATAGAAATTGCTCGAGGAGAGGAGCGGTGAGAGGAAAAGGAGGAACAAGAAGGGGAAATGGAAATAAAGATCTGAGCGCCTTCATCCCTGGAGCGTTTGGCGATGCATTGTCTCCCTGGTATCACATCTCTCCCCCCCCCTCTCTCCCTTGCATAGGTTTGAGCAGCAGCAATCATAATTAACACTGCTAATTAATCAGGGCATAACTTATTAATTGCTAGCATACCAAAGATTTCTCGGAGCAGGTGCCGCCGCACTGGTTGCGCGGGACCCTAATGGGATAATAAAGAGGATCGCGAGGCGCTGCGAGGTGGGAAGGCAGTGGCCCAGCGAAACCCCAACATCTGGGCAAACCAGCAGCTGTACTTCGAGGGTTTGACCCATCCAGAAATAAAGAGGTGGCGTTGATGTTTTTCCTAACTACTGAGCCATCGTGGTGGCTTTCTTGACTGCCATTTGAAAAAAGTATCACAGAATTTATTATTTTTTTATTTATTTATTAATTCGTACTTATCCGCCGCCCTTCCCCGGGAGCTCGGGGTAGCTAACAGTATCGTCATAAAACAGTCAAACATACACATCTAAAAACAGGATAAAACACATCTAAAAATACAGTGAAATAACATAATACCAGAACCGATAATCGACTATCGACTATGGCGGCGCGTAACAGGGAATACAAAGAAGCACAAGGCAGGGGTGCTTGCACAATATATGCACACAAGTAGGAGAAGCAAACCATAAAATTCAAAGAAATGTCATGCAGTTAAAGCATACAATGCAGTCAGGGTGAGTGCACCTCTAAGTAAGGATAATAGTAAGCAAGAGAAGCGTCACAATTATATATAAAGCATTTATCAAAAGCACATGTGTATGCTTGACCTCACCGCGGCGTTCGACACGGTGGACCATGACTTGCTGTTGCGGCGACTATCAGCCATTGGGATTCAAGGCACAGCTTTGGCCTGGTTCGGTTCCTTCCTGCGGGGCCGCTCGCCGCGGGTGGAGTGGCGAGGCCCAGTGTCCAAGAAATCCACCCTGGACTGTGGAGTCCCCCCAAGGCGCCATTTTGTCACCAACGCTTTTTAACATCTACGTCCAACCCTTGGCAAGCATAGCCAGAAGTTTTGGATTTGGGTGCTACCAATATGCAGATGACACCCAGCTCCTGCTGAAGCTTGAGCCAGGCGTAACATCGGTGCCTGAGAATTTCAGACAAGGACTAGAGGCAGTGACCAGATGGCTCCGCTCATACAAACTCAAGATCAATCCATCAAAGACAGAGATTCTATGGCCGGGACGCCCAGAGCCACCCATTCCGCTGCCTCTCTTGAGGGAGAGCCGCTGATCCCGGCCCGTCGGTGAAGAGTGTCGGTGTGATACTAGACTCGAGACTCTCGCTGGTGGCCCAGGGTGCTGCGACGAGGGAGCTTTCTTCCACCTACGCCAGGCACGTCAACTGGCACCTTACCTTCCATCAGATGCGCTGGCTACGGTGGTCCATGCCACAGTGACATCACGGCTGGACTACTGTAATGCCTTGTACGTGGGGTTGCCGCAGTCAACCACTCGTAAAATCCAGCTAGTGCAGAATGCAGCCGCCAGACTCCTCACCGGGACACCACTGAGATGCCATATCGCGCCATCTCTACAGCGCCTGCACTGGCTGCCAGTCGAGCTCAGAGCCATCCACAAGATCTTGTCGCTTACCTTTAAGGCCCTCCATGGCGCCGGCCCAGCTTATCTAAAAGACCGCTTGTCCGAACCAGCTCATTTAAGGTCGCCGCGTTCAGGAAACAGGGACCTTCTCCGCATCCCAGGTGTGAGTGAGGCCCGCCTCGACAGCATGAGACGGAGAGCCTTTTCCATCGCGGACCCTGTTCTTTGGAACTTGATGCCGGCGGATCAGAGAGCTATCCGGGACATGCCCCAGTTCCTGACCGCACTGAAGACCTGGCTCTTCCGAAAGGCTTACGGCTAAGGACACCCCCAGACTTCGCCTGAGTTACTGGAACTCTTTTAATTAATTTTCCTATTCTTTTAGCTTTTAACTATTGAACTCTTTTATGTGTTTTATGTGTAAGTCGCCCGGAGCACTGACGTGGAGGGCGACTCATAAATAATAAAATCAATCAATCAATCAATCAATCAATACAATTTAAGTATTGCAAAAATACATAGCTCATAGCACATAGCATGTGGCATCAATAGGATTGTTAACAAATGAAAGAAGTACAACACATACAGTGTGGAGCCTAATCAATGGTAAGCATAGATACACATCAATTAAAGAAGCAGTGCAAGATATAGGTAATCATTCAACACATGGTAATCGTTCAACACATAGTAATACATTTGGATAGAGCTACACATATGAGTATCCTGGAATGTGAGGAAAGGACGCGGCACTCCAGGTATATGCCTGGGAATGCGAGGCGGACAAGCCGCGGCTTCTCTGGCGCCAGTGGCGAGAAAAGTTTGTTGTTTTGGAAGAGGTGGGACACCGTCGTGTACTGACGTGTCCTGGGTCTACACTTCGAGTTGGGGGTCCAACAATTCAAGGTAGGTACTCACTCAGAGACGGGGAGGTCCGTGGTGGTGAGCCGCGGAGTCCCGGGATTCAATTGGCATGTGGCCGTAAAGTGAAAGTAAAGTCGCAAAGCTGCTGCAAACGAAAATCTCGTTGCGTGAATGGCGCAAGGGGAGCCTTTGCCAATATGGTGAAGCACACAGGGCAATGAAGCTTCACACCATGGGTGGAAGCCTTGCCAACGGCTTAGAGTGACTTGGCACCATAGCGTTTTGCCGTTTCGCGGGTTTCGCTTCGTCAGGGCAATTACGAGGTGGCTACACAGAGGTCAAGCAGCGGAGCGTTCCAAGCAAAATTATCATCAGGGCTTCACAAATTGAAGATCCTTTCAGGCTGAATTTGTTAAGTCAGCGGAAGGAAGCCTTTTTAAAAAGTGCACGTTCTGGCACCTTTGAGATTTTGGATGTTGGAATGTTGGCCAATCAGAGTCCTTTATGCAAATAACCTGGTGCCTTAGAATGTCGGTGTTCTGAGGCTGGCCAATCAGTGTCGTTTATGCAAATAATCCCACAGTGCCAACCAATTGAACCGCTGGCACATATTCCTCCGCACGCACCGCCGCTCGACCCACCGCCCACAAACACCGACTTCTGTTATATTATTATTATTATTATTATTATGTTCAAACTTACTATACCGCCACTCCCCGAGGGCTCGGAGCGGTTTACAGTTTGACATGAAATACAAAGCTTACAGACAGAACAAACAACATCAAAAGAGGGGGGGGTGACTACATCTAAGGGAGGGAAGGGGAAGCCAGGCTCATGACCACATGGGTCAGAGTTGTCCAAGGTCAAAGCTATCCCGCTCGATCATCGAACGCGGGGAGCCTAGGAGAGTCCCACAAGCCCAGTAGCATCCTTAGAGTCTCAAGTTCCATACGGTGACGATCACCACAGGCCTGTGACTCCGGTCTCCCCGTCATCGGGTTATCACGGCTCCTGGGTTGGGGGTCCGTCAACCGAGAAGCCCGACGCCTGGGATTGGTGTTCCAGAAGGTCTTAGGACGGAACCCTCTGGGATAGATGTATCTTATCGTGCTGCTGTTTTCGTATTTTGTATTATTTTATGTTACTGCACTGCTGGGCTTGGCCTCATGTAAGCCGCCCTGAGTCCCCATTGGGGAGATGGTGGCGGGGTATAAATAAAGATGATGATGATGATGATGATTATTATTCGCTCAAAATCAAGGTGAATTCTTAGGTCATGGGGGTTCTGTGTGCCAGATGTGGTCCAGGTCCATTGTCAGTGGGGGTCACAATGCTTTGATTTCATGCAGGGTGAACTACAACAATGGATGCCTGGCACAGATGTGGGTGAAACATCAGGAGAGAATGCTTCTGGAACATGGTCATACAGCCCGGAAAACTCCCAGCAACCCATTTCCAGCGAGTCTTGGAGGCCATTTTGAATGGTACAGTGGATAAAAATGAGTAGATATAAATCAATGCTTCCCAAAGTGGGCGGTACTGCCACCTGTTGGACAGTGGGGCGATCCAAGGGGGCGCTGGGAAGCTCAGGAGAATTTGGGGGGCAATGCAGCCCTTTATGGGGGCGGTGGCGGGATTCCAACTCTGATTTGACGCAGGGTGAACTTTATGTGACCAGGGACCACTCTACAACATTAGTGTAAGGCAGTGCTGTCCAACTTCTACCGGACCTAGGGCCGGACTTTCAGTCACTGATGACCTGGGGGGCCGCTCCGCGCCGCTCCGTCCTGCCCCCGGCCCCACCCCTGGCCCCATCTCTGGCCCCATCCCCGGCCACGGCCCCAGCCCCTCCTCCTAAAGTGTCACGCCAGCCTCAGAAGCGGCGATTTCGCTTCTGAGGCTGGCGTGACCCTTTAGGAGGGAGGGCAAAGCCAAGGGGAGCCCTCTGTGGCTTCGCCCTCCCTCCTAAAGTGTCACACCAGCCTCCTCCTCTGTTCTGCCTCTCCCCCTGGCGCACTGATCGGAGAGCCGGGAGGAGAGGCAGAACGGAGAAGGAGATAGCACAGCGGTAGAACAAACTGTGCTGCAATCGGAAGGTTGCTGGTTCGATCCCCGAGCTGGCCTGGACGACCAGCTATAATAACAATATATGAGCCTAGTCCACTGCCCACCCAAGCAGTTCAAACAACAATGGGGACCACGTATAAATAGTGGGGAAGGGTTTTTTACAGACCTACAACGTCTGAAAGCTTTGGCTGTCCGGCGAGGTGAAATGCGGAAGTGGGGAAAAACAGAAGGCTCCCGTCAATGAGGATGGAACAACAGCACCCCTTGTGACGCAAAACGCATAACAACAATGACGTCGTAATTGGAGCAGAGACATCCTGTATGACCCTGTATGACGCACACCTGCATGTCCCTGTTACCCTGTGACGCAGCCAAGAAAGAACCCTTCTATAAACTGCACTGTACTGTCTATGTGTAAAACTGTACGTCTCCGACAGGGACTATCTGTCGTATGTGTATTGTAATCCGCACTGAGTCCCCTTCGGGGTGAGAAGAGCGGAATAGAAATAAACAGTATTATTAAAGAGGAGGAAGGGAAGCGCTTCCCTTCCTCCTTTAGGCACGCCTCTCCCTCCCTCCCCCGGCGTTCCCGATTGGTGCGCCAGGGGAGAGGCGGACGGAGGAGGAGGAAGGGAGCCTCCCTTCCTCCTCTTTAGGCCCCCGGCATTCCCGATTGGTGCGCCGGGGGGAGAGGCGGGCCTAAGGAGGAGGAAGGGAGCGGGCGGGGCTGGGTGACGTCAGGCGTGGCGCCGGCGCCACGCCTGACGTCACCCAGCCCCGCCCGGAAATCGAATTTTAAAATTTTTTTATTTTAAAATAATTTTTTGCAGGGTAGGTGGGGCCGTGGGGAAGGGGCTGGGGGTCAGATATTTCTCCCCACGGGCCGCCAATTGGACAGCCCTGGTGTAAGGGAACGTGGGTTTAGGTTGCAGAGACCATAAGGTGGAAGACCGATAAATCCAAACAAGACTCTTTATTCAAGCTGTACAGGATGAGGCAGATAGCCTTTGA
Source organism: Anolis apletophallus (assembly GCA_030556195.1). Taxonomy (NCBI): domain Eukaryota; kingdom Metazoa; phylum Chordata; class Lepidosauria; order Squamata; family Anolidae; genus Anolis; species Anolis apletophallus. Next base: position 22,870,484 of record JARBWK010000018.1, read on the forward strand.
CCATTCAGGTCAAAGAGCAAAAGGCTTATGCGCCTGTTGCACAGTTAGAGAAGTTTTTATATCATTTCCTTATCAGCAATTAGCATTACCTCATTGCTCTCTGTCAGGATTGGCTGTTTGTCCTGATCATGCGGAGTTCACATGCAGACTCCAACTCCCACCATTCCTAGCAGCCTCGGGCCCATTTCCTTTCTCCCCCTCAGCCACTTAAGCAGGAAAGGGCCTCAGGCTGTTAGGAATGGTGGGAGTTGGAGTCCAAAGCACCCAGAGGGCCGAAGTTTTCCCATGCCCGTTTTAGGGACCTTAAAGCGGTGAGCCTCCTTCCAACATTGTGGTTCTGGATAGAAAACAAACAATAACATAACATAACATTGTTTGAGTCCACACTGCTCTCTGGGTGTAGGTGAACTACAACAGGGCTGTCCAACTTCTACTGGACCTTGGGCCGGAATTCCGGTCATTGATCACCTGGGGGCCAAGCCCCCAGCTGCGCCCCCAGCTCTGCCTCCTCCCCACCCCGGCTCCGCCCCCTAATTAAAATACAATTAAATATAATTATAACAGAAAGGTGGAAGGTTGGAGGTTGGGAATAAATTAGGTAGGGTTTAAACCCCATTAAATCTATTATATAAATGGGTTCACGTCATGTGATGTATACTTCAAACAAAGAAACCATACAACGCAGAAACACAATACTTGCCAACAGAAATAGGCCTCAAGCAAGGTACGTTTGTAGCAAAGAAACTTCCCCCCCAAAACCTAAAAGGCCCCCAAAACAATGAGTAAAAATAAAACTACATTTACCAGCATCCTCCAGGGCAGCCAACGACTCACCCAGCCTCTACATTCTGAACAACATGATTGGCTGCCAATAAGGGCGGATTTGCATAACTGCTGTAACCATAGCAACGCTGGCAAGAGCCATCCAAGGCTAGGATAGAATGCTGAGAGATTTCAGTTGGTGTTTGAGGGTTAAACTGCCAAAACCAAACTCTGAGGGAGCAATTCTCCAGCAAATTCCTACCCACACAACACAACACAACTTCCAATCACAACCCATCCCACCAACCTTACGGGACCCCCGGACACAACACCTACAAACACCACAAACAAAAACCATTCCTTCCTTCCACACAGACATAAACTGACCCAAAAGACAAGCCATGCCTTATAAAAATAACAGCATCGGACAACACACTCACAACGCTACATACACCAAACAAAAAAAAGGGCAGAACAAACGCCAGAACAGAAACACACTGCGCAGCAGAGACACAGACAACAGGTCACTGCACGACGCACAGCCGAGAACCAAATGCAAAGAACTGCACGACAAGAAGAAGCGCGCAGCCAGGAACAACAAAGACGCAGAAATGCAACACAACAGCAGCGCGCAAGGAGCGCAGAAACACGACATCGCAACACAGAAAACAAACTTCAAAAACACCACAAACAATTCCACCGCCTAGCCTTCAGATACAACGCTGCAGAAGACTACAGCATGGTGCCAGAGGCCGACATTGGCACCCTAACGCACATCTGCACACACTGCAAAGCCCTGAAATACCCAGCAGAAACACCGGGAATGTGCTGCCTAGCCGGTAAAGTCTCTCTACCACCACTTGCCACTCCTCCACAACCACTACAGACTTTGCAGAGTGGACACACCACAATCAAAACACTTCCTCCGCTATATAAGACAATACAACTCATGCTTCCAGATGACATCATTTGGAGCACACATAGAAAGTGCGCCATTCATGCCTACATGACCCCACCAAGACCGTAAGTCACATCATTTCCAACCCTTACATCTCGCATCTCCTAAATAGGGCACAGCAACGCGTGCCGGGTACAGCTAGTTATATAACAGAAAGGTGGAAGGTTGGATATTTAATATTATATCCCCAGAACAAAATTATATTAATGAAGCAATACATTTAATATTAGATACCCCGGAACGCAATAACATACCACTTCTTTCCACCTTTGGAAGAGGAGGTCCGGCAGCGCGCTTCCCTGGCAAAGCTAGGTAGCCGGTGCCAGCGCTGCTTAGCGGGCGAAAAAGGGAGGCCCGGGCAGGTAGAAAGCCACACGTGGCTTTGTTTACGCCCGGCAAAAACAAGCATAGGAGGCGAATGCGGGGCCCCCTTCCTCTCGTTCACCGTGCCAAACAAACTGCGGAGGACGCCCCGCCCCCTGAGCGTCTCCAGGCGATGATGACGCAGCCAGCATCGCCAAACACGCTCAGGGGGCGGCGCTTCCTCCGCTGTTTGTTTGGCAAGGTGAACAAGAGGAAGGGGACCCCACGTTCGCCTACTATGCTTGTTTTTCACCAGATACAAAGCAAAAAACAAGCATAGGAGGCGAACGCGGGGTCCCCTTCCTCTCGTTCACCGTGCCAAACAAACTGCGGAGGAAGCACCGCCCCCTGAGCGTGTTCAGCGATGCCGGATAGCAGCGGCGGGGTGGAGAGAGGGACAGAGGGGGCGAGGCAGGGAGGAGGAAAGCACCCGGCTCCTCCTCCCTGCCCCGCCTCCTTCTTCCCTCTTTCCGCCCCGCCGCGATCCGGGATTGCAGCGGCGGGGCGGAGAGAGGGACGGAGGGGCGAGGCAGGGAGGAGGAAAGCACCCGGCTCCTCCTCCCTGCCCCGCCTCCTTCTTCCTCTTTCCGCCCCGCCGCGATCCGGATTGCAGCGGCGGGCGCGAGAGGGACGGAGAGGGCGAGGCAGGGAGGAGGAAAGCACCCGGCTCCTCCTCCCTGCCCCGCCTCCTTCTTCCCTCTTTCCGCCCCGCTGCGATCTGGATTGCAGCGGCGGGCGGAGAGAGACGGAGGGGCGAGGCAGGGAGGAGGAGCCGGGTGCCTTCCTCCTCCCCTGCCCCGCCTCCTTCTTCCCTCCTCTCCGCCTCGCTGCGATCCGGATCGCAGCGGCGGGGCGGAGAGAGGGACGGAGGGGGCGAGGCAGGGAGGAGGAAGGCACCCGGCTCCTCATCCCTGCCCCGCCTCCTTCCCTCTCTCCGCCCCGATGCGACCCAGGGTGCCTCCCTCCTCCCTCCCCCTAAAAAATCAAAAAATATTTTTTATATATATATATATATATATATATATATATATATATATATATCAAACAGATTTATTGCAGGAGGGTAGGGGGTCGTGCCCAACAGGCTGGGGGCCGTGTAGCAGAAGCAGGAGGACTGGCGCGGCGGCAACCAATGGGGTTGCCCAGGGCGGTGCTTAGCAGCTAAGCACCGCCTCAGGCGCCCGATTGGCTGCCGCCGTGAAGCCTTTCCTGCTTCTGCTAAGGCATAGCAGAAGCAGGAAGACTGGAGTGGTGCCGGCAACAGCCAATTTGGGGGGGGGGGGGGGGCGCAAGTCCCAAATGTGGCCTAGGGCGGCAAAAGCCTGTGTGAGACAAGTCGTTCTCGTTGCCATGTGGTTTTGAGTCAATAGTGTCGTAATTTTGAGGCCACGGACCATATTTTCATTCTTGAGGACCACTGGTGGTCCACGGACCACGGGTTGGGAACCACTGCTATAAGGCAGCAGGCAACAGGAAGGCGCAATACACAAAGACAGCAAATATTATTATTTATTATTTATTTATTATTTCGCATTTGTCTGTCGCCCCCCCCCCCCCAACGGCTCGGGGTGACTTACAACTCCCGTCCTAAGGATTGGAGGAGAAACCCAAGCCGACAGATCCACCCATTACGAGATTTTCGCCACAGGGAATATGCGAGCCAGCGCTTGTTTAGAAGGAAGCGACAAGACAAAGGGCCCTTAATGCAGAAGGGGCTAATGCTTTCGCGCCTCTCTGGGCATGATATTTCACGAGGCTCTGTCGTTCTCTCTCCGTCTTCCTTTCCCCCCCCAATTCCTGATTGCACATGACCCCATATGATCTGCCTCCGCCTGCCTCCGACTTAATTGTCTTAAAATTGGTGATAGATTAAAAGAAAATAATTAGCCCTAATTATCTTAATTGAATGGCTAATTCGTTAATTAAGAGCCTTAATGTCTTTCTCTCTCTTATCCACCCCCCACCCTTCGGTTCTTCTTTCTGCACTAAATAGTCTTCTGCCATAGATTTTTGGTGCCAAACCCACGTGCCCAAAGCGAGGCATAGCGGGCGGCGAGTGAAGCTTGCGCAGGTGATTCGAACTTAACCAAGCAGGTATCGAGGGTGACCGGGCCTCACTATAAATAATAATAATACACTTTATTTATATTTAAATTTATTTATTTACTAGCTTGGGGACCCGGCGGCGCTCAGGTTATTTGAGGAACGCATTGCGTGCCAAGGTTGGTTCCTATTAGATGTTTATGTGGCTTGTAGTGGTCTCAGGAACTTAGTGAAGGTACTGCGAGTCCCATTGGCCATGGTCCATCCCCCTCCAAACGGCACCAGGATGTAGAGTGGGTCATGAGGGCTCTGTGTGTCATATTTGGTCTTGATCATTCTGTGGATGAGGGTTGCAGCGGTCTCAGAAGGTGAGTGAAGGTAGTTCAAGTCCCATCATCTGTGGTCCATCCTCCTTGAAACAGCACCAGGGTATAGAGTGGGTCAAGGGGGCTCTGTGTGCTAATTTTGGTCTGTAGTGGTCATTGGGTGAGGGTCGTGTTGTGAAGTGGGCCATTGAGCCCCTGTGTGCCAAGTTTGGTCCTGATCCGTCACTGCTGTGGGCCGCAGTGGCTGACTGCCTGAGGCCTTTCCTTTTCCCTCTGCATCACCTTAGAATGTTGGAATGTGGATGGCCAATCGGAGCCCTTTATGCAAATACCATTTCAGTGGCAACCAATTCCCTCTGTCTGGGGCCATGGAATGTTGGAGTTCTGAAGCTGGTCAATCAGAGTCCTTTATGCAAATATTCCCTTAGTGGCAACCTTTTGAAACGCTGTCACATATTCCTTGGCACCTCCGCACCTCCGAGAAAATGAACATTCCATTTCAAAAAACTGGAATTTGGCTAACTCAAGCATTCACTTGCATTTTGTTTTGATGGCCAATCAGAGTCCTTTATGCAAATAGTTCCTCAGTGGCAACCAATGCCCTCTGTCTGGTGCCTTGGATTGTTGGAGTTCTGAGGCTGGCCAATCGGAGTCCTTTATGCAAACAATCTGGTGCCTTAGAGAGTCAGAGTTCTGAGGCTGGCCAATCAGTGTCCTTTATGCAAATAATCCCACAGTGGCAACCAATTGAAATGCTGGCACATATTCCTCCGCACCTCCCACCCTCCGCACCGCCGCAAACACTGACTTTTATTATATACATAGATTTATTTATTTATTTATTTATATTTAAATAGCGTTCTGCAATTAAAATCAAGACAATGTATTGTTGAAGGCTTTCATGCCCGGAATCCTGTGCTTAACCCAGTTTGGACGCGGATGTCTTTCCCTCCGTGTTAGACCTAAAATTTGTAATATTTGTAAAAATTTGTAAAAATTTGTAAAAATTTGTAAAAAAAATTGTGAAATTTGTAAATATTTGTAAAATTTGTAAATATTTGTAAAATTTGTAAAAAAAATTGTTAAATTTGTAAAAATTAGTAAAATTTGTAAAAATTTGTAAACATTTGTAAAAAAATTTGTGAAATTTGTAAATATTTGTAAAATTTGTAAATATTTGTAAAATTTGTAAAAAAAATTGTTAAATTTGTAAAAATTTGTAAAATTTCCGCAATTTTTTCAAAATTTTTTGGAAGTCAATCAGATCCAAAGCACCTGCGCCACCTACATCCGGAATGAGTTTTGAACCTTTTTTGTGAGGGGGGGGGAAATCAAACAGACCTAGTAGGTATCTATCCGCATGTCTAGGAGCCTCCGGTGGTACAATGGGTTAAACCCTTGTACCGGCAGGACTGAAGACCAATAATAATAATAATAATAATAATAATAATAATCTTTATTTATACCCCACCACCATCTCCCCAAGGGGACTTGGGGAGGCTTACATGGGGCCAAGCTCAACATGGGGCCGAGCCTTTGAGAGTGGTGATATAGAAGCCAAATAAATAAATAAATAAATAAATAAACAATACAACCGTGCAAATAAACAGAATACAACAACAGTCAAATAGGAAAATGAAAATAAAAAACAAGGAACAATATAAATAAACATCAACATGTTGGGGGTTGGAAACTGGGGAGAGCGCAGATGAGCTCCCCCTGTCAGCTCCAGCTCCCCATGCGGGGACATGAGAGGAGCCTCCCAGAAGGATGGAGAAACATCAAAACATCCGGGTAATGTCCCCTGGGCAACGTTAGGCCCAGATTACCCATAAGGCCACCCTAGTATTCATGCCTAGGGTGGCAGCCATGGTGGGGCAGCAGCCCCCCAAATTAAAAAAATTTTTTTAAAAAGTTCAATCTTTGGGCTCTTGCTTCTGCGCCTGCGCAGTGAAGGAAGGAGGGGCGGGGCCGGCGTGAGCGAGGAGGAGGTGGGGGGAAGCCACGTCAGATGCCCTAGGGGCGGCCAGACTTCCCCCGGCTCTTCTCGCTCGCGTTGGCTCCGCCCCTCCTTCCTTCACGGAAGGAAGGAGCGGCGCCGACCACGCAGCGAGAAGGCTGGGGAAGTCCCGCCGCCCCTAGGGCATCTGACGTGGCTTCCCGCCTCCTCCTCACTCAGTGAAGGCAGGAGGGGTGCCCGTGCGAGTAAGGAGGAGGCGGGGGGAAGCCACGTCAGACGCCCTAGGGGCGGGACTTCCCCCCGGCTCCTTCTCACTCGTGCCAGCTCCGCCCCTCCTTCCTTCACTGAAGGAAGGAGCGGCGCCTGCCCACGCAAGCAAGAAGGAGCCGAGGGAAGACCCGCCGCCCTAGGGCGTCTGACGTGGTTTCCCCTGCCTCCTCCTCGCTTGCGCGGGCAGGCGCTGCTCCTTCCTTCAGTGAAGGAAGGAGGGGCGCCCGCACGAGGGAGGAGGAGGCGGGGAAGCCACGTCAGACGCCCTAGGGGTGGGACTTCCCCCCGCCTGTTCGTCACTCGCGCATGCTCGCAAGCAACCCCATCCCCCACAAGCGCCCCTCGCAAGCGGCCCCACCCCCTCAAGCAGCCCGTCCCCTGGGGGCGGCACAGAGTGTGGCCTAGGGCACCACAAAACGTTAATCTGGGCCTGGGCAACGTCCTTGCAGACGGCCAATTCTCTCACACCAGAAGTGACTTGCAGCTTCTCAAGTCACTCCTGACACGAAAACAACAACATATCCGCGTGTCTAGGTTTTCTGTGACCTGTGTGACCCAATTGTTGATCTGGTTTGCGGATGCCTAGGACAGTGTTCCCAACCAGTGTGCCGGGGCACACTCGTGTGCCGTGAGCGATCATCAGGTGTGCTGTGGGAAATTGGAACCTCCAGGAAGGGGGAAGAGTCTAGTGTGTTGAAGTATAAAACCCTAAGAAACCTACCTCGATAAAGGCACAACATTACAAACATCCCCTCCCCACCCGTTGTCTACTTGGTCTCTCCCTCTCCGTGCATTGGGAAGGCCCGCCTCCCTTTCCCCAAGTAGAGACCTCCTCTTGCCTCCTGGGGGTTCTGTGTGGGAAGTTCGGCCCAGTTCTATCATTGGTGGGTTTCAGAATGCTCTTTGATTGTAGGGGAACTATAAATCCCAGCCACTACAACTCCCAAATGTCAAGGTCTATTTCCCCTGAACTCCATCTGCATTCATATTTGGGCATATTGAGTATTCATGCCAAACCAACAATAACATAACATTGTTTGAGTCCACAGTGCTCTCTGAGTGTAGGTGAACTACAACTTCCAAACTCAAGGTCAGTTCCCAAGCAAACCCTTTCAGTACTTTCTGTTGGTAATGAGAGTTCAATAGGCCAAGTTTGGTTCAATTCCATTGTTGCAAGAGTTCAGGATGCTCTTTGACTGTGTGTTAACTATAAATCCCAGAAAATTGTAACTCCCAAATGTCAAGGTCTATTTTCCCCAAACTCCATCTGTGTTCACATTTGGGCATATTGAGTATTCATGCCAAGTTTGGTCCTGATCCAACATTGTTTGAGTCCACAGTGCTCTCTGGATATAGGTGAACGACAACTCCAAACCTCAAGGTCAGTGCCCACCAAACTCTTATAGCATTTTCTCTTGGTTATGGGAGTTCTGTGTGAGAAGTTTGTGTCTTTCTGCCATTCCTGCCAGGATATCTATGTTGAGTTCATCGAAACAGGCCCAGGTTTCACACGGAGTGTATAAATACATTTAAAGACATATTAACTATATGTATGACTGTGTTACGAGTGTCATTTTGTGTCATTTTGGTTGGTGGTGTGCCCCAGGATTTTGTAAATGTAAAAAATGTGCCGCGGCACAAAAAAGGTTGGCAAACACTGATCTATATATATAAAAAGAGAAGGTCCGTGCATTGATGATCATAGATGGGGAAACTATAAGCCCCAGAACCACAAAACCAACCGAACACATTCCCACAGACCACGAAACAGGCCCAGGTTTCACAGGGAGTGTGTAAATACATTTAAAGACATATTAACTATATGTATGACTGTGTTATGAGTGTCATTTTGTGTCATTCTGGTTGGTGGTGTGCCCCAGGATTTTGCAAATGTAAAAAGTGTGCCGAGGCTCAAAAAAGGTTGGGAAACACTGGCCTCGGACATCTGGAAATGGCAGTTTTCCTTTATTGTTATTATTATTATTATTAAGTTCGATTTGGTATACCGCTCTCTCTGGAGCCCAGAGCGGTTCATAAGAATGGCAGAATAAAAACATAAAACACATAATACATTAAAATACATTAAATTACATTAAAACAATTCCAATCCCCCGACTAAACAAATTGCAGACCAAGCTGCAGTACAGTGGCAGGCTAGCAGCAGGATAGCGGGTGCTGTAGACAGCAGTCAGCTATGGGCTGAATGCCTTTCTGAACAACCACGTTTTTACTGCTCTGCGGAACGGCAGAAGGGCTCAAGTGGCCCGTGTCTCTTCAGGAAGGCTGTGTCAGCGGCGCCTAGTCCAATGCGGGATAGCGCAATGGACAAAGACGCGGCTGCCATTTTGGAAGAGGATCGAGCGATCGGAGGCGCGGCCGCCATTTTGGTTCTCCTTGTTCCATGTTGTTTCTGTAGCTCCATGTTGTTCCCTGGTGTTTCTTGAGCTGTTGGAGTTCCCGCCTAAAAAGGACAAGAGGGGTGGGGTTCCGGGTTATCTGTTCAAGATTGGCTCTTCGCCAGAGGGGAGGGGCTCGGGGAGTTTGAGCAGGGATTTTGGAGGGAAGGCTTCAGTACGGTTTTACTGCCTTGGATTAAGGACTCATAAAGCATTTCCTCAATACCCGAGTGAGTGTGATTATTGAGCGGCCTACCAACGCTCACAGGCTGTTCCACAGAGTTGGTGCCACTACGGTGAACGCCCTCCGACGGGTGGTGTGCAGTCTACAGACCCTAACACTGGGCACATCCAATAAGTTGTGCCCCTCTGAGCGCAGTGATCTCCTGAGCACATAAGGGGTAAGCCGCTCCCTCAGGTACACTGGCCCCAAACCATATAAGGCCTTGAAAGTTAGAACTAGCACCTTGAAGATGACCCGGAATTCAATTGGAAGCCAGTGCAGCTCGCGCACGAGTGGAGTCACGTGATCAGATCTTAAGGCTCCTGAGAGCAGGCGGGCTGCAGCGTTCTGCACCAGCTTAAGTTTCGGATCGCCGACAAGGGTAGGCCAATGTACAGCGCATTACAGTAATCGAGCCTCGAGATGACCGTGGCTTGGATCACCATGGCCAGGTCGCAGCGGGAGGTAAGGAGCCAGGCGTTTTGCCAGACGCAGATGGAAGAAGGCTGTCTTGCAGGCGCAGCCAATCTGCGCCTCCATCGACAGCTGAGCATCCAGCCGGACCCCCAAACTTTTGACAGATGGTTGCGGGCAGAGGGCCGCACCGTCGAACGTCGGCAGCTGGGTCTCTACCCCCTCCGGGCGGCCTAGCCACAAGATCTCCGTCTTCGCCGGGTTCACCTTCAACTTACTGGCTCGCAACCATCCAGTTACGGCTTCAAGGCAGAGATGGAAATTATCGGGTACAGAGACCACCCCGGGTCCATCTCAGAATGAGCGGGGTGTCATCAGCGTACTGATGACACTCCAGCCCAACACTCCGCACCAATGGGGCGAGTGGTCGCATATAGATGTTAACTAACAGCGGGAGAGAATGGCCCCTGAGGGACCCCACAATGTAGGGGGAGCCCTCGGAGGCCACCCCTCCCCACTTCACTCGCTGCAGGCGGTTTTGGAGGAAGGAGGACAGCCTTACCCCCGTTACCGCCAGGCGGTGTGTCAAAAGTTGGTAATCGACAGTATCAAACGCTGCCGTGAGGTCCAATAACACGAGCAGCGCCGATCCGCTCGGTCCAAGTGGCAGCGGAGCAGGTCTGTGATGGAGACAAGGACAGTCTCCGTCCCATGGCCCGAACGGAAGCCGGACTGGAAGGGGTCTAGCCAGGTTGCATCATCCAAGAATGCCTGCAGCTGGTCCATTGCTGCCCTCTCAATTACCTTGCCCAGGTACGGAAGATTGGACACTGGGCGGTAATTGGAGGGAGCCGCGGGGTCTAACCCGGGCTTCTTCAGCAATGGACTGACCACCGCCTCTTTCAACTCCTCTGGAAAAGCTCCTTGCTCCAGGGAGCAGTTGACTATCTTCAACAGAGGGCCTCGTAGCCCCTCCTCGCAAGCTCGAATCCTTCTGGGTTTAATTGCCGAATCAAGGCAATGGCTTTGTATTTGGGTTTTTGTTCCACCCGTCCTTTGCTCGTGCATTCTTTCCCGGCTTTGGCATGTCAGTGGCATGTGCTCGGAAAAGAGACCTTCCTCGTTCTCTGTGCGACTGTGTGCGACGTGTTCGTTCCTCGCTTCTCATCCAGAGGAGTAGCTGGCTTGGCTAATTAGGAAGCTTTTGAATTAGATTATTTGCATGTCTGAACAGGGTGAGGGTATTAAGCATCCCGAAGGACACGCTATAATAACCTCTTTAGTGGCTTTTAAGATTCCCCGAGGAAACCCGATGGACTCGACGCCGGAAGGAGGGGGCCCGTCTATCCGAAAAGAAGAAGAGGCAAACGCGCCTAACGATTTTCTCCAATTAGGTATGGATTAGTCAGCTCGGTGTCTTTGAAACCTGCCTTTCGCCACCAAAGGTGTTCTCTTCCCAGTGTGCAAAAAGAGGGGGGGGGTGTGTGTGTGCGACGAAGGGAAATTGGAATACAGTCCCTAAATGAAATCTCAATGCCTTTGTCTCTCCTCCAAGACGAAAGCAGCCGCCAAATCAATACAAAGATAAAGTTAGGGAGATGGCACAGGGAGGTGGCAGGCAGATGGACCACACAGAGAGAGGAGAGTCCCCTTCATTGTTTGGCTCCGAGCGAGGCCTCGGTATTTATGGGAGCATGCCACACTCTAGCGGAGCGCCGGATGATTGCGTGACACAATGGCCCTCCTTATTGGGCATTCCTGGCAAGAGAGCCGAAGACACACCACTGGGGTTGTGTAAGCCAAAGAGGTGACCTGTTGTTATTTGCCCGCAAGCTTGACTTCTGTCAAAATGAAGGTGAACTGGGTTTCCCCCCCTCTTATTTATTTATTTATTTATTTATTCGATTTTGTATTCCGCTCCTCCCCACAGGCTCGGGGCAGATAACAGCAATATATATGGGCATCATGTCGCAGACATGCAGCCCTACAATAAAAACATAAGAACACATTAAAAACACAATACATCACATCACGAGGTGCAGGGTGACATACAAAAGGTTTCTTGGGGTACAATCCTTCTGTGCCTAGTTGAAGGCTAGTCCGAAGAGGGCGGTCTTACAGGCCCTTCTGAATGGAGCCAGCTCAGACATGGCTCGAGCATTGTCCGGCAGAGAGTTCCACAGCGCCGGTGCTGCCGCAGAAAAAGCTCTCTGTCTAGTCACAGACAGGTGGCAGGAGCGGATTGATGGTATCGTCAGCAGATTCTGTTCATCTGAACGCAGTGATCTCAAGGGTAGATACGGGGTAAGGCGGTCCCTCAAGCACGCAGGCCCTAGGCCGTGTAGGGCCTTAAAGGTCAATACCAACACCTTGAAGGCAATTCGGTACTCAATGGGAAGCCAGTGCAGCTGCCGGAGGATGGGCGTGATGTGCTCCCTCACCGACGGGCCCGTCAGCAAGCGAGTGGCGGCATTCTGCACTAGCTTGAGTTTCCGAATTGTCGACAAGGGAAGGCCAACGTAGAGGGCGTTACAGTAGTCCAGTCTCGAGATGACCGTCGCTTGGATCAGTGTTTCCCAACCTTTTTTGAGCCGCGGCACACTTTTAACATTAAAAAAATCCGGGGGCACACCACCAACCAAAATGACACAAAATGACACTCTAACACAGTAAAGAACGGCTGGGGGTTGGTGGACTGCTGGGAGCAGCTGCTGGGAGTGCCAAAGCTGGGGGAGGGCGGAGCCAGGCTTTGCCATGCCCACCCCCTACCCCGGCTTCACCTCTCCCAGCAGCTGCTCCAGCCTGAGGGCAGTGCCAAGCCAGCGGTGCCAGAGCCAGCACAATGCTGGCTTCACACTGTCCCCTCAAGGCTGGAGCAGCTGCTGGGAGTGCCGAAGCCAGGGGAGCGGGCAGAGCCAGGCCGCGCCATGCCCCACCCCCTCCCCCCCCAGCTTCAGCTCTCCTACAGAGGAGGAGCATGAGCAGTGGATGGGCTTCAGTGGGCGGGGCTGCTCCTCCACGCGGCTTCAGCGAGCGAGGGGTGAGAGTCATGGTGGGAGTCATGGCGGATTGGAGGCTGGCTGGGGAAACGGCTGAAGGAGGCAGCGACCCGGCCCCTTCTTCTTCTTCTTCGCTGCCGCCCGGCCCTTCCTCCTCCTCTCCCAAGCAGCAGGAGTTCGGCAGGAGGGGGGGGAGGAAGGGGGGCAGAGAGCTTTTCTCGCGGCACAGCAGGAGGTCCATCACGGCACACTAGTGTGCCACGGCACACTGGTTGAGAAAGACTGGCTTGGATTACCGTGGTTTGTTCCGAACCACAATGTTTAAAGGGGCAGTGTCAAAGGAATACCAAGACATAGCATATATAGGTAAAAACCACTATATTGTATGGCAGTATATGCTCAATAGCAGAACAATATTACAACCAGTACAATGTAATGCAAATAATCAATCATGTGATTAATACACAGTATGAGCATGAATCACAAGCCCATGTACATGGTTGGGCGAAGGAGTATTCCACTTGGCACTGAGTAACCCTTAGTGAAGTCCTGGGTGTAGTGACCCATGGACCTGCGACTGAGTCAATAGGGGAACCTTGGTAGGTGGCAGAGCTGGTGGCTGCTATGGTGGGCAGGCGCCAACGGCTGGAGGTAAGCTGACGACGCCAAGATGGCCGTTTCGCGTAATGTTCGCTTACCATTTTTAATTACCTTAGTCCGGCCCTGACTACATTCTTATAGAAAAACAGAGCTGTCAAAGTTCATACTCACCTCTGCCCCTTTGCCGGCTTCACACTGATTGGTTGGTGTCATCAGCTGGTGGGGAGGTGCGGCCACCTTAGCTGCGCCTCAGCCAATCAGGAAGTCAGTGCTGCTTTGGGCTCTCGACCAATGAGAGCGCAGGAGGCAGTCCAAGCGGGAAACAATGAACCGAGAGGAAATGATGAGTGGATTAAATGACTTAAATGTTTGTCCAAGTGCTGGCGATGACTTTGAAAGTCCTCAAGCTAGCTTTGTATTGTCCTGAGTGAAGGGAATAAACATAATATAATATAATAATGTTATATTATAATTTCAACATATTATAATGCTTAACCAGTGCTGTTTCTTTCTTACTGCGCATGCGTGCCTGCCATTAACGAAACCAATCCAAAATTTCAGAAAGATTCGTAAAATTTCCGCAATTTTTTCAGAAAATTTCGGAAGTCATTTAGATTCGAACCGCCAGCACCCCGCCCCCTACATCTGCAACGAGTTTGGAACCAACTTTTTTCCTTGATTGAACAGGCCGACTGTTTACATTCTCTCTCGAAAGGCAGCAACAAAGAAGTCTACCCTTAAAGAAATCTCCTTGCCCCCTGAGCAATCTTTGATATTTGCCAGCCAGGAGCGAATGCCGCTAAACTCAATGAGGTACCAAATGGAACGAAGCAAAGGATTTTTGCCAAAACGCCATTGATTTCTCTCTTTTATTGCCGGGATTTAATTTGAAAGGAGCTAAACTAAAGCTTGAGGAGAAATATGATTATTATGAAATGCTCAGGGTGGTTGCGCCTGGGTTCATCACACGGCACCTGTGGGGATGGGCTTTTCTTTTTGTCGTCGTCGCTTCCCAGTATCCCGCATTACACCTTGGATTGGGAACTCTGATATTACTCTCTAATTGGAATGGATTTCTAAAACTGCAATAAAGGGGAAACAATCGAGAAGCATGTACGGGGATTCAAGAGAGGAGGAGGAGGAGGAAAAATACAGCGGATCAGAAGCAGCCACAAATCGAAGCGGCCGTGAATGTGTTGGGCTTATTGTTCCACTGGTAAATGTACATTTCTTCTGTACCATAGGCCAGTGTTTCTCAACCAGTGTGCAGTGGCACACTAGTGTGCCGTGAAGGATCATCAGGTATGCCGTGGGAAATTGGAGCCTCCAAGACACTTTCTTCCCCCTCCTGCCGAACACTTTTTCTTCTCCACTCGGGCTCCCTTCTTCCCAGCCTCGCTCTGCTCGCTTTGCCTCGCTTTGCTCTGGGTGAGTCTGCGCAGTAGCGCCCGCACGGGTCACGTCTTCCTCCCTCCCCCTCCCCTCCTGAACACGCTCGCGCTGCCCCCTCGGATCAAAATGGCGGCAGAAGTGGCAGGGTAGAAGAAAAAGTAAGTGTTGGGCAGGATGGGGAAGAAAGGGCACAAAGGGGGAGGAAGAGGTCTCTGTCGAAAGCTGGCATGGGCAAACTTGGACCTTCCAGGTGTTTTGGACTCCAACTCCCACCATTCCCAGCAGCCTCAGGCCCTTTTCCTTTCCCCCCTCAGCCACTTAAGCAGGAAAGGGCCTCAGGCTGTTAGGAATGGCGGGAGTTGAAGTCCAAAGCACCCAGAGGGCCAAAGTTTTCCCATGCCTGTTTCAGGGATCTTAAAGTGGTGAGCCTCCTTCCAACATTGGGATTATGGATAGAAAACAAAGAACATAACATTGTTTGAGTCCACAGTGCTCTCTGGGTGTAGGTGAACTACAACTTCCAAACTCAAGATCAGTTCCCAAGCAAACCCTTTCAGTACTTTCTGTAGGTAATGAGAGTTCAATATTCCAAGTTTGGTTCAATTCCATTGTTGCAAGAGTTCAGGATGCTCTTTGATTGTGTGTTAACCATAAATCCCAGAAACTGTAACTCCCAAATGTCAAGGTCTATTTTCCCCAAACTCCATCTGTATTCACATTTGGGCATATTGAGTATTCATGCCAAGTTTGGTCCTGATCCAACATTGAGAGTCCACAGTGCTCTCTGGATATAGGTGAACTACAACTCCAAAACCCAAGGTCAATGCCCACCAAACTCTTATAGTATTTTCTCTTGGTTATGGGAGTTCTGTGTGGGAAGTTTGTGTCTTTCTGCCATTCCTGCCAGGATATCTATGTTGTGTTCATCGAAACAGGCCCAGGTTTCACACTGAGTGTATAAATACATTTAAAAACATATTAACTCTATGTATTACTGTGTTAGAGTGTCATTTTGTGTCATTTTGGTTGGTGGTGTGCCCCAGGATTTTGTCCATGTAAAAAATGTGCCGCGGCACAAAAAAGGTTGGCAAACACTGATCTATATATATATAAAAGAGAAGGTTCGTGCATTGACGATCATAGATGGGGAAACTATAAGCCCCAGAACCACAAAACCAACCGAACACATTCCCACAGACCACGAGGTACATTCGTGGCACAAAAACCTACATACCTCGCAAGACCCCTAAATACGACCCCCTAAAACCGCCATTCACACCAAGCATAGCGGCGCTTGGTGAATGGCAATGGCCAAAGGAGCCGG
This sequence comes from Anolis apletophallus, assembly GCA_030556195.1. Lineage (NCBI taxonomy): Eukaryota > Metazoa > Chordata > Lepidosauria > Squamata > Anolidae > Anolis > Anolis apletophallus. The sequence goes on from JARBWK010000018.1 coordinate 22,886,514, forward strand.
CAAGGAGAAAGAGGACAACGCAGAGGAGGAGGAAAGAGCAGCGAGGGGGCAAGGATCGTAACTTTTCCTCCTCCTCCGCACCCCTTTGCCTCCATTACTGACGGGACCCCCATCCACTCGCCGCTGCTTTGGTCGCTTCTACGACTCTCTGGGGAGGCACTACGGGGAAAACCCCCCAAAAAACTACAAAAAATGGCGCCCATACCACTTCCGGTCCGGCAGAAAAAGGCTCCACCGGAAGTCGGTGCGCCAGGAACATGGTCCGGGCGGAAACAGCCACCCAAACCATGCCGACAGGAAGTCCGGCCCCCCTCCCGGCCAGAAGTGACGACATTAAAAATGGCGGCTGCCACGGAGCAGCAGCGGCCACACGGGGGGGGGGGGGCTCCCAGGTGCTGCGGGAGCCCACAGCCCGCCGCTCCACTCCACTGGGGGAGAGAGGCTTCCCCGCTACTGAAGCGACCCTCCGAAGGACGGAGGGTCCACAACGAGGAGGCGTGGGACAGCTGACCTCGCCACTACTACCCTCCGGATGGCAGAGGGTGAAGACAGAAGGAACGGGGTCACTGATGCTGCCTTACCGCAGCCCTTCGGCCCAACCACACACACCCACAACAACATACACTCACATAACAACCACCACATTCACAACATTACAACCACACAAACCCACAACTCTACAGACACACACACAACGAAAACATAACACTGCTAAAATAAACATACACAGTACAACCCAACAATACACCGCACATACACACCGTATATCCACAACACTCTACCACTGCACACTCACAACAACAAACTACACACTCAACACCACTCACTCTTCTCCAACCACCATCCCAAACACACACCACAAATCCTCCACTTCACAAATACCACCCCCACAACATGACAGCCACAGAACTCGCGATACCTACCTCTACAGACCCACTACACAACTCACACACAACACACACAACTCCACAAGACTTCTACATCCCACCCATCAGAAGAACCCACAACGACACAGCCATGACCCCACGAAGACCGTAAGTCACATCATTTCAAACCCTTACACACTCAAACTTTCTCTCATCTCCTGAATAGGGCACAGCAATGCATGCCAGGTACAGCTAGTTCTAAATAAAATTACTTATACAGAGACAGCTTGTGTGTGTGATCTAGGGGGGTACGGCCACGATCTGAGGTGCAACAGTTTCCAAGAAACAAATTGAGCCTCTCCGCTTGGAAAGGGTTTTGTTGTTTTTACTATTTTACTGGATTTTTTGAGAGTCCCCCCCCCCAAGGAACTGTTTATAACATCTTCATGACATCCATAGTTAACTGGAAGCAAGTTTCACTCAGGCTGAAATTTCACAAAGGTCTGCAGAACAAGCTCTATGAGGAGCGGCTTGAAGAGCTGGGCATGTTTAGCCTGAAGAAGAGAAGGCTGAGAGAAGACATGATAGCCATGTATAAATATGTGAGAGGAAGTCATATATATGTTGTGTTCATCAAAACAGGCCCAGGTTTCACACTGAGTATATAAATACTAGGCATGGTTTCGAACCAAAAAATTGCGATTCTAAAATCAAATGTGTGTGTGTGTGTGTGGGGGGGGGGGGTATTAGTAAAAGAAAGACTTACAAAAAAAATTCCAAAATTTTCTAAAATGTAACTTAATTACTATCGAAATTTGTTAGTAGTTCGTATGCCAGAGCATGCGCTTTCCAGAGGGTTTTCGCCTACAACTCCCTGAAATCCTAACAGCTGGTAAATTGGCTGGGATTTCTGGGAGTTGTAGGCCAAAACTTGAATAAATCACACTGAATTCTAGATGGGACTCTCCAAATAGGAAGGAGGGAGGGAAGGAGGGAGGGAGGGGGTATTCTATTCTTGGAAGCAGCAAAAGAAAGGAGGAGGAGCCCCCTGGCTCCTCGCTGCCTCTCTCACCCCAATCCTGAGGAGCGAGGGGCCCAAGTTTGCCCAGGCTGAGAGGAAAAGGAAGAGGCCTGAGGCTGTGAGGAATGGTGGGAGTTGAAGTCCAAAACACCTGGAGGGCTGAAGTTGGCCCGTGCGATGGGGCAAGGCAGAGCAACGGGGAAGAGAAGGAGGGGGGAGAAGCCAGCAGGAAAGAGGAGGGGGCAGAGAAGCATGGGAGAGAGAGGAGGAGAAGCGCGCGCGTGTGTGTGTGTGTTGGGCCCCTGCGGTGGGGCAGGACAGAGCAACGGGGAAGAGAAGGGAGGGGGGAGAAGCATGGAGGACTACACTTTCCAGAATGCCTAGCACAGCAGCGTCACTTCCAGTTCCCCATAGAAATGCGGGAAAAAGAAGAAGCTGAATGAAGGCGGGAAGGAAATGAGGGGAGAAGACAGGGAGAAGTGAGTAGTACAATAATTAAGAATTAATTACGATCATAACGCAAATTGTTGGCCTCAAGAACCGTAAAGAAAGTCTACTTCCTAGTTAGCTGCCGTGATGCGTATAAACTAGAAAGTCCCATTACATACGAATCACTTACGATTTCTTTTGATTTTCATAACTTTTTTCTCATGCCTAATAAATACATTTAAAAACATATTAACTATATGTATCACTGTGTTAGAGTGTACTTTTGTGTCATTTTGGTTGGTGATGTGCCCCAGGATTTTGTAAATGTAAAAACGTGCCGCAGCTCAAAAAAGGTTGAAAAACACTGCCATAGGCTGTAGTAGAAGACTGGTCCAAATATTCAGAGGTGCAAGAATGGGGAATTCAAACTTTGTCAGGGTTGAAGTCTCTATTGTTGTCACCATCACAAAAAAAATGTATAAGGTCAGTATGACTTGGATGCATGAGTCTTTCTATTGTTGAAATGTAGGGCAGCGTTTCTCAACCTGGGGGTCGGGACCCCTGGAGGGGGGTCATGAGGGATTGTCAGAGGGGTCGCCAAAGACCATCGAAAACACAGTATTTTCTGTTGGTAATGGGGGTTCTATGTGGGAAGTTTGGCCCAATTCTATAATTGGTAGGGTTCAGAATGCTCTTTGATTGTAGGTGAACTACAAATCCCAGCAACTACAACTCCCGAATGTCAAAGTCTATTTTCCCAACTCCACCAGTGTTCACAATTGGGCATATTGAGTACTCGTGCCAAGTTTGGTCGAGATCCATCATTGTTTGAGTCCACAATGCTCTCTGGACGTAGGTGAACTACAACTCGAAAACTGAAGGTCAATGCCCACCAAGCCCTTCCAGTATTTTCTGTTGGTCATGGGAGTTCGATATGCCAAGATTGGTCCAATTCCATCATTGGTGGAGTTCGAAATGCTCTTTGATTTTAGATGAACTATAAATCACAGCAAGTACAACTTCCAAATAACAAAATCAACCCCCCCCCCCCCAATTTGGGTGTATCGGGTATTTGTGCCAAATTTGGTCCAGTGAATGAAAATCAGATATTCACATTACAGTTCATAACAGTAGTAAAATTACAGTTATGTAGTAACAACAAAAAAAAATTATGTTTGAGGGTCACCACAACATGAGGATCTGTATTAAGGGGTCGCGGCATTAGGAAAGTTGAGAACCACTGATGTATTTATTTTATTTCTTCGATCTTGTATTCCGCTCCTCCCCGCAGGCTCGGGGCGGATAACAACAATGTGCCCATGCATCATGTCACAGACATGGGGCCCTACAATAAAAGCATAAAACACATTAAAAACACAAATTGACACATTTCGAGGTGCAGGGTGACATACATAGTTCTGGGGACACAGTCCTTCTATGCCTAATTAAAGGCAAGTCCAAAAAGGGCGGTCTTACAAGCCCTTCTGAATGGAGCCAGCTCTGAGATGGCTCGGGCACTGTCCGGCAAAGAGTTCCACAGTACTGGGGCCACTGCAGAAAAGGCTCTCTGTCTCGTTGCAGATAGGTGGCATGAGCGGACTGATGGTACCGTCAGCAGATTCTGTTCGTCTGACCGCTGTGATCTCGGGGGTAAGGTGGTCCCTCAGGTACGCAGGCCCTAGGCCGTATAAGGCCTTAAAGGTCAATACCAACACCTTGAAGACAATTCGGTACTCAATGGGAAGCCAGTGCAGCTGCCGCAGGATGGGCGTGATGTGCTCCCTCACCGGCGATCCCGTCAGCAAGCGAGCAGCGGCATTCTGCACTAGCTTGAGTTTCCGAATTGTCGACAGGGGAAGGCCAACGTAGAGGGCGTTACAGTAGTCCAGTCTTGAGATGACCGTTGCTTGGATTACCGTCGCCAGGTCGGTCCTGGACAGGTAGGGTGCCAGTCGCCTAGCCCGTCGTAGGTGAAAGAAGGACACCTGCTGACCGCAGAGACCTGGGACTCCATGGTCAGCAGGGAGTCCAACTGAACACCCAAGCTCTTAACCGAAGATGACGGGCTAAGTTGCTCGCCATCCAGGGCAGGCAACCGACACCCACCCAGCCCAGGTCGACCGGGCCACAGGATCTCCGTCTTCGACGGATTCACCTTCAGCCGGCTGGCCCGCAGCCAACCAGTCACGGCCTCCAGGCACTGATGGAAACAATCAGGTACGGTGTCCGGCCTGCCGTCCATTCTCAGCAGAAGCTGGGTGTCATCAGCGTACTGATAACACTCCAGACCAAAGTCGCGGGCCAGCTGGGCCAGGGGGCGCATGTATACGTTGAATAATAAGGGGGAGAGGATGGCCCCCTGGGGGACCCCACAATCAAGTGGGAGTCTCCCGGAGACCTCCCCACCCCCCTCCACTCGTTGTCCCCGGTCCCGGAGGAAGGAGGCCACCCATTTAAGGGCGGTCCCCCCAACCCCGGAGCCGGCTAAACGGTGGGTCAACAATGCATGATCTACCGTGTCGAATGCTGCTGTCAGGTCTAACAGGACAAGCAGGGCTGACCCACCCTGGTCCAGCTGGCGACAAAGTTGGTCTGTAATGGCGACAAGCACGGACTGGAAGGGATCAAATCCAGCTGTGTCTTCCAAGAACATGTAGGGGAAACTTGGGTTTAGGCTTGCAGGGCCCACAAGGAGGAAGAACTTCAGAGAGACCAACCAATCCAGTTCAAGACTCTTTATTCAAGTTGCACAGCGTTAGGTGGACAGATAGCGGTTCTACATGTGAAGGCGAGACCCAGAAAGAGCCCACCTGCATCCTAATTGGTTGGACTTGCAGTAGGGAGTTCCAACATTCCCGCACATGTGGTCTGGCATCTCTAGCACAAAAGGCTGGGATTTGGCATCCAAAGACCTCCAGCCATTTCTACCTCTCTGTTTTCTTGCCTCACTTAACCTGAAGCCATGGACTCTTTGCATGCGGACAGGCCAACAGGGGCAAGCCCCGAGCGGTTTGGGAGACATAGTTTTCCAAGGATTTTCATGTATTTGGACTCTCCTCAGGCTATTGGCGAAAAGGACTTTTCTCTTATAGTTTTCCCAAGGACACAGATGGACTTTCCCCAAAGCATATGGTTTTGATGCTTTTCAAGATCATATGGGCTTTCTTTCTACTTCTTGCATATGAAATAATTATGAGATATTGGTAGTGGTATTTCCCTGAAACCCTCCCTTTCCATGTAACCATTTTCCTGCATGTTTTTCCCTCCCCACGTGTAAAATAGTATGAAGAAATGCTACATGTTTGTGAAAGACCCAGCTGTTGTTTTGAGATCAGGATGAAACCAAATTCCTGGCTGCACCCTTTAATCCAATCATTGAGACAATTTGCATGACAGAGGACTCTTTCTGGTTTCGGAGAAGTTCTTCTTTCCCTTCTCCCCATTTTTGAAAGACTCCTTCTGTTCCATAAACGCTGGACCCTCTGAGATTAGCCTCGTCCCGCGTTTATAGAACCTATGGCATAATTATATTTCATAATCGGCCGTCCCAGCTGGCCTCGGAAACCAGCACATGGCTACAGTGATTTCATTTGTTTACCATCCAGAAGACTGAAAACTCTCTTGGGAAATCTACATATGATAAATCACTGGGGAAGTTGCAAATACCACAAATTGTGCGTAACAACAAAATAAATGTCATAAGGGGAGACAGGATGGAAAACCTCCCAGAGCCGAAATGGAACACGCAAACTCCCAATCCGTGGTGAAAGTAATTGTATTGAGCGTTCCAAAAATAAGAAGTACAGCAAGCAATACTTGTAGGTAAAAGTTATATGTCAATAATCCAATAGTTCAATGTACTGTCTTCTTCACAAATATAACATAAATGGGGATGCTGTGTTCACAATACAGGCCCCAATAAATTGAAAACGAAGAGTCGGATGGTCCGCGGTGGGTGGTGGGAACACCCGTCTCAAAGGCCAACGAGGAAAAACAATATTCTTGGGTCCCTCACTCGTTTCGACCGCCACCGGGGTCTTTCTCAAGGCCTTCCGTCAAATATAAGTGCATACAGAGAGTAATTTCCACATAAACATGTACTTATGTACCCGGCACGCGTTGCTGTGCCCTATTTAGGAGATGCGAGAAAGTCTGAGTATGTAAGGGTTGGAAATGATGTTACTTACGGTCTTGGTGGGGTCATGTAGGCATGAATTGCGCACTTTCTATGTGTGCTCCAAATGATGTCATCTGGAAGCATGAGTTGTATTGTCTTCTATAGCGGAAGAAGTGTTTTGATTCTGGAGTGTGTCCACTCAGCAAAGTCTGTAGTGGTTGTGGAGGAGTGGCAAGTGGTGGTAGAGAGACTTTACCAATGTCGGCCTCTGGCGCCATGCTGTAGTCTTCTGCAGCGTTGTATCTGAAGGCTAGGCAGTGGAATTGGTTGTGGTGTTTTTTGAAGTTTGTTTTCTGTGTTGCGACGTCGTGTTTCTGCGCTCCTTGCGCGCTGCTGTTGTGTTGCATTTCTGCGTCTTTGTTGTTCCTGGCTGCGCGCTTCTTCCTGTCGTGCAGTTCTTTGCAATTGGTTCTCAGCTGTGCGTCGTGCAGTGACCTGTTGTCTGTGTCTCTGCTGCGCAGTGTGTTTCTGTTCTGGCGTTTGTCTGCCCTTTTTTGTTTGATGTATGTAGCGTTGTGAGTGTGTCGTCCGATGCTGTTATTTTTATAAGGCATGGCTTGTCTTTTGGGTCAGTTTATGTCTGTGTGGAAGGAAGGAATGGTTTTTGTTTGTGGTGTTTGTAGCTGTTGTGTGTACAGGGTCCCGTAAGGTTGGTGGGATGGGTTGTGATTGGAAGTTGTGTTGTGTTGTGTTGTGTGGGTAGGAATTTGCTGGAGAATTGCTCCCTCAGAGTTTGGTTTTGGCAGTTTAACCCTCAAACACCAACTGAAATCTCTCAGCATTCTATCCTAGCCTTGGATGGCTCTTGCCAGTGTTGCTATGGTTACAGCAGTTATGCAAATCCGCCCTTATTGGCAGCCAATCATGTTGTTCAGAATGTAGAGGTTGGGTGAGTCGTTGGCTGCCCCGGAGGATACTGGGAAATGTAGTTTTATTTTTACTTGTTGTGTTGGGGGCCTTTTAGGTTTTGGGGGAGTTTCTTTGCTACAAACGTACCTTGCTTGAGGCCTATTTCTGTTGGCAAGTATTGTTTTTCTGCGTTGTATGGTTTCTTTGTTTGATGTATACATCACATGACGTGAACCCATTTATATAATAGATTAAAGTTGAATATCCATAGGATGTATTCCTGTCTGCAATACAGGCATAAAAGCAAAAACACAATGAGAATAATTCACAGAAATAAAGTCATGCACACAGGCATAAATATGCCCGCACAAGCAACTAGATGTATATTAATATAATCATATGCATACCATATCCATATCACAAGGTAAGTATCCTCAATAGATCATGTTGCGGCTAGTGCCTATTCCACACGGCAAATGCAATGCAATGCGCGCTCAGGTGAGTGAAATAGCCCGAAAACGGCAAATCAACAGAGCATAGAAACTGCTGTGTTAATTAAAGTAAATTACAATAAGTCAGAAATCCCTAATTGTTCATTTAAACCACAAGGAATTTCGCTATTTAATTCGTGGATCCAGAAAACTTCAGCCCTCCTTAAAGCAACATGTACATCTCCGTGAGGTGGGGCTCGGATGTTCTGTATGCCAAAGAATCGAACGGCGTTAGGGCCATGTGCCATCTGTTTGTAATGTTTGTAATGCCTTGTCCCATATCATCCCACCAGATCACTGCGCTCCGAAGAGCTAAACCTCCTGGTCATCCCAAATGTGAGGACCTACCATCTGTCCGCAACCCGCCACCGGGCTATCTCTGTTGCAGCCCCTACCATGTGGAACGCACTGCCCGCCGGCATCCGTGCCACCCAGGGCCTCCTCCCGTTCAGGAGAGCAGTCAAGACATTGCTGTTCCAACAAGCCTTCGGAGTTCGCTAAACTTCAGCCCACACCGCCTAGCTGTCAGCCCACTGCGACGCCATTTGTTGCTTCAACTGTTCTAATTGTAATTCCATCTTAATGGTATTACTGTGAGTTATTATGAGTTATCTGACAATTGTATTTTACGAACTGTTGTAAGTCGTCCCGAGCCGTTGGGGGGACAGACAAATGCGAAATAATATATAATAAATAAATAAATAAATGTTGATACAGTGGAGAATCCTCCGAATATCTCCGGATTCTACAAATGGCCCTTTGTCAACAAGGAAGGGTCGTTAAGGACAAATTCCTGTTTTTTTTTTACCAAGAACAAAAGAATTCCTTTGGCTCGAAAGGTCAGGGGCTCGGATCTTCATTAACATATGGACATGATCTAATCAAGAAAACTCCAGCTGCTCTTTGTTTTGAACACATTCCTGTCCCTCGCTTCCCATTCGCCAGAACAAAAGCGGCGCTGCTTCACGATTGGTTCCCGCTACAGCTGGCTTCCAAGGTTCCAACCAATCGTCATGAAGCCTACAGCATGCAGGGGCGGGAAAGTTCAAATCTGACAGTTCTGTAAAGTGTATAAAAATGGCATACGTTTGAATGTATCTTTATGTCTGCTTTGCGACAAGGAAACTGCAGTGGTCACCCTTCTCAGCTGACAAGAATAAAGACTTCAGTGGCATCTTCTTCCAGACTTCTTTGGTGAGATCATTTAGGAAAGGGATTTTTAGGTTGCTTTAAAAAAACTCACCTGAGGTTTTTGCTGAAATCTTCGCTGTAGGGGTACTTCTGGGCCTCTGCCCCCTATGGGCCAGGCTATCCTAAATTGTTCGGCAACACACGCTGGCCACAGACCATGTAAGGCAGGGGTGCTCACACTTTTTCAGCATGGGAGCTACTGATTAAAAAACCAAGTCCCAAAGATCACCTGCCCAGAAATGTAAAACGTATAACTATTTTCTTATTTATTTATTTATATTTATTATTCATTTTTATGTGCCGCTCCTTCCAGCAGGCTCGGGGCAGTTTACATAAAATGAAGTTATAAAACATCAACATTTCAATTTAATAACAACAATATAAAACAGACCATAAAAATACATCCAACCACCCCATTTCTCCCACACTGCCATATTGCCACATATATTATCAGCCAGAAAGTAAGAAGAGAAGCTGTTGAACTGCAAGGCCATTTAATACTCAGCAAGGTAAACAAAGGGGCACGCAAAAATACATCCAACCACCCCATTTCTCCCACACTGCCATATTGCCACACATATTATCAGCCAGAAAGTAAGAAGAGAGGCTTTTGAACTGCAAGGCCATTTAATACTCAGCAAGGTAAACAAAGGGGCATGCAAAAATACATCCAACCACCCCATTTCTCCCACACTGCCATATTACCACACATATTATCAGCCAGGAAGTAAGAAGAGAGGCTGTTGAACTGCAAGGCCATTTAATACTCAGCAAGGTAAACAAAGGGGCATGCATAAATACATCCAACCACCCCATTTCTCCCACACTGCCATATTACCACACATATTATCAGCCAGGAAGTAAGAAGAGGGCTGTTGAACTGCAAGGCCATTTAATACTCAGCAAGGTAAACAAAGGGGCATGCAAAAATACACCCAACCACCCCATTTCTCCCACACTGCCATATTGTCACACATATTATCAGCCAGAAAGTAAGAAGAGAGGCTGTTGAACTGCAAGGCCATTTAATACTCAGCAAGGTAAACAAAGGGGCATGCAAAAATACACCCAACCACCCCATTTCTCCCACATTTCCATATTCCCCAACATATATTTCTCAAGGAACAAAGCAAGCAGAGAGGCTTTGGAGCTAAAAGGCCATTTTTAAACATTAAAAATAAACAAAGAGACATGCCAGAGAACAATCAAGCACCCACCCCAAAGTAAAAAGGCCCGACCTTTGAGATGCGGTAAGGAAATGACCCCAAGCGTCCTTCTCCTCCTCCTCCGTCATTGCTCCTATTTCCACGCCGCCAGCATGCGTGCCGCCTCCAAGAGCTCACGAGAAGTCCGAGAGGCAGAATGGGCGCTTCTGCACATGCGCGCAGGACCAGTCATGCATCGCATCACCCTTTGGTCTCCGACGACTCTGAGTGGCTGGAGAAGTCCGGAGGGAGGAGGAGGACTGCAAAAGAGGGGGCTGCCGAAGCGCCCATTCTGCCTCTTAGACTCATGAGCTCTTGGAGGCGGCGCGCGAGCAGGCAGCGTGGAGGAGCAACGACGGAGGACTTGTTTGAAGCGTGCAGGGGCGCGTGAAGAGGACCAGCAGTGATTGACCTGGTCAGGGGCCTGAAGATCACCTAGATGAGGCCCAAAGATCACCCGGGTGATCCCGATCACCATCCTGAGCACCCCTGATGTAAGGCCTTAAAGGTTAACAGCAACACTTTGAAGACAATCCGGTGCTCGATGGGAAGCCACTGCAGACGCTGACGGACTGGCGTGATGTGACATGTCGATGACACTCCAGCCAGCAGCCAAGCAGCAGCATTCTGCACTAGCTTGAGTTTCCGGGTCACCGACAAAGGAAGGCCGATGTAGAGGGCGTTACAGTAGTCTAGTCTCGAGATGACCATGGCCTGGATCACCATAGCTTGGTCGTTTCTGGAGAGGTAGGGCGCCAACCACCTGGCCTGGCGCAGGTGGAAAAATGCCGCTCTGCTCACCGTGGAGACCTGGGCCTCCATTGTGAGGAGAGGGTCCAATTGGACCCCCAGGCATTTTACAAGAGACGACAGGAGAATTGCCTCGCCGTCCACAACAGGTAGCTAGAGCTCCCACCCCCCTCGGAAGACCCAGCCAAAGGGTCTCCGTCTTCGACGGGTTCACCTTCAACCTGCTGGCCCGTAGCCACCCAGTCATGGCTTCAAGGCACCGATGGAAATAATTGGGAGCAGAGTCCGGCCGGCCTTCCATCTTCCGCACCAGCTAGGTATGATGACACTCTAGACCAAAACTACGCACCAGTGGGGGGGGGGGGGGCTTCTGACATCCAGTAAACAGAAATGGACAGTGATTCACCCAAAATGCACAAGGTGTCAGTCATAGTGAAATAACAGCACTTTAACAGCATTGTGTGGCAATCTGATCAACGAGCTAGAGATTTGCACAAAGCAAAACCGGATCGCATGTCAACGTATCACTCATCTGGCTATGACATGTTAAAACTAGCCTGAAATCTGACAATCCGAAAATGGCAGGTGCAATACGTTGAAAATTTAGCTGTACTTCCTGCTGAGCAAGCAGGACCGCGGTATTGCCATTCAACATAGGAAGAGTGTTGCGGAATCGATTCATAACTCCACAGATGGAGATTGACTCTGCACAGCCCTGATTTAGATTCCCATGGCTTAGACCAGTGTTTCCCAACCAGTGTGCCACGGCACACTAGTGTGCCATGAGCGATCATAAGGTGTCCCGTGGGAAATTGGAACCTCCAATACCCTTTCTTCCCCCTCCCGCCAAACACTTTTCTTCTCCACTCGGGCTCCCTTCTTCCCAGCCTCGCTCTGCTCGCTTTGCCTCGCTTTGCTCTGGGGCGAGTCTGCGCAGTAGCGCCCGCACGGGTCACGTCTTCCTCCCTCCCCCCTCCCCTCCTGAACACGCTCACGCTGCCCCCTCGGATCAAAATGGCGGCAGTGTAGAAGAAAAAGTAAGTGTTCGGCAGGAGGGAGAAGAAAGAGCACAAAGGGGAAAGGGGAGGAAGAGGTCTCTGTCGAAAGCTGGCATGGGCAAACTTGGACCTTCCAGGTGTTTTGGACTCCAACTCCCACCATTCCTAGCAGCCTCAGGCCCTTTTCCTTTCCGCCCCTCGGCCATTTAAGCAGGAAAGGGCCTCAGGCTGTTAGGAATGGTGGGAGTTGGAGTCCAAAGCACCCAGAGGGCCCAGGTTTTCCCATGCCTGTTTTAGGGGCCTTAAAGTGGTGAGCCTCCTTCCAACATTGGGATTCTGGATAGAAAACAAAGAACATAACATTGTTTGAGTCCACAGTGCTTTCTGGGTGTAGGTGAACCACAACTTCCAAACTCAAGGTCAATTCCCAAGCAAACCCTTTCAGTACTTTCTGTTGGTAATGAGAGTTCAATATGCCAAGTTTGGTTCAATTCCATTGTTGCAAGAGTTCAGGATGCTCTTTGACTGTGTGTTAACTATAAATCCCAGAAACTGTAACTCCCAAATGTCAAGGTCTATTTTCCCCAAACTCCATCTGTATTCACATTTGGGCATATTGAGTATTCATGCCAAGTTTGGTCCTGATCCAACATTGAGAGTCCACAGTGCTCTCTGGATATAGGTGAACTACAACTCCAAAACCCAAGGTCAATGCCCACCAAACTCTTATAGTATTTTCTCTTGGTTATGGGAGTTCTGTGCGGAAGTGTGTGTCTTTCTGCCATTCCTGCCAGGATATCTATTAGGCATGGTTTCGAACCCAAAAATGGCGATTCTAAAATCAAATTGGGGGATTTTTTTTATTAGTAAAAGAAAGACTTACAAAAAATTTTCCAAAAATTTCTAAAATGTAACTTAATTACTAACGAAATTCATTAGTAGTTCGTATGCCAGCGCATGCGCATTCCAGATGGTTTTGGCCTACAACTCCCAGAAATCCTAACAGCTGGTAAATTGGCTGGGATTTCTGGGAGTTGTAGGCCAAAACTTGAATAAATCACACTGAATTCTAGATGGGACTCTCCAAATAGGAAGGAGGGAGCAAAGGAGGGAGGGAGGGGGTATTCTATTCTTGGAAGCAGCAAAAATGGAGGAGGCCCCCCCTCTCTCCTCGCTGCCTCTCTCTCACCCCGATCCTGAGGGAGCGAGGGCCCAAGTTTGCCCAGGCTGAGAGGAAAAGGAAGAGGCCTGAGGCTGTGAGGAATGGTGGGAGTTGAAGTCGAAAACACCTGGAGGGCTGAAGTTGGCCCCTCATGAAGCCTCTTCAAGGCTTTAGATCCTGGCAGGCAGAAGGGGCAGGGAGGGCCCGTCCACTCCTCCTGTCCTGCCAGGATCTAAAGCATCAAAGAGTATTGGGGTGAGAATCCAAACTAATGTATCATAGAATTAATGCTACTGTAAGTGCCTAATATTATAAGTAATCCAACTGGTCATATACCTACATTCCATGCACATGCAATAATACAGCAGTCATAACAATGGGTATAAGAAGAGGTAAAATTCAAACCGAAGTATTCTGACTGTGCTCCCTCCTCAAACTGCAAAAGGCTCTTCTCTCTGAGCCCGGGAAGAGGCAAAACCCCGGGCACAGCGTTTGCTGCCTGGGTGCACACACATACATGTACTTTGGGGGATTTGCTGCAGAATCTTCTCTATGAGCCCGGGTTCTGCAGCAAATCCCCCCAAGAATATATGTGTGTGCACCAAGCAGCAAACGCTGTGCCCGGGTTTTGGCTTTCCCGGGCTCAGAGAGAAGAGCCTTTGCAGTTTGAGGAGGGAGCACAGTCAGAATACTGGTTTGAATTTTACCTCTTCTTATACCCATTGTTATGACTGCTGTATTATTGCATGTGCATGGAATGTAGGTATATGACCAGTTGGATTACTTATAATATTAGGCACTTACAGTAGCATTCATTCTATTATACATTAGGTTGGTTTCTCACCCCAATACTCTTGATGCTTTAGATCCTGGCAGGCAGGAGAGGCAGGGAAGCCTGGAAAAATGTAAACAGAGAGGTTGACTCAGAGTAAATCCACAAAGGAGGCCCTTCATCCAAAGTGCCCTCCTTGCAGATTTACTTCTGAGTAAACCTCTGTTTACATTTTTCCGGCTTCCAGCCGAAAGAAGGAGCGAGTTTAGGGCTTGCCTTGCCAATACTTATTGGCAAGGGAGGCGGGAGGGTGGTGAGAGAGAAGGAGGTGCCCCTTACGACCTAATAACGACACTTAAGAAAATCCTGGCCCCCGAAGTTCTATAAAGAAAGTCCACTTCCTGGTTGGCGTTCCAGGTGCGGAAATACTCAAAAGTAGCATTTCTTACGAATTTCTTACGAATCATTTCATTTTCATAACTTTTTTCTCTTAAGGCAGCCCCTCCTCCGCTGTCTTCACCTACCCCGTGAACAGTGGACCCCTTAACATCTACCCAGGCATTCGCCAGTCTACCCTTCACTTCAAGGACGCCCTGAAACCTCTCCCGAACTACCTTAACCGTCATCCTTTGCGGGCCGCCATTGCGCGCTTTCCCGCACATGCATAGACGAGTTCGGCATTCAGAGCAGTCCCGGCTGAACTACGACGCCCAGAACTACTAGCGGCTTGCCATTACGCATGTCCGCGCATGCGCCTTAGCATGTTGGAATGATTTTGCGTCACTAGCCGAGTCCTCCCGCTTGACTTTCGACACCTAGGGAATCCTCCCAACTCGACGGTTCATACATTCCCATTGCGGTATTAAAAATATGGTGTTTTGAACTGTTTCCACTAACAGGAAGGGCAGATATTTTCCTTTCTGTGCATATGACTTCTTTACTGTTTATGTTAAACTTGCCATTGTGCAATTGATTTCATGAATTGTGCTTGTATTGCTGTATAGCGACATTACTACTGTGGCATATCCACTTGTATTTGTATATGTACCCCATTGTGGTGATTGACACACATATGTATTGTAACTTGATTAATTGATTTTATCATAATTAGTCTACTGTGCTTATTTGCATACCTGAATAGCTTTTGAGCTTATACACTACGGCATGGGTGCCCACACTTTTTCATCATGCGAGCTACTATACGAACAATCAAGTTGAAAAGATCACCTGTTGTGCATGTGAGTGTGCGCGTGTGTGCGCGCGCACGCTCCTACTGCAGCCTTCCGTC
Source organism: Anolis apletophallus (assembly GCA_030556195.1). Classification (NCBI taxonomy): domain Eukaryota; kingdom Metazoa; phylum Chordata; class Lepidosauria; order Squamata; family Anolidae; genus Anolis; species Anolis apletophallus. Next base: position 22,901,713 of record JARBWK010000018.1, read on the forward strand.
CGCACGGAGTTTCTTTCTTGCCTGCCCACGAACTCGCCGCTGCGCACACCCGGGAAGGGGATCCTTCTTGCCTGCGCGCGCACTCTCTCTTAATGTCTTCATTGCCTTCCTCCTTCCTGCTGCGTGCTTTCGCGAAGCAGGAAGTCCCCATCCTGTCCTGCTTCTTGCGTGCACAGCAGGCCCCTCCCACGCACGCAGCAAGAGGGTATTTATAGGCGCACCCGCCAGCGCTCCGGCCAGATATGGGTTCGGCGGCGGCTCGGAAGGCGCAGGGCTGGGAAGAGGGGCCGCCTGGCTGCTGCCTGGGCCGGGAAACTCAACTGAGAGAGGGACCCACGTGAGGCTGGAGCCTCCCCGCGGCAGCCTCCCCCCTCCCTCCTCCCTCGAGGCTTCCTTACCTGGGCAGAAGAAGGAAGAGTGGAAGAGGTGCTTCCCCAAAGTGACAGATGCAGCGGGGGGGGGGGGGCCCTTCCTTCCTTCCTTTCGAGGGTGTCACTCAGAAAGGACGCCCAAGTGGACGGCTGGCAGGAAGGAGGACCCCTCCCACTGGTGGCAGTCCATGCCCACGGGGGAGAGAGAGGGGGGGTGGCTCTTCTTAGCCGGCTCTGAAGAGCCATTCTCTCTCTCTCTCCCCTGTGGGCCCTCGCCGCCTTTCTCCTTCAAGGGCGAGAGAGGGCAAGGCGGAGAAAGGTGGCGAGGGCACAAGCAGCAGCAGCAAGTGGAGTCTCCATCCCCGCAGCCCCCTCCTCGGGTTCAGCCCCAGGAACACGGCGGAGCCCTCCCTCCTCACCGCCAACCAAGGAAAGAAAGCAGCCCCACACAGCTCGCTCGCCCAAGTCTCGGTTTGGATTGGGAGTCCCGAGGGCAGCAACAAGTTTGGGGCGGGGCTTGCTTGGCTTTGCCCCACTTTGCCCGGCCTCCTTCGCCTCTTTCTCTCTCTCTCTCTCCCTCTCTCCTTCCAGCGCCCGTCTGCCTGCCTGCCAAAAGGATCCAAAAAAGTTCTCCGGATTTCTTTCTTCTCTCCTTGGCTCTCTCTCTCTCTCTCTCTCACACACACACACACCCATTCCCTCCATCCCTCCCACAGCCTCGCATCCTATCTGTGCGCGTGCCTTCACCTTGCTCCCCCCCCCCCTGCAGCAGCAACCAATGGGCGGTCATGTCACCACACCGTGCGTGGCAAGACGAGCGCCTGGGCCCGCCCACTAAAGCCTCATTTTGGCAAAAGAAGCCCCGCGAAGGCGGCGGCGGAAGCACATGTGCGCGCGCATGGCAGGAGCGTGCCATCCGGCTGGTGAGGCCCAAAGATCACCTGGAAGAGTGCTGAAGATCACCTAGGTGCTCCCGATCACCATAATGAGCACCCCTGCACTACGGTGTTGCCCCCTGCTTACTTTCTTCATCGAAACAGGCCCAGGTTTCACACTGAGTGTATAAATACATTTAAAAACATATTAACGATATGTATGACTGTGTTAGAGTGTCATTTTGTGTCATTTTGGTTGGTGGTGTGCCCCAGGTTTTTGTCAATGTAAAAAATGTGCCGCGCACAAAAAAAGGTTGGGAAACACTGCCTTAGCCAAAGCAACGACCCTTGTACTGTTTGGGTTGCTGTGGCTGACTTCCATTTATATTGCTTGGCAGCCCCCATCTCCTTGAGATGAGTCCAAGGAGAGGCCTTATCAGTCACTCTGCAAGAGGAAGTCAAGCCGTGAATTATATCGGGAAGAGAACCGTGGGCCGCCAGGCGACAATAAACTTGTTTGTGGCAACGTGTCCTCCATCATTCAAGTTCAAAGATACCCGATCTGGACGTTTAACTACCGTTCTCTCTCTTCTCTTCGGCCCCGTCCTTATCTCTTTAAATCTCGGAAGAGATAGAGGTTACCCTCAAGGATTTCTGTTGACAAGGAACTTGTGCCAAAAAGAAGTTTATAACCAACTCTACCAGGAGCGGAAAGTGTCGCCTTTAGATTTACCTGAAAGCTTTGAAACTGGGGAATCGGTTATCTGATTTTTCTCGAGGCTGGGGAAAAGCTATATTTAGCTCCGAAAAGTTTGAAGAGGACGTTTATGCATTTTCGGCTGGCGGTGCTGGAAAAGATGGTTATACAATGAACTAGAACTTAAGCAACTGAAACTCTCAAGCAATCAGCAAATAAAAAAATAAATAAAAATATTTATTTACTAGCTTGGGGACCCGGTGGTGCCCGGGTTATTTGAGGAAGGCATTGTGTGCCATAGTTTGTCATTGGTGTGGGCCACAGTGCTCTAAGGAAGTGAATTAAAGTACTGCAAGTCCCATCATCCATGGTCCATCCTTCCTCAAACTGCACCAGGATGTAGGGTGCATCTTGGGGGGTCTGTGTGCCAAGTTTGGTCTTGTTCTGTTATTGTTGGGGGCCTAGTCAGGAAAATCAAGTTGAGAAAGCCTAACAATATCCCATGAGCTGAGGCCTAGTCAGGAAAATCAAGTTGAGAAAGCCTAACAATATCCCATGAGCTGAGGCCTAGTCAGGAAAATCAAGTTGAGAAAGCCTAACAATATCCCATGAGCTGAGGCCTAGTCAGGAAAATCAAGTTGAGAAAGCCTAACAATATCCCATGAGCTGAGGCCTAGTCAGGAAAATCAAGTTGAGAAAGCCTAACAATATCCCATGAGCTGAGGCCTAGTCAGGAAAATCAAGTTGAGGAAGCCTAACAATATCCCATGAGCTGAGGCCTAGTCAGGAAAATCAAGTTGAGGAAGCCTAACAATATCCCATGAGCTGAGGCCTAGTCAGGAAAATCAAGTTGAGGAAGCTTAACAATATCCCATGAGCTGAGGCCTAGTCAGGAAAATAAAGTTAAGGAAGCCTAACAATATCCCATGAGCTGAGGCCTAGTCAGGAAAATCAAGTTGAGGAAGCCTAACTATCCCATGAGCTGAGGCCTAGTCAGGAAAATCAAGTTGAGAAAGCCTAACAATATCCCATGAGCTGAGGCCTAGTCAGGAAAATCAAGTTGAGGAAGCCTAACAATATCCCAGGAGCTGAGGCCTAGTCAGGAAAATCAAGTTGAGGAAGCCTAACAATATCCCAGGAGCTGAGGCCTAGTCAGAAAAATCAAGTTGAGGAAGCCTAACAATATTCCATGAGCTGAGGCCTAGTCAGGAAAATCAAGTTGAGGAAGCCTAACAATATCACAGGAGCTGAGGCCTAGTCAGGAAAATCAAGTTGAGGAAGCCTAACAATATCCCAGGAGCTGAGGCCTAGTCAGGAAAATCAAGTTGAGGAAGCCTAACAATATCCCAGGAGCTGAGGCCTAGTCAGGAAAATCAAGTTGAGGAAGCCTAACAATATCCCAGGAGCTGAGGCCTAGTCAGGAAAATCAAGTTGAGGAAGCCTAACAATATTCCATGAGCTGAGGCCTAGTCAGGAAAATCAAGTTGAGGAAGCCTAACAATATCACAGGAGCTGAGGCCTAGTCAGAAAAATCAAGTTGAGGAAGCCTAACAATATCCCAGGAGCTGAGGCCTAGTCAGGAAAATCAAGTTGAGGAAGCCTAACAATATCCCAGGAGCTGAGGCCTAGTCAGGAAAATCAAGTTGAGGAAGCCTAACAATATCCCAGGAGCTGAGGCCTAGTCAGGAAAATCAAGTTGAGGAAGCCTAACAATATTCCATGAGCTGAGGCCTAGTCAGGAAAATCAAGTTGAGGAAGCCTAACAATATCACAGGAGCTGAGGCCTAGTCAGAAAAATCAAGTTGAGGAAGCCTAACAATATCCCAGGAGCTGAGGCCTAGTCAGGAAAATCAAGTTGAGGAAGCCTAACAATATCCCAGGAGCTGAGGCCTAGTCAGGAAAATCAAGTTGAGGAAGCCTAACAATATCCCAGGAGCTGAGACCTAGTCAGGAAAATCAAGTTGAGGAAGCCTAACAATATCCCAGGAGCTGAGGCCTAGTCAGGAAAATCAAGTTGAGGAAGCCTAACAATATCCCAGGAGCTGAGGCCTAGTCAGGAAAATCAAGTTGAGGAAGCCTAACAATATCCCAGGAGCTGAGGCCTAGTCAGGAAAATCAAGTTGAGGAAGCCTAACAATATCCCAGGAGCTGAGGCCTAGTCAGGAAAATCAAGTTAAGGAAGCCTAACAATATCCCAGGAGCTGAGGCCTAGTCAGGAAAATCAAGTTGAGGAAGCCTAACAATATCCCAGGAGCTGAGGCCTAGTCAGGAAAATCAAGTTAAGGAAGCCTAACAATATCCCAGGAGCTGAGGCCTAGTCAGGAAAATCAAGTTGAGGAAGCCTAACAATATCCCAGGAGCTGAGGCCTAGTCAGGAAAATCAAGTTGATGAAGCCTTGCTGTAGATTTTGGGCCTGGTCTGTGATGTATAGGGGCTGCAGTGTTGTTTGGGAAGTGAATGAGGTGAAGGTACTGCAAATCCCATCATTCGTGGCCCATCCCTTGTTTGCCATGTTTGGTCCTGATCCGTCATTGCTGTGGGCCGCAGTGGCTGACTGCCTCAGGCCTTTTGCTTTCCCTCTGAGTCACCTTAGAAGTGTATTGGGTGAAGGTACTGACTATTCCATTTCCAACAGAAAAAACTGTCAACTGGCTAACTTCAACTCCAGCCATTTATGCCTGCCTCAGGCCCTTCCCTTTCCTCTCTGTGCTGTGTTGGAATGTTGGGAGGCTGGCCAGTCACAGCCATTTATGCAAATAATCCCACAGCTGCAGCCAATCGAAACGCTGGCACATATTCGCTCGGTCGCACCACCCACCCACCGCCCGCAAACACTGACTTTTATTATATACATGGATTTATTTATTTATTATTTGAACTTGTACGTTGCCACTCCCCGAGGGCTCGGAGCAGCTCACAGGTACATGAAAACATACTGCAATCAAACAGCATTTTAGTTGACCAAAAATAGTTACAAAATTTATTTTATTTATTAATTTATTTATTTCTTCGACTTATTAGTCGCCCTTTCCCGTAGGCTCAGGGCGACTCACATTGTGAGAGTCGCAGAACAAGTAAAATCAGGGTAAAACAAAGCATAGTAAAATTGCTGTAACCAGCGCGCAAGCATGGTTTGGGCACGGTTTTATATACATAAACCTAAGCACCGAACGCCTGGGTGAAGAGGAGGGTCTTGCAGGCCATGCGAAACGTTAGCAGATCGGCCTGCGCTCGGACTGTGGGGGGAAGAGCATTCCACAGCACCGGCGCGGCGGCACTGAATGCCCTCCTCTGCGTTGAGGCCAGATGAACAGATCGCCGACTAGGCACCACCAGGAGGTTTTGGGACTCGGATCGCAGTGGTCGTGGAGGACTGTAATGGGAGAGGCGGTCCCTTAGATACACTGGCCCCAGACCATTCAAGGCCTTAAAGGTTAAAACCAACACCTTGAAGGTGATCCGGTGCTCTATCGGAAGCCAGTGCAGTTCGCGCAGCACAGGCGTGATGTGGCAGCGAGATGGACAACCTGCCACCAGCCGTGCTGCTGCGTTCTGCACCAGCTTGAGCTTCCGGATCACCGACAAAGGAAGGCCAATGTAGAGGGCATTACAGTAGTCTAGTCTTGAGATGACCGTGGCTTGGACCACTGTGGCTAGGTCATGACGGGACAAGTAGGGAGCCAGCCTCCTTGCCTGTCGGAGGTGGTAGAAAGCCACTCCACTGACGATGGAGATATGCTTCTCCATCGACAGCTCGGAGTCAAGCGTGACTCCTAGGCTCTTCACCGACAGGGACGGGTGGAGTGTTGCCCCGTCCAGAGTCGGAAGGCGGATCCCCCCCGTGCCCGGACGGCCCAGCCACAGGATCTCCGTCTTGTCCGGATTCACCCTCAACCTACTGGCTCGCAGCCATCCAGTGACGGCCTCAAGGCAGAGATGGAAATTATCGGGTACGGAGTCAGGCTGGCCCTCCATCCCCAGAATGAGCTGGGTGTCATCTGCATACTGGTGACACTCCAGCCCGAAGCTGCGTGCCAACCGGGCAAGTGGTCGGACATAGATGTTAAATAATAAAGGGGAGAGAATTGCCCCCTGAGGCACCCCACAATGAAGTGGGGTGCCCCCGGAGACAACCTCACCCCTTCTCACTCGCTGGGACCAGTTCCGGAGGAAGGAGGACAGCCAGCTAAGGGCTGACCCCCTCACCCCGGCTCCGGCCAGTCGGTGTACTAACCGCAGTCGAATACTAACCGAAAGAGACGAGTCTTGCAGGCCTTGCGGAATGATGGTAGGTCTTGCAAGGCCCGGACTTCATTTGGGAGGGTGTTCCAAATTGATGGTGCTACCACAGAGAAGGCTCTACACCGAGTGGATGCCAGGCGGATAGATTTAATGCTAGGTACCTCGAGGAGGTTCAGGTGTTCGGAGCTGAGTGATCTCCGGGGTTGATAGGGGGTAAGATGGTCCCTCAAATACAACGGCCCCAGACCATGCAAGGCCTTGAAGGTTAACACCATCACCTTGAAGATGATTCAAAAGCCAATCAGGCCCGGATTACACGATTGTGGCACCCTAGGCCACACTCTTGAAGCGTCGCCCCTGCTCCGGGGGTGGGGCCGCTTACTGGGGGGCGGGGCCGCTTGCGGGGCGCCCCCTCTGCTCGCGCCAGCCCCGCCTCTCTTCCTTCACTGACTGAAGGAAGAGGGGCGGTGCCGGCACGAGCAGCAGGGAGGGGGCGGCGCAGGGACTTCCCTCCGCCCCCTCCTCTCTCGCGCGTCAGGAGGGGGCGGAAGTCCTAGGCCCCCTCCCCGCTGCTCATACCGGCACTGCCCCTCTTCGTTCAGTCAGTGAAGGAAGAGGGGCGGTGCCGGCGCGAGGAGCAGGGAGGGGGCGGCGCCAGGACTTCCCTCCGCCCCTCCTCTCTGACTGAAGTGTCAGATTATTGCATTTTGAATAGCAATTCATGAGTCAGCACAAGATATATTTTCGCAGTTTGAGATGACCTGCAGTGTGACATGTTTGACACCAGATGGCACTGTCTCAAGACTGCTAAATGGAACCTTGAGGAATGTCAGTTACAAAGTGACAGTTGGGATTTAATATCTGTGAGGAAAGGATGTTTAGAAAGGTAGCTGTGATGGCTGTTGTTTTTCGATGTTTTGCCAGTTATTGTTAAATACAATTCAATACAAAGTTATATATTTACCTTGTGAATTGAATGAGAGTTTCATTATTCACTCGAACAGAGACTGGAGTTTTTGGGCCGATGGGGAATTAAACTTCTATATTTCTGTTGCCTATCCGCTGTGACATAAATACTCAACGCCGAAGATGAAGGAAGATGGGCGGGGCCGTCGTGAGCAGCAGGGAGGGGGTGCTTCCGCATGTGCACTTTTTCCCCAATTTTTTTTGAAATTTTTTTGGGAATTTAAAAAAAACGTTTTTGGGGGGGTCCGGATCTGCTCCCCCCCCAAGGTGCCGCCCTAGGCCCTGGCCTAGGGTGGCCTTATGGGTAATCCGGGTCTGAAGCCAATGAAGCTGCAGAAGGATGGGAGTTATGTGACCTCTCACCTGAGTTCCAGTAAGAAGTCGCGCAGTGGCATTCTGGACGAGCTTAAGTTTCCGGATCAAGGACAAGGGCAGGCCCATGTAAAGGGCGTTACAGTAGTCCAGTCTCGAGATGACCGAGATCACCGTGGCCAGGTCATCTCTGGATAAGTAGGGAGCCAGCCGCCTAGCTTGCCGCAGATGGAAGAAAGCAGTTTTGCTGACGCTGGAGATTTGAGTTTCCATCATCAGCAAAGAGTCTAAAGCAGTGGTTCTCAACCTGGGGCTCGGGACCCCTGGGGGGGTCACGAGGGAATGTCAGAGGGGTCACCAGAAAACACAGTAATTTCTGTTGGTCATGGGAATTCTGTGTTGGAAGTTTGGCCCAATTCTATCGTTGGTGGGGTTCAGAGTGCTCTTTGATTGTAGATGAACTATAAATCGCAGCAACTACAACTCCCAAGTTTCAAGGTCTATTTTCCCCAAAATCCACCAGTGTTCATATTTTTGCCATGTTGAATATTCATGCCAAGTTTGAGTCCACAGTGCTCTCTGGATGTAGGTGAACTACAACTCCCAAACTCAAGGTCAATGCCCACCAAACCCTTCCAGTATTTTCTGTTGGTTGTGGGACTTCTGTGTGACAAGTTTGGTTCAATTCCATTGTTGGTGGAGTTCAGAATGCTCTTTGAGTGTCGGCGAACTATAAATCCCAGCAACTACAACTCCCAAATGAGAAAATCAAACCCCCTTCAACCCCAGCAATATTCAAATGTAGGTGTGTCATGTATTTGTGCCCAATCTGATCTCGTTTATGAAATTACATTCTGCATACCAGATATTTACATGACAATTCATAACAGGAGCAAAATTATACTTATGAAGAAGCAATTAAAATAATTTTATGGTTGGGGGTCACCACAACACGAGGAACTGTATTAAGGGGTCACGGCATTTGGAAGGTTGAGAAACACTGGTCTAAAGTAACCCCAAGGCTCTTTACAGAAGATGACGGGCATAGTGCCTCGCCACCCAGGGTAGGCAGCTGGACCGCCCCACCAACCGGACGCCCCCGCCACAGTATCTCCGTCTTTGCTAATGAAGAAATAATAATAACAAATGGCTCGGCCAGACTTACCGGGCCGAGTGCGTTGTGGTGCAGGGTGTCCTCGTCACCATCTTGGTCTGGGAGGGGGGCTTCTTCACAGAAGCCCCCTGGGTGGTGGAAGAGTGGCCAATGGTGAGGCTGGCACCGCCTCTTTTTTTTTTTGAAGAGCCATGCTGAATCGGACCTCAGCCCATCTAGTCCGGCATTCTGTGTCACACAGTGGCCCACCAGTTGTACACGGGGATCTCGAGCAGAAGGGAGGGCAAAACCCTGACCTGCTCCCGACCCCCCACAACCAGTACCCAGGGAAATCCTGCCTACCTAAACTTGAATGTCCTTTTCAGTAACTACCGATACACTTGGTATCCATGAATCTGTCTAATCCTGCCTTGAAGCTGTCCAGGCTGACCGCTGTCACAACCTCCTCTGGAAGTGAGTTCCATAACCCAATGACCCTCTGGGTGAAGAAATATTTCCCTTTATTAGTCCTAATTTTCCTACCTTGGAGCTTCAGGGAGTGCCCTCTGGTCCTAGTGTTTTGTGACAAAGAAAATAGTTTTTCTTTATTCACCTTTTCTATCCCATGCATGATTTTATACACTTCGATCAAGTCACCTCTTAAACGCCGTCTTTCAAGGCTGAAAAGACCAAGGTGTTGCAACCTGGTTTCATAAGGGAGCCGCTCCATCCCTTGGATCATTCTTGTTGCCCTTTTCTGTACCTTTTCCAGTTCCGTTATATCCTTCTTGAGGTGCGGAGACCAGAATTGTACACAGTACTCCAGATGTGGCCTTACCATCGATTTGTAGAGAGGTAATACAACATTTGCCGACCTATTTTCGATTCCCTTCCTGATCATGCCAAGCATAGAATTTGCTTTTTTCACTGCTGCTGCGCACTGGGTTGACATCTTCATTGAGCTGTCCACCAAAACCCCAAGATCCCTTTCCTGGTTTGTCTTGGAAAGCTTTGACCCCATCAATTGGTAGGTGTAGTTGGGGTTCTTTGCCCCGATGTGCATGACTTTACACTTGTTTAGGTTAAAATGCATTTGCCACTTTGTTGCCCATTCACTCAATTCCGAGAGATCTTTCTGGAGTTCTTTACAGTCAGTTTCATTTTTAACTACCCTGAACAGTTTAGTGTCGTCTGCAAACTTTGCTACCTCAGAATTCACTCCTACATCCAGATCATTAATGAATAAATTAAAAAGTAACGGACCCAAAACTGAACCTTGGGGTACGCCACTTCTCACCTCTTTCCACCCAGAGAAGTGTCCGTTTATTACCACCCTTTGTTTCCTACAGTTTAGCCAGGTTCCAATCCAGGACAAGACCTGTCCCCTGATTCCATGGCTGAAGAGCTTATTTAGGAGCCTTTGGTGAGGGACTTTGTCAAAAGCCTTTTGAAAGTCAAGGTAAACAATATCGACTGGGTCCCCTCTCACTGCCCCGTTAACGGGCTGGCCCTCCCTTCCGCCCGGGCAGTCTACTTAGGCTGCCCGAGGCTCCACAGCAGGCACTGGGCCGGTTCCAGTTTTTGTCCATCCCACCCACCCTGCTTGTATTCATTGTTTGTATCTTTTTACTTTTCATGCTGTGCGTTCATTGTTTGTTTCTTGTTAACTCTTCTTGTTGTTAATTGTGCTCAACGTCACAACTCTGTGTTTGGCGTGTGGCATGGGTGGCTTATTGCCCCTTGGTGGAAGGGGGGGATAACGCCCTGGCCCCTGGAGTGCCGAGTTTTCGTGGACCGGTAATGGGCCGGTGGCACCCAAGCATGCAAGCGTCTTCGGACAACAGCGGGTTGTCCGACCCCAGATCCAGGATCCATGCATGGCTTCCAACCCTTGTTCCTGTTAGCAATAAATATGTTGCGGCAAATTTTATTCCAACCCATTGTGTCTGTGTCTTATTCAGACTTGGGCATCTTACAGCCCGCGGCCCAAATGCGGCCCGTCGAGTGATGCCATCCGGCCCGCGGCTTCCTTCCCGAAGAGAGGGAGGCGAACTCCCATTGGGGCGGCTACAAAGCAACGTGATGCTTTGTGTCCGTATGGGCAAAAAGGAAGGGAGGGAGGGAGGGAGCAGAGTGCCTCCTCCTGTCCCTCGCTGCGGCTCCGGAAGAACTTCCGCAGGAAGCCCCGCCTCCCTGAGGGTCTCCTGCTTGATGTCGCCTGTGACTGACATGGCGGAATCTCCCACCAACGCCTGAGAGTTAGTTCTCCTGGCTCGATCCTCGCCCGCTGGAGCCAGGCGGCGGTGGAGCAGGACTGCCCCAGCCTCCTTCCCAAGGAAACCCTCCGCCAGGCAGGCTCCCTCGCTCTCTCGCCTCTGGACTTCGGATGCTGCTCCCCCATTTCCAGCACAAAGTAAGCTCCGCCGCCTCTTCCTCCCTCGCCTTGGTTGATTATTCCTTGCATCCAAAAGGCCACGGAGCCCTCCCCACGAGAAAACGCAGCCAGCTTTCCCCAGGAGTTTCCCAAAAGAGCTTGAGTGTGCCTGCCTCTGTTTTTCCCCCTGCCTTCCTGATCCGGAGCCAGAGGTGGGTAGAAGTCAGGAACCAGGTGCCCTCTTCCTCTTGGCCTTTTGGGGGGGGGGGGCTGATTATTCCTTGCATCCATCTGGGCTGGGTCCATTGGGCCATTCCGTCTTGGGATCCTTCCTCTCTTGAGGATGTCAGCCTCCACCTTGGTTCACACCTTGTCTTTTTGAATTTCTTTTTTTTTATTTTAGTGGTTTTTATTATTATTTTATAATAACTTTATTATAATATAATAATAATATAATGTTATATTATATTATAATTTCAATATATTATAATGTATGTGTGTGTGTATATATATATATATATATATATATATATAATATAAATGGGTTCACGTCATGTGATGTAAAGAGTCGTCATGGAACGACCGTCCCAAACAAAGAAACCATACAACGCAGAAACACAAAACTTGCCAACAGAAATAGGCCTCAAGCAAGGTACGTTTGTAGCAAAGAAACTTTTCCCCCCAAAACCTAAAAGGCCCCCAAAACAACGAGTAAAAATAAAACTACATTTACCAGCATCCTCCGGGGCAGCCAAAGACTCACCCAGCCTCTACATTCTGAACAACATGATTGGCTGCCAATAAGGGCGGATTTGCATAACTGCTGCACTGGCCAGCCAACATGAAAATTCCGATCCATAATAAACTGCCAAAACAGAATAAGGAAAAGGCCTGAGCCAATCCCCAACACAAACACCCAAATCACTTCCAACCTAAAATTTACACCCCAAAAAATCACAGACCACGCCCAAAATTGACAGTAAGGCTTCATTAACTTGATTTCCCTAACTAGCCCTCACTTGCTGGGAAGCTGTTTACACTCTGAATTGACAGTAAGACTTCATTAACTTGATTTCCCTAACTAGCCCTCACTTACTGGGAAGCTGTTTATGCTCTGAATTGACAGTAAGACTTCATTAACTTGATTCTCCCGACTAGGCCTCAGCTCATTGGACATTGTGTATGGCCTGAATTGACAGTAAGGCTTCATTAACTTGCTGTTCCTAACTAGGCCTCAGCTCATGGGACATTGTGTATGGCCTGAATTTACAGTAACCTACCTTGGCACACAGAGCCCCGACCATGCATGATGGGACTTGAAGTTCCACCATGGAAAACGGGGGTTTGTAGTACTTCAAAACCCATCATTCCCCACAGACCACTGTGGCCCAGAACCAAGACCAATAAAGACCCAACTTGGCACACCATGCCCCCTATGACCCACACTCCATCCAACTGCAGTTTAGAGGAGGGCACACCGTGGATGATTGGACTTTCTCGCATCTCCTAAAAAGGGCACTGCAACGCGTGCCGGGTACAGCTAGTATATAGCTGTACTAGCTGTACCCGGCCACGCGCTGCTGTGGCTTTTTCTCTTTCCTGTGTCCCAGTCTATATATGTATGTGTTTTGTGTGTGTATGTATGTATATATATGGATTTGTGTCTATGTGTACTTATGTGTGTGTAGTTATGTATCTGTGTATATGTATATGCATGTATATGTGTGTACTTATGTATATGTGTGTTTTTGTATATGTATATGCGTGTATATGTGTAGATGTGTGTAAGTACAGATGTGTGTATGTATGTGTGCATGTGACCGCGGACGCCATCTACCTCTGGTCTAAACTCCTTATGGCACAGATCTGCATTCTCATGCTCTGCATATAAATGAACGGAAACAGATTCCGGTGACTTCTAGGTCAGTAGAGAAATGAATTTACCTTGCATACCAGCCTGAATGTTAAAGAAACTGTCCAAAGTGCTGAACTATGGCCCACAAATCAGTTCAGCACCTTGGACAGCTCTGGTAGAGTTCAAACTGGTCACTACTAGGCTCTAATGCAGTGGTTCTCAACCTGTGGGTCCCCAGGTGTTTCGCCTACAACTCCCAGAAATCCCAGCTAGTTTACCAGCTGTTAGGATTTCTGGGAGTTGAAGGCCAAAACATCTGGGGACCCACAGGATGAGAACCACAGACCTAAACTCAAGAAACATGGACAGCTGACTGTATATTGATTCCCATCTATGGCGGTTTATAGGCATGAGAAAAAAGTTATGAAAATGAAATGATTCGTAAGAAATTCGTAAGAAATGCTACTTTCGAGTATTTCCGCACCTGGAACGCCAACCAGGAAGTGGACTTTCTTTATAGAACTTCAGGGGCCAGGATTTTCTTAAGTGTCGTTATTAGGTCGTAAGGGGGCACCCTCCTTCTCTCTCACCACCCTCCCACCTCCCTTGCCAATAAGTATTATGGCAAGGCAAGCCCTAAACTCGCTCCTTCTTTCAGCTGGAAGCCTGGAAAAATGTAAACAGAGAGGTTTACTCAGAAGTAAATCTGCAAAGGAGGGCACTTTGGATGAAGTGCCCTCCTTTGTGGATTTACTTCTGAGTAAACCTTCTGTTTACATTTTTTCCAGGCTTCCTGCCTCTCCTGCCTGCCAGGATCTAAAGCATCAAAGAGTATTGGGGTGAGAAACCAACCTAATGTATCATAGAATGAATGCTACTGTAAGTGCCTAATATTATAAGTAATCCAACTGGTCATATACCTACATTCCATGCACATGCAATAATACAGCAGTAATAATAATGGGTATAAGAAGAGGTAAAATTCAAACCGAAGTATTCTGACTGTGCTCCCTCCTCAAACTGCAAAAGGCTCTTCTCTATGAGCGGGAAAAGGCAAAACCCCGGGCAAAGCGTTTGCCGGGCTCATAGAGAAGATTCTGCAACAAATCCCCCCCCCCCCAAGAATATGTATGTGTGTGCACCCAGGCAGCAAATGCTGTGCCCGGGGTTTTGCCTTTTCCCGGGCTCAGAGAAGAGCCTTTTGCAGTTTGAGGAGGGAGCACAGTCAGAATACTTCGGTTTGAATTTTACCTCTTCTTATTCCCATTGTTATTACTGCTGTATTATTGCATGTGCATGGAATGTAGGTATGACCAGTTGGATTACTTATAATATTAGGCACTTACAGTAGCATTCATTCTATTCTACATTAGGTTGGTTTCTCACCCCAATACTCTTTGATGCTTTAGATCCTGGCAGGGCAGGAGGAGTGGACGGCCCTCCCTGCCCCTTCTGCCTGCCAGGATCTAAAGCCTTGAAGAGGCTTCATGAGGGGCCAACTTCAGCCCTCCAGGTGTTTTGGACTTCAACTCCCACCATTCCTCACAGCCTCAGGCCTCTTCCTTTTCCTCTCAGCCTGGGCAAACTTGGGCCCTCGCTCCCTCAGGATCGGGGTGTGAGAGAGGCAGCGAGGAGCGAGGGGGGGCTCCTCCTCCTTTTTTTTGCTGCTTCCAAGAATAGAATACCCCCCTCCTTCCCTCCCTCCTTCCTATTTGGAGAGTCCCATCTAGAATTCAGTGTGATTTATTCAAGTTTTGGCCTACAACTCCCAGAAATCCCAGCCAATTTACCAGCTGTTAGGATTTCTGGGAGTTGTAGGCCAAAACCATCTGGAATGCGCATGCGCTGGCATACGAACTACTAACGAATTTCGTTAGTAATTAAGTTACATTTTAGAAATTTTTGGAATTTTTTTTGTAAGTCTTTCTTTTACTAATCAACCCCCCCGCATTAGATTTTAGAATTGCCATTTTTGGGTTCGAAACCATGCCGAGCAGTTTAGCCTATCTGAGACGGTAGGAGGGAATGAATAAGCATCGCCTTATAATTTCAAATTACTTGTAGCTTTAGTTAATTAAATGTAAAATCGTTGGAATAAAATTATCCATTCATTGGAAATTAACTCACTGCTTAGGACTTTGATAATTACTTTCTCTCCCCCCCCCTCCAAATATCACCGGCGGAATTGGTCAGTTAACCGTGCGCCCGGATTTTGTAGGGAGGGAACAAGGAAGGGAGGTTTGGTTAATGGCCACCGAGCAATCAAGTTGATTATTATTATTTTTAAGCACAAGCTATTAACATGTGCAATGAGGTATTCCTTCATAAATTATCTTTATAAAATTAAATTGTAATTTTATCGCAGGTTTTTTTCCCCCTTCAAGCCAGGGGTTATGCTTCTTAATGGCTTGCGTCTCAATGTGACAACTCAGCACCTACGTTATTCTCCCATTAATTTATGAATGCTTTGCATCTATATGTGTATTATATATATATATATATATATATATATATATATATAGTGTATATATAGTGTATATATAGTGTATATATATATATATATATATATATCTGCAGGGCTGCTTCTGAATGGGCGACAAGGGCAGCATCATCAGCAAAAAGCAGCTCACGGACTAGATAGTTTAGAGTCTTCGTGCGACTTTGCAGCAGCTGCAGATCTCTTTGGGCTGGAAGTCAGCCTGAAGAAAACGGAAGTCCTCTACCAGCCCGCACCACAGGAAGAACACCATCATCCCCACGTCAGCATAGGCACATCTGTGCTTAAGTCCGTTCAGCAGTTCACCTCCCTGGGAAGCATCATCTCTTCACAGGCATGTAGCCAGGGGGGGGGGGCTAAGGGGGCTTCCGCCCCCCCCCCCGAAATTCTCAGGGTGGTCTTACTGGTACATTATTTAAACTGTTATGTTTATTCATATCATGATCTGATCACCATGCTCATTATATCCCACATTCATGGGGTTATTGGGATACCAATACAAAAGGTTTGCTAGGGTAGACCCTCTTCCACCCAGTCTCATCCCCCTTCGAACCGAACTCAGCCCCGAATCAAAATCCTGGCTACGGCCCTGTCTCTTCAGACGCCAAGATTGATAAAGAGAGAGATCACAGATTAGCAAAGGCATAGAGTGCATTCGGAAGGCTTCACCAAAGAGTCTGGAGCAACAAGCACCTGAGGCAAAGCACTAAAATCAGTGTGTACAAAGCTATCGTACTGTCTATTCTCCTCAATGGGTCTGAAACATGGGTCACCTATTGTTAACACCTACAACTCCTCGAACGTTTTCATCTTCGCACAATCCTAAATATACACTGGACCGACTATGTGACGAATGTTGCTATCTTTGAGCAAGCAGGGATCACCAGCGTTGAGGCCATGCTATTGAGAACACAGCTGTGCTGGGCAGGGCACGTCTCTAGGATCGAGGACCACCGCCTCCCTAAGATACTACTCTACGGTGAATGCGCCACGGGTCAGCGCAAGAGAGGCGCCCCCAAAAAGAGATACAAGGACTCCCTGAAACAACATCTCAGGCTCGGCCAGATTGATCACCAATAATGGTCCACCCTAGCCTCACACCGGGAGGCATGGAGACGCACTATCCACAATGCTGCGGCCTCTTTCGGGAAGACATGCCGAACAGGTCTCGAAAAGAAACAACGATGCAGGAAGAACCGCAACTTTCCAGCTGGCCTTCCACGAGTAGGTCCCATTGGCTTGCACCCCCCTGTTGGAATACTGTTTCGCTCCAGGTCGCTTCTACCGCAGTTTGCACACTGTGATGTTTTAATGTTGTTTTTAATGCTTTTTCATCTTGTGTTACTGTTTTTTATGCTGTTCCTGTTCAGCTTTGTGAGCCGCCCCGAGCCCGCCGGGAGAGGCGGCATAGAAGCCGAATAAATAATAATAATATTAATAATAAAAGTCAGGACTAACACTTTGAAGGCAATCCGGCATTCTATTGGGAGCCAGTGCAGTTCGCGCAGGATTGGCGTGATGTGGTGGCCAATCGGGACCCCTGCCAGGAGTTGCGCTGCAGCGTTCTGCACCAGCTTGAGTCTCCGGATTACCGACAGAGGAAGGCCAATGTAAAGAGCGTTACAGTAGTCCAGCCTCAAGATGACTGTGGCTTGGATCACTGTGGCTAAGTTGCGCCGGGACAAATAGGGGGCCAGCTTCCTCGCCTGGCGAAGATGGAAAAATGCTACCCTGCTGACGCTGGAGACGTGGGCCTCCATCGACAACAGGGGGTCCAAGGTTACTCCTAAGCTCTTAACAGAGGGCGACGGACATAATGTCACGCCATCCAGGGTTGGAAGCTGAACATCCCTACAGTCCGGGGAACCCAGCCACAGGATCTCAGTCTTTGCCGGATTCACCTTCAACCCTTGAGACCTTATCCAACTTTTGGTTCCTATACTTAACCAGACCGCCCTCATTTCAAACGAACTTTCCGCCTACATTGTTTCTGGAGACACCTTCTGTCTTCAAGAGCATTGGAGATGCCTCCTCCATGTGCCGAGCTCCTCCGAAAGCATCAATCTGGCCTAATCTTTCCCATCCCGTGGCCTCATAACATAGGCCCACTCCCAGATACTCCATTACAGCATAATGGGCAGAAGTGGAACAAAAATGCCACTTAGAGATAGAAATCCATCAGCGATAACGATCGCTAACCAGAAATCACAGCCGGAGCTTCAGACCCATCCCTGCCATTTGTCCTCCAAAGAAAGAGGGACACCTTTTTAATTACTCTTGAGCAGAGGAAAAGTAGGGGGGGGGAGGAAGGCCCGAGATTCCCGCTTCTCATTAGCATATATAATTTGCAATCCCTGACACAAAAGTGACATTATCATAAGAGCCGAGGGTTGGTGGGTGGGGAGAGACAATGCTCGGCTCGTTCCATTTGAAGTTCAAAGATTCGCTTAAACATGATTTCGGGGAAAAAAACCTTGGTTTTGCTCTCTCTTTGAATGTGATACTCGCAAGACAAGTTCACAAATGCAGCGTCATTACCTGGTGACAGACGGGGACTCAGGCAAAACAGAAACAACAACAACAGACATTTTCTCCCAATATTACAGGGGTCGGGAACCTATGGCTCGGGAGCCAGATGTGGCTCTTTTCATGATTGCATCTGGCTCTCCCCTTCCTTCTTTCCTCCATTCTCCACCTTCCTTCCTTCCTTCCTTCCTTCCTTCCTTCCTTCCTTCCTTCCTTCCTTCCTTCCTTCCTTCCTTCCTTTCCTTCTCTCCTTCCTTTTCCCTCCTTCTCTCCCCTTCCTTCTTTCCTCCATTCCTCCTTCCTTCCTTCCTTCCTCTTCCATTCTTTCCTTCTCTCCTTCCTTTTCCCTCCCTCTCTCCCCTTCCTTCTTTCCTCCATTCCCCCTTCCTTCCTTCCTTCCTTCCTCTTCCATTCTTTCCTTCTCTCCATCCTTTTCTCTCCCTCTCTCCCCTTCCTTCCTTCCTCCCTTCCCCCCTTCCTTCCTTCCTTCCTTCCTTCCTCTTCCATTCTTTCCTTCTCTCCATCCTTTTCTCTCCCTCTCTCCCCTTCCTTCCTTCCTTCCTTCCTTCCTTCCTTCCTTCCTTCCTTCCTCTTCCATTCTTTCCTTCTCTCCATCCTTTTCTCTCCCTCTCTCCCCTTCCTTCTTTCCTCCATTCCTCCTTCCTTCCTTCCTTCCTCTTCCATTCTTTCCTTCTCTCCTTCCTTTTCCCTCCTTCTCTCCCCTTCCTTCCTTCCTCCATTCCCCCTTCCTTCCTTCCTCTTCCATTCTTTCCTTCTCTTCTTCCTTTTACCTCCCTCTCTCCCCTTCCTTCTTTCCTCCATTCCCCCTTCCTTCCTTCCTTCCTCTTCCATTCTTTCCTTCTCTTCCTCCTTTTCCCTCCTTCTCTCCCCTTCCTTCTTTCCTCCATTCCCCCCTTCTTCCTTCCTTCCTCTTCCATTGTTTCCTTCTCTCCTTCCTTTCTCTCCCTCTCTCCCCTTCCTTCTTTCCTCCATTCTCTTCCTTCCTTCCTTCCTTCCTCTTCCATTCTTCCCTTCTCTCCTTCCTTTTCCCTCCCTCTCTCCCCTTCCTTCTTTCCTCCATTCTCTTCCTTCCTTCCTTTTCCATTCTTTCCTTCTCTTCCTCCTTTTCCCTCCCCCTCTCCCCTTCCTTCTTTCCTCCATTCCCCCCTTCCCCCTTCCTTCCTTCCTTCCTCTTCCATTGTTTCCTTCTCTCCTTCCTTTTCCCTCCTTCTCTCCCCTTCCTTCTTTCCTCCATTCTCCCACTTCCTTCCTCTTCCTTCCTTCCTTTCTCCCCCTTCACCCTCCCCTTCTTCCTTTTCCCTCCCTCCCTCCCCTTCCTTCTTTCCTTCTTTCCTTCCTTCCTTCCTCTTCTATTCTTTTCCCCCAAGTCTTCCTTTCCTTCTCCTTCCTTTTTTTCACTTCCCTCTCCTTCTCCTTCTTTCTCTTCTTCTTTTCCCTTCATTATTTTACTTTTTCCTCACTCCCTTTCCTTTCTTTTCCCCACCCTTTCCTTTCCTCCCTTCCCATTTCCTTCTTTCTTTTCCCCTCCTTGTCTCTCTCCTGCTTTTCTTTTCTTCCTTTTCCATAGTTCGTCGTCTTTACTTTCTTCTTCTCCCCCTCCCTCCTTTATTTCTTCTGTCTTTCTTTCCTTCTTTCCTCTTTCCTTCCATCTTCTCTTCCTTCCCAGAGTCCTGAGCGTGCCTTTTGCAGAGCCAGAAGGAAGGAAGTGTCCCCTCATTATTCCGGGGGAATCCTTTTCTCATCGTATGTACGTATATACTCACATTTAGTTGAATTCAGTCTTAAAATATATTACACCAGCTGTACCCGGCACGCGTTGCTGTGCTCTATTTTGGAGATGCGAGTTGTTGTTAGTTATGGTGTTGTTGGGGCCATGGCTGTGTTGTTGTGGGTTGTTTTGGTGGGTGGGATGTTGAAGTCCTGTGGAGTTGTCGGTGTGTGGTGTTGCTGGCGTTCTGCATAGCTTGTGGATATACAATGTTTTTTGTCTTTCCGTCTGCTGTGTTGATGTAGAGGTTGATGCGTGTGTGGGTGGGGTACTTTGGAAGTGAGTGGAGGTACTTGAAATCCCATTATCCATGGTGTGTCCTCCTCTAATCTGCAGTCGGATGGAGTGTGGGTCATGGGGGGCATTGTTTGCCAAGTTTGGTCTTTATCGGTCTTGGTTCTGGGACAAAGTGGTCTGTGGGGAATGATGGGTTTTGAAATACTACAAATCCCTTTATCCATGGAGGTACTTCAAGTCCCATAATCAATGGTCCACCCTCCTCCAAACTGTAGTATAATGTAGCATGGGTCATAGGGGCTTTGTGTGCCAAGGTAGGTTACTGTAAATTCAGGCCATACACAATGTCCCATGAGCTGAGGCCTAGTCAGGAACAGCAAATTAATGAAGCCTTACTGCCAACTCAGGCCATACACAATGTCCAATGAGCTGAGGGCTAGTCGGGAGAATCAAGTTAATGAAGTCTTACTGTCAATTCAGAGCGTAAACAGCATTCCATTAAGTGAGGGCTAGTTAGGGAAATTAAGTTAATGAAGCCTTACTGTCAATTTTGGGCGTGGTCTGTGGTTTGTAGGGGTGTAAATTTTCTGTGGGAAGTGAATTGGGTGTTTGTGTTTGTGCCTCAGCCCTTTGCCTTATCCTCCTCTGCCAGTTTATTATGGGTCGGAATGTTCATGTTGGCTGGCCAGTACAGGAGTTATGCAAATCCGCCCTTATTGGCAGCCAATCATGTTGTCAGAATGTAGAGGCTGGGAGAGTCGTTGGCAGCCCCGGAGGATGCTGGGAAATGTAGGGTTTTTTACTCGTTGTTTTGGGGACCTTTTAGATTTTGGGGGGGGAGTTTCTTTGCTACAAACGTACCTTGTCTGAGGCCTATTTCTGTTGGGAAGTTTGGTGTCTCTGCGTTGTAAGGTTTCTCTGTTTGGGATGGTCGTTCCATGATGACTCTTCCTTTATATATATAGATGTATTATATGGCTCTCACTGAAATAAATTTCCAAATATTTTGCTTTCATGGCTCTTGGAGTCAAAAAGGTTCCCGACCCCTGCTGTAGAGCCTAAAGACCTCCTTCAGGAATGTATAGAAAAACTAGTGGACTTTTTTTTCATTCTGATGCAACATGCTCAAAACCCAAAATTTTATTTCTGTCTTTACATAATGAAGAAATAGTCAAATTGCTAACGAGCGGAGAGGCAACTTCAAAAAAAAAATCTCTGAAACCATCACTGTATAATTTTCCAATTATTAGCTTTGATGACAACCTCTTGGAGAAGAGCTTTTTAAAAAATGGGGCGGAATAAATGGGGGGAGAGCGGTAAACGTTTGAAGCTCACTTCCTGTGTGCTTAAAGTAGTTTCAGTTTTATATATATATTAAAAAAAAACACAAAGTCTCTGCCACTTATCATTAAAAGCTACACTTTCACCCTTGGGTGCAGACTCAAAATCACTTATGGCGGATTAGTTGCCTCTAAAGCCGCTGTTGTCACCCCGTGGGACACGTAATCGGGGCAGGCGACATGAGAAGGAAGAGAGGATAATAGATTCTCAGATGGAGACAAAATCCCGAGCTGTGAAGTTCATGCAGTCAAACTCTTGATATGCAGGGAGAGCTCCATATCAGGAGATCGCTCCATCTCTTTTCTAGAGTGCATTCGGAAAGCTTCCCAAAAGAGTCTGGAGCAACAAACACCAGAGGTAAAGCACCAAAATCAGTGTGTACAGAGCTATCGTACTGTCTATTCTCCTCTATGGGTCTGAAACATGGGGCACCTATCGCCAACACCTACGCCTCCTCGAACGCTTTCATCAGCGCTGTCTTCGCACAATCCTAAATATACACTGGACCGACTATGTGACTAATGTTGCTGTCCTTGAGCAAGCAGGGGTCACCAGCGTTGAGGCCATGCTATTGAGAACACAGCTGCGCTGGGCAGGGCACGTCTCTAGGATGGAGGACCACCGCCTCCCAAAGATACTACTCTACGGTGAACTCGCCACAGGTCAGCGCAAGAGAGGCGCCCAAAAAGAGATACAAGGACTCCCTGAAACAACATCTCAGGCTCGGCCAGATTGATCACCAACAATGGTCCACCCTGGCCTCACATCGGGAGGCGTGGAGACGCATTTTCCACAATGCTGCGGCCTCTTTCGAAAAGACACGCCGAACGGGTCTCAAAGAGAAACGACAACGCAGAAAGAACCGCAACTTGGAAATGACATCAGCTAAGGAGGCTTTTTGCAACCGGACTTCCCTATCTCAGATTGGCCTTTTTAGTCATCAAGGCGCTCGTAAAAAGCGTGGGATGAGTCCTTCCTAAGAATCTTCGTTTGCAAAGTAATGCCTATATATATATATATATATATATATATATATATATATATAGAGAGAGAGAGAGAGAGAGAGAGAGAGAGAGAGAGAGAGAGAGAGAGAGAGAGAGGTTGTTTTAGGGTTGCCATATGTCCCTTATTCTAAGGGACGTCCCTGATTTTGGCCCTAAAATTTGTGTCCCTTATTTTCAGGCCCTGTCCCTTATTTTTGACTAGCAGGACAGGACTGGGCGGGGTTGACCAGAGGAAGGTGCACGCTGAGGTTTCCACGGCAACGCCTGCCCGGGGATTCCCACTCGCAGGGCAGCCTGCGTCCCCGTTGGAAGGAAGAGGCGATACAGGACTTTTTCAAAGTACAGTAGACTAATTAACCGTCCCAATACTATACAATGCTGTGTATCCCGTACTATACTACACCATTAACTATCGACATAATAATCATGAAGATGTACTGTCTTATAAAATTTATTTAATTTTAATGTTTAGACAGCGCACTTTTAAAGTCAGCAGAGTCAAGGATCACTCCCGGCGGTGAAGAGCCTGGGAGTGATCCTGGACGAGGCTGACGATGGAAGTCAGATCAGGCTGCAGCCAAGGGCGCCTTTTTCATCTCCGCAGGGCCCGACGGTTGGCCCCTACCTACCATCAGAGGCGCTGAAGACCGTGATACATGCAACCGTAGTCTCCCGTCTTGACTACTGCAATGCCCTGTATGCGGGTCTACCGCTGTCCACGACTCGGAGGCTGAGACTTGTCCAGAATGCAGCGGCCAGACTCATCTCCGGGGCCTCGGCTAGGACCCATATCTCGCCACTCCTAAAAGCTCTTCACTGGCTCCCTACAGAGTTCAGAGTGGTCTATAAACTCATGGCGATAACTTTCAAAGCACGACAAAAAACCGGACCAGCCTATCTGAGCGACCGGTTAATAGACCAACACAGTGAAAGACCATCGCGTGAAATAAATGGTGACTGTATAGTTATCCCAGGGTGAGAGAGGCCCGGCTGACAAAGACCCGACGGAGAGCTTTCTCTGTGGTGGCTCCTGTAATCTGGAATACACTTCCGCCTGCTCTTAGGGCCATATCGGCCCCAGCCAGATTCCTGTCCGAGCTGAAAACTTGGCTCTTCCGCCAGGCGTTTGGGGATTGACTAATCTTGGGGATTGGGCCCTTTGTGATTCTTTGAACCCGTGTTTTTAATTAGATGTATTTTTAAATGATGTAAGTCGCCCGGAGCACCATCGGTGGAGGGCGACTCACAAGAAATAAAGTTATTATTATTATTATTATTATTAAATACAGACGGAGAAAATTAGGTAGTTCTGATAATGTTTTTTTCTGCATGGCAAAGCATGCGGAAACATACCATGTCCTGTTAAGAGGGTGTAAGTCAGTTTCTTTTTTGTGAGTTTCAATCATTATCTTATTCTGTTAATAAAACTATTTCTACCTAATGTTTGAGTTTCAAGTTTTTAATGAAGTGTCCCTTATTTTTGTGAAAAATCCCGTAAATGTCCCTTATTTCTTATATCAAAAAATGGCAACGCTAGGTTGTTTAGCCATGACGTTGTTATCATCCAAGGTTTTTATTCTTGAGCATTTGGCTGGACCATTCGCCGTCGTATTTCATGACTGTGCCAAAAAAAACCCTAGAATTCTACCGCATTTAATATTTGACTATGGCAGCATTAGCATCTTTCTGGCTGCCATTTCAAGAAGACTTTCCAACTTCGTTGTTTTGCTTAAACCATCGAGAGAGAAGGGAGGAAAAACCCTCTCTTCCTCTTTCTTTCCCTCCTCTCTCTCTCTCCCTCCCCCTCTCCTCCCTCTCTACCACTCCCTCTCTCCCTCCCTCCCTCTCCCCCTCTCTCTCTCGCTCCCTCC
>JARBWK010000019.1:0-302500 GCA_030556195.1 Anolis apletophallus
ACCACGTTCAGGCCCTGCAGGACGACCCAGTTCCGCTCCTTGATAATCTGCACCACCTGGCCTTGCTTGCCAGTATCCTTCCCTTTCAAGATCTCGACCTGCGGGCAGAAATGGATGCACCTTGAAGAGAGTGTGGCAGCAGTCAAGCTTCCGCTTCCCACAACTGGCTCTGCACAACTATGATTTATTTTATGTTATTTACTTTATTTATTTACTTTATTTCTTTATTTATTGTCTTTATTTTTTTCTTTATTTACTTAATTTTTTAAAATTTTCCTTTTATTTATTTATTTAATTTATTTTTATTTACTTTATTTATTTTCTTTATTTATTTACTTTATTTATTTTTATTTAATTATTTTCTTTATTTACTTTTTTATGTATTTATTTATTTTCTTTATTTACTTTTTTATGTATTTATTTATTTTCTTTATTTACTTTATTTATACCCCGCCTTTCTCTACCCCGAGGGGGGACTCAAGGCGGTTAACAATCGCACCACCGTGGTGCTTTAAAATGTACCACGATCAGTTAAAATCATAAATTAAATTAAACATAATAATCCTAGTTTAAAATACATTCAATAAATGATTATTAGCAATATTACATGTAATATTAAAAATATAATTCTTATATTTTATTATTTATAATATTGTATTACATTATAATATTATTATCAATATTATATGTGTATACAATATATTATATTGTATAGTATACTATTATTATATATTATATTATAAATTATTATTCTCATACAGAATGAGATTCAGTGTCATTCTGAGGTCAATACACATTTCCATAACAAACATTCCTGCCGGGCTCTATATTTCAAATGCCTGCTTCTATGTTTCAAATGCCTGCTTCCAGAGTTATGTTTTGACTCTCTTTCTAAACACCAGGAGGGCGGGAGCTGTCCTGATATTCCACAACTGAGGGTCCACCACTGAGAAGGCCCCGTCTCTCGTCCCCACCAACCAGGCTTGCGCTGAAGGTGGGACCTAGAGCAGGGCCTTCCCAGATGATCTTAGTCTCCGAGATGGTTCCGTTGGACCAGCTGAAGCTTCTGGGCCGTCTTCAAAGGCAGCCCTATGATCTGTCCAAGAACGTTGTGGCCAAAGGAGGAAGGCTCACCATGTCACCCTTGAAGACCTTCCAGTCCTCCTTTGTCAAGGGCTCCACAAAGATCTTCTTCCGCCGGGTCCCAGGAGGGTTTCTGATCTTGTCCGCCGAAAGGATCCGGGCCTGTTCATGCCGTAACGGTAGCCAGGCCACGGCACAAACTTCTCGGCCATGGCAAGGACGGCCGATAGCCTCATGGCTCCTGGTAGAAAGGGGAGAAAGTCAGCCATTGCGTTGCCATCCACATGACTGCAGGGCAGGCTTATAGGTATCCCCTTCCATGTGGTATGGAGAGTGGAAACTGTCCGGCAAGTCCTTTAACAATGTCACTTTGGTCGGGATATTCCGTTTTTATTACTCCCATTGCGCAGAGATGGGCTGGGCTTTAGCACATTATTATTGCTAATAATATTATAATGTAATACAAAATAATAATTAATAAAATATAAGAATTATATTTTATATTACACTAGCTGTACCCGGCACGCGTTGCTGTGCCCTATTTAGGAGATGCGAGAAAGTCTAGAGTATGTAAGGGTTGGAATTGTTGTTATTGATGGTGTTGTTGGGGCCCTGGCTGTGTCGTTGTGGGTTGTTCTGGTGGGTGAGATGTTGAAGTCCTGTGGAGTTGTTGGTGTGTGGTGTTGCTGGCATTCTGCAGAGCTTGTGGATATGCAATGTTTTTTGTCTTTCCGTCTGCTGTGTTGATGTAGAGGTTGATGCGTGTGTGGGTGGGGTACTTTGGAAGTGAGTGGAGGTACTTGAAATCCCATGGTGTGTCCTCCTCTGAACTGCAGTCGGATGGAGTGTGGGTCATGGGGGGCATTGTGTGCCAAGTTTGGTCTTTATCGGTCTTGGTTCTGGGCCACAGTGGTATGTGGGGAATGATGGGTTGTGAAGTAGTACAAATCCCATTATCCATGGAGGTACTTCAAGTCCCATAATCCATGGTCCACCCTCCTCCAAAGTGTAGTAGAATGTAGCGTGGGTCATAGGGGCTCTGTGTGCCAAGCCTTACTGTCAATTCAGGCCATACACAATGTCCAATGAGCTGAGGGCTAGTTGGGAGAATCAAGTTAATGAAGCCTTACTGTCAATTCAGAGCGTAAACAGCATTCCATTAAGTGAGGCCTAGTCAGGGAAATTAAGTTAATGAAGCCTTACTGTCAATTTTGGGCGTGGTCTGTGATTTGTAGGGGTGTAAATTTTCTGCGGGAAGTGAATTGGGTGTTTGTGCCTCAGCCCTTTGCCTTATCCTCCTCTGACAGTTTATTATGGGTCGGAATGTTCATGTTGGCTGGCCAGTACAGGAGTTATGCAAATCCGCCCTTATTGGCAGCCAATCATGTTGTCAGAATGTAGAGGCTGGGAGAGTCATTGGCAGCCCCAGAGGATGCTGGGAAATGTAGGGTTTTTTTACTCGTTGTTTTGGGGGCTTTTTAGGTTTTGGGTGGGAAAGTTTCTTTGCTTGAGGCCTATTTCTGTTGGCAAGTTTGGTGTTTCTGCGTTGTAAGGTTTCTCTGTTTGGGACGGTCTTTCCATGACGACTCTTCCTTTATATATATAGATGTAATATTACTAATAATATTATAGTATAGTGGTATAGTACAATATAGTAATACATAATACTAATATTGTGTTGTGCTAATAATATTGAATTGCCCTGGTACTGTAATATTAATAGTAATATTACATATAATAGAAAATATATAATTATATTATTATTATGTTGTGTTACATGGCTATCATGTCATAGAATCACCACT
This sequence comes from Anolis apletophallus, assembly GCA_030556195.1. Classification (NCBI taxonomy): domain Eukaryota; kingdom Metazoa; phylum Chordata; class Lepidosauria; order Squamata; family Anolidae; genus Anolis; species Anolis apletophallus. The sequence goes on from JARBWK010000019.1 coordinate 2,889, forward strand.
GTACTGTAATATTATTCGTAATATTACATAGAATATAACATATAATTATAACATCATATTATTATGTTGTATTACATAGAATCGCTATTGTATTGTAATCTATGTATATAATAAAAGTCAGTGTTTGCGGGAGGTGGTGTGGTGGTGCAACGGGAGGAATGTGTGCCAGCGTTTCGATTGGCTGCAACTGTGGGATTATTTGCATAAAGGACTCTGATTGGCCAGCCTCAGAACTCCAACATTCTACAGACCCAGACAGAGGGGATTGGTTGCCAGTGAAATGGTATTTGCATAAAGGACTCCGATTGGCCAACCACATTCCAACATTCTAAAGTGACTCAGAGGCAGTCAGCCACTGCAACCCACAGCAATGACTGATCAGGACCAAACTTGGCAAACAGGGGGCCAATGGCCCACTTCACAACCTGGTGTGGTTTAGGGCAGGATGGGCCAGGAATGATGGGATTTGCAGTACCTTCACATCATTCACTTCCCAAACAACACTGTAGCCCCTATAAATCGCACACCAGGCCCAAAATTGACAGCAAGGCTTCCTCAACTTGATTTTCCTGACTAGGCCTCAGCTCATGGGATATTGTTAGGCTTTCTCAATTTGATTTTCCTGACTAGGCCCCCAACAATGACAGAACAAGACCAAACTTGGCACACAGACCCCCCAAGATGCACCCTACATCCTGGTGCAGTTTGAGGGAGGATGGACCATGGATGATGGAACTTGCAGTACTTCAATTCACTTCCTTAGAGCACTGTGGCCCACACCAATGAAGAATCAGGACCAAACTTGGCACACAGAGGCCCAATGGCCCACTTTACAAACCTGCTGCGGTTTACGGCACAATGGCTCACAAATGATGGGATTTGCAGTACCTTCACCCAATACATTTCCCACAGAACATTGCAGCCCCCACAAATCAGGGACCAGGCCCAAACTTGGCACACAGAGTACCCATGACCCACTCTACATCCTGGTGCAGTTTGGAGTGGGATGGACCATGGATGATGGGAGTTGAAGTACCTTCACTCACTTTCTGAGACCGCTGCCACCCTCATCCAATGACAGATCAAGACCACACTTGGCACACAGAGCCCCCATGACCCACTCTACATCCTGGTGCAGTTTGGAGAACGGGGGACCATGGATGATGGGACTTCCAGTACCTTCCCTCACTTCCAGAGACTGCTGCAACCCTCATCCAGAGAATGATCAAGACCAAATGTGACACACACAGCCCCCATGACCCACTCCACATCCTGGTGCTGTTTGGAGGGGGATGGACCATGGCCAATGGGACTCGCAGTACCTTCACTAAGTTCCTGAGACCACTGCAAACCACATAAACATCTAATAGGAACCAACCTTGGCACACAATGCCTTCCTCAAATAACCCGGGCACCGCCGGGTCCTCAGCTAGTATTAGTAATATTACATATACTAGAAAATATATAATTATAATATATTATTATGTTGTATTACATGGCTCTCATGACATAGAATCGCCATTGTACTGTAATATTATTCGGATTTTACATAGAATATAACATATATATTAGTAATAATATAATATAATATTGTAATATTAGTAATATTACATATAATATAACACAGTGTTTCCCAACCAGTGTGTCGTGAGCGATCATCAGGTGTGCCGTGGGAAATTGGATCCTCCAATACCCTTTCTTCCTACTCCTGCCGAACACTTTTTCTTCTCCACTCGGGCTCCCTTCTTCCCAGCCTCGCTCTGCTCGCTTTGCCTCGCTTTGCTCTGGGGCGAGTCTGCGCAGTAGCGCCCGCACGGGTCACGTCTTCCTCCCTCCCCCTCCCCTCCTGAACACGCTCACGCTGCCCCCTCGGATCAACATGGCGGCAGAAGCGGCAGTGTAGAAGAAAAAGTAAGTGTTGGGCAGGAGGGGGGAAGAAAGGGCGCGAAGGGGGAGGGGGAGGAAGAGGTCTCTGTCGAAAGCTGGCATGGGCAAACTTGGGCCTTCTGGGTGCTTTGGACTCCAACTCCCACCATTCCTAGCAGCCTCAGGCCCTTTTCCTTTTTTCCCCTCAGCCACTTAAGCAGGAAAGGGCCTCAGGCTGTTAGGAATGGTGGGAGTTGAAGTCCAAAGCACCCAGAGGGCCGAAGTTTTCCCATGCCTGTTTTAAAGGACCTTAAAGTGGTGAGCCTCCTTCCAACATTGTGATTCTGGATAGAAAAACAAACAACAACATAGCAAAACATTGTTTGAGTCCACAGTGCTCTCTGCGTGTAGGTGAACTACAACTTCCAAACTCAAGGTCAATTCCCAAGCGAACCCTTTCAGTACTTTCTGTTGGTAATGAGAGTTCAATATGCCAAGTTTGGTTCAATTCCATTATTGCAAGAGTTCAGGATGCTCTTTGTTTGTGTTTCAACTATAAATCCCAGAAACTGTAACTCCCAAATGTCAAGGTCTATTTTCCCCAAACTTCATCTGTGTTCACATTTGGGCATATTGAATATTTAAGTTTGGTCCTGATCCAACATTGTTTGAGTCCACAGAGCTCTCTGGATATAGGTGAACTACAACTCCAAAACCCAAGGTCAATGCCCACCAAACTCTTATAGTATTTTCTCTTGGTTATGGGAGTTCTGTGTGGGAAGTTAAGAACATAAGAACATAAGAAGAGCCATGCTGAATCGGTCCTCAGCCCATCTAGTCCAGCATTCTGTATCACACAGTGGCCCACCAGTTGTACACGGGGATCTCGAGCAGAAGGGAGGGCAAAACCCTGACCTGCTCCCGACCCCCACAACCAGTACCCAGGGAAATCCTGCCTACCTCAACCAACTCCGAGGTGGCACTTGAATGTCCTTTTCAGTAACTACTGACTCCCTTGGTATCCATGAATCTGTCTAATCCTGCCTTGAAGCTGTCCAGGCTGACCGCTGTCACAACCTCCTCTGGAAGTGAGTTCCATAACCCAATGACCCTCTGGGTGAAGAAATATTTCCCTTTATTAGTCCTAACTTTCCTACCTTGGAGCTTCAGGAGTGCCCCCTAGTCCTAGTGTTGGGTGACAGAGAAAATATTTTTCTTTATTCACCTTTTTCTATCCCATGCATGATTTTATACACTTCGATCAAGTCACCTCTTAAACGCCGTCTTTCAAGGCTGAAAAGACCAAGGCGTTGCAACCTGGTTTCGTAAGGGAGCTGCTCCATCCCTTGGATCATTCTTGTTGCCCTTTTCTGTACCTTTTCCAGTTCCGTTATATCCTTCTTGAGGTGCGGAGACCAGAATTGTACACAGTACTCCAAATGTGGCCTCACCATCGATTTGTAGAGAGGTAATACAACATTTGCCGACCTATTTTCGATTCCCTTCCTGATCATGCCAAGCATAGAATTTGCTTTTTTCGCTGCTGCTGCGCACTGGGTAGACATCTTCATTGAGCTGTCCACCAAAACCCCAAGATCCCTTTCCTGGTTTGTCTCAGAAAGCTTTGATCCCATCAGTTGATAAGTGTATTTGGGGTTCTTTGCCCCAATGTGCATGACTTTACACTTGTTTAGGTTAAAATGCATTTGCCACTTTGTTGCCCATTCACTCAATTTCGAGAAATCTTTCTGGAGCTCTTTACAGTCAGTTTCATTTTTAACTACCCTGAACAGTTTAGTGTCATCTGCAAACTTTGCTACCTCACAATTTACTTCTACATCCAGATCATTTATGAATAAATTAAAAAGTAACGGTCCTAAAACTGAACCTTGGGGTACGCCACTTCTCACCTCTTTCCACCCAGAGAAGTGTCCGTTTATTACCACCCTTTGTTTCCTACAGTTTAGCCAGGTTCCAATCAGGACAAGACCTGTCCCCTGATTCCATGGCTGAAGAGCTTATTTAGGAGCCTTTGGTGAGGGACTTTGTCAAAAGCCTTTTGAAAGTCAAGGTAAACAATATCGACTGGGTCCCCTTTATCTATGTGTTTATTTACACCCTCAAAGAATTCTATCAAGTTAGTAAGACATGATTTGCCTTTGCAGAAACCATGTTGATTTTCCTTCAGCAATGCCTGTTCTTCTATGTGCTTAGTAATTTTTTCTTTAATAATGTTTGTGTCTTTCTGCCATTCCTGCCAGGATATCTATGTTGTGTTCATTGGAACAGGCCCAGGATTCACACTGAGTGTATAAATACATTTAAAAACATATTAACTATATGTACTACTGTGTTAGAGTGTCATTTTGTGTCATTTTGGTTGGTGGTGTGCCCCAGGATTTTGTCAATGTAAAAAATGTGCCGCGGCTCAAAAAAGGTTGAAAAGCACTGATATAACATATATAATTATAACATCATATTATTATTATTATGTTGTATTACATCCAGTCCAACCCCATTCTGCCAAGAAGCAGGAAAATCACATTCAGAGCACCCCCAACAGATAGCCATCCAGCCTCTATTTAAAAGCCTCCAAAGAAGGAGCCTCCACCACACCCTGGGGCAGAGAGTTCCACTGCTGAACAGCTCTACCAGTCAGGAAGTTCTTTCTAATGCTCAGGTCTTGTAGTTGAGTCCTGGCCTGGAATGACCCTGTGTAGAATCTTCTACTCTGGAGGTTTTTCAAGCAGAAACTGGATGGCCATCTGTCTGGAATGCTTTGATTGTTTCCTAGCAGAAAGGGCCCTTGGGGATCCCTTCCCACTTTAGCTCTCTATGGCGATCTCCCATTGCAAGGGCGCCAGGGGTCTCAATGGGGGTTGCAATGCTTACCTTTCCCTTGCTCAGGCTGCAGAGGCTGTAGGCTGTGCACAACACGTGAGCCAGCAAACCGGAAGTGGCAGGGACAGCAGTGGTGCACGCTGGGACTTGTAGTCTTTGGGCAGAGCTCCATAGAGGAAGTTCATTGCTTGCATGGTCTGCATTGCAATGGGAAAAGCAAGGACTCTAGTGCAAAGCAGTGGATGCAAAAACTACACAGCTACTGTGTGCTTGCTGCAACTAAACTGCAAAACACCAGCAAACAAAACTCATCCTGTAAAGGAAACTAACTCACCAACCAACAAAATAATCACAATTTAAGAGATAATAAAAAATGTTAATTAAGTAGAAAAAAAAACTTTAAAATTAAAGAGATAGAAGAAATAGAAGATTATTAAGCTTGGAATGGAAGTCATTTTTTTTTCTTTTTAATTTTTTTTCTTTATATATATTTTTTCTTTTAATTTTTTCATAATATATATATATTCTTTTTAATTTTTTCTTAATTTATATATATATATTCTTTTTAATTTTTTTCATAATATATATATATATTCTTTTTAATTTTTCTTAATTTATATATATATATTCTTTTTAATTTTTTTCCTTAATTTATATATATATTTTCTTTTTAATTTTTTTTCTTAATTTATATATATATATTCTTTTTAATTTTTTCATAATATATATATATATATTCTTTTTATTTTTTTTGCTTTATTTATATATATTTTTCTTTTTAATTTTTAAATTTATATATTTTCTTTTTAATTTTTTTCCTTAATTTATATATATTTTTTCTTTTTAACTTTTTCTTAATTTTTTATATTTTTTCCTTTTTAAATTTTTTTCTTAATTTTTATAATACACGCTGACTCTGGTTTTGGAGGAATGAATCAAACCAATTGAGGGCCAAGCCGCGAACTCTGGATATGGCGAGACGGTGGATCAGGAGGTCATGATCAACAGTATCGAATGCTGCGGTGAGATTGAGAAGTACCACTATCAAGCTGGCGACGAAGGTAATCAGTGATGGCGACCAGTACAGTCTCTGTTCCGTGGCCAGGGTGAAAACTGGACTGGACGGGATCTGTATCGTCTAGTATAAAATATATCAATGTAGGAATCCTATTTCTAAAAAAAGCTATGGGAAAAGCTCAGTCTCAGCCATCTATGAGGCCCCAGCTACCTGCTGTCACGAGAAATCCAGATTATCTACTTTGAACTGGATTATATGTCAGTGTAGACTCAAAAAATCCAGTTCAAAATGGATAATCTGGATTATATGGCAGCGTAGATCCAACCGGAGTCACTTGAGGTGCTCAATATTGGCCACTAGAGAGCAACAGATCCAAACAACTCTGCCACTCTGTTTTGGCACAAAAATTTATAAATAACTATGTTTGGTTACACCAGGCATGGGCAAAGAGAAAACAGAGCTGTCAAAGTTCAAACTCCCCGCCTCCTTTGCCAGCTTTGCGCTGATTGGTTGAAGTCATCAGCTGGCAGGGAGGGGAGGCCGTCTTTGCTGCGCCTCAGCCAATCAGGAAGCTGGTGCCGCTTCGGGCTCTCATCCAATGAGAGCGCGGAGGGCGGTCCAAATGGGAAACAATGAACCGGGAGGAAATTATAATTGGATTAAATGACAATGTTTGTCCAAGTGTTGCTGATTACTCCAAGAGTCCTCAAGCTAGCTTTTTGTATTTCGCAAGTGAAGGAAATAAACATTTTGGTCTGGCAAGGATGCCAGACCCCGGTAATTCTTAATCCTGGATATGGGGTACATTGATGATGTCTTGCCTTCGGCCATGGGGATGTAAACAAAGGGCAAGGCAGATAAGAAGCACCATTGGGTCCTTACTCCAGATGGGCCAGCTCCGACGTCTGAAGGTGTGTGTGCCCATGGGACATGTCCGACTCCGAGGTTTGAAGGGACGTGTCCACTTCCCAAACAAATTCTGAAAGTCCTTCAAAAGTAGGCAAAAGTCCCATAAAAGTTCAAGAAAGTTCATAAGTGTGGGTTATAGGGGCATTGCCATGTGGGGCCTTGGGAAGAGCCTTAGGTTCCCACATGGAAGAGATATAGGGGATTGTGGGATCATTCCAGGCTGGTGTTCTTGGTAAAACTATGAATTCCTTGGATTTGAACTATATTTTAGTTCTTCGGCCGCCTGAGGCCAAGACGCCCCACGCCGCGCCCCCCACAGGGTGTGGAAAGCCACGCCCCAGGGCGTGGAAAGCCACGCCCCAGGGCACTGCTGCGCATGTGCGGCAGCAGCCCGGGCATGTGGCTTCCAGCGCCCGCCTCCTCCCGTAACCAGAAGGAGGGCCGAGGAGGTGGACGGAACCACGCGGCACCGGCCCCACGGCTTCCGTCCACCTCGCGCCTTCCTTTCAGTCGCGGGAGGAGGGAGGAGGAAAGAGGTGAGCGAAGCCCCACGGTGCCGCGCCCCTCCTTCCACCTCCTCCTGGCTCCTCCTCCTGCGACCCGAAGGAAGGCGCGAGGAGGAGGAAGGGAAGTCCCGCCCTCCTCCTCGCTGCCTGGGCCGCCCCCTTACAAAGGAAGGAGGCGGCCAGGAGGAGGAGGAGGAAGGGAAGCCCGCTGGCGGGCGTGTGTGCGTGCGCAGGCATGCATGCCCGCTGGTGGGGCGGACTTCCCTTCTCCTCCTCGCCGCCTCCTTCCTTTGCAGGGGCGGCCCAGGCGAGGAGGCGCCATTCCTCCTCCCCGCCCCTCGCAGCGCTCCCCTCCTCTCCTGACTCTCTCGGGAGAGGCGGGTGGAAAGCGCTGCGAGGGGCGGTTTTGTTTTTTTAAAAAAATCCGGGGGGACGAAGCCGCTGCCCCCCAAACCCGCCGCCCGAGGCCATGGCCTCGTCTGGCCTCGTGGGTAATCTGGGCCTGACTGCCTCGCCGACGACGACACCAAGGTCCTTTCTCCCCCTTCCTTCCTTTCTTTCTCTTCCTTTCTTTTTACCTCTCTTTTTCTTTCATTCCTTTTCCTCCCTCTCTCCCTACCTTCTTTCCTCCCTCCTGCTTCGTTCCTTCCTTCCTCTTCCATTCTTTCCTCCTCTCCTTCCTTTTCCCTCCCTCTCTCCCTTTCTTCTTTCCTCCATTCTCCCTCTTCCTTCCTCTTCCTTCCTTTCTCCCCTTCACCCTTTCCTTCTTCTTCTCTCCTTCCTTTTCCCTCCCTCTCTCCTTCCTTCTTTCCTCCATTCTCCCTCTTCCTTCCTCTTCCTCTTCCTTTCTCCCCTTCACTCTTTCCTTCTTCTTCTCTCCTTCCTTTTCCCTCCCTCTCTCCCCTTCCTTCTTTGCCTCCATTCTCCCTCCCTTCTTCCTTCCTTCCTCTTCTTTCCTTTCTCCCCCCCTTCACCCTTTCCTTCTTCTTCTCTTCCTTCCTTTTCCCTCCCTCTCTTCTCCCTTCCTTCTTTCCTCCATTCTCCCTCTTCCTTCCTCTTCCTTCCTTTCTCCCCTTCCTCTTTCCTTCTTCTTCTCTCCTTCCTTTTCCCTCCCTCTCTCCCCTTCCTTCTTTCCTCCATTCTCCCTCTTCCTTCCTCTTCCTTCCTTTCTCCCCTTCACCCTTTCCTTCTCCCTTCCTTCTCCCCTTCCTTTTCCCTCCCTCTCTCCCCTTCCTTCTTTCCTCCATTCCCCCTCTTCCTTCCTCTTCCTTCCTCTTCCTTCCTTTCTCTCCTTCACTCTTTCCTTCTTCTTCTCTCCTTCCTTTTCCCTCCCTCTCTCCCCTTCCTTCTTTCCTCCATTCTCCCTCTTCCTTCCTCTTCCTTCCTTTCTCCCCTTCACTCTTTCCTTCTTCTTCTCTCCTTCCTTTTCCCTCCCTCTCTCCCCTCCTTCTTTCCTCCATTCTCCCTCCTTCCTCTTCCTTCCTTTCTCCCCTTCACTCTTTCCTTCTTCTTCTCTCCTTCCTTTTCCCTCCCTCTCTCCCCTTCCTTCTTTCCTCCATTCTCCCTCTTCCTTCCTCTTCCTTCCTTTCTCCCCTTCACTCTTTCCTTCTTCTTCTCTCCTTCCTTTTCCCTCCCTCTCTCCCCTTCCTTCTTTCCTCCATTCTCCCTCTTCCTCTCCTTCCTCTTCCTTCCTTTCTCTCCTTCACTCTTTCCTTCTTCTCTCCTTCCTTTTCCCTCCCTCTCTCCCCTTCCTTCTTTCCTCCATTCTCCCTTCTTCCCTCCCTCTTCCTTCCTTTCTCCCCTTCACTCTTTCCTTCTTCTTCTCTCCTTCCTTTTCCCTCCCTCTCTCCCCTTCCTTCTTTCCTCCATTCTCCCTCTTCCTTCCTCTTCCTTCCTTTCTCCCCCTTCACTCTTTCCTTCTTCTTCTCTCCTTCCTTTTCCCTCCCTCTCTCCCCTTCCTTCTTTCCTCCATTCTCCCTCTTCCTTCCTCTTCCTTCCTTTCTCCCCTTCACTCTTTCCTTCTTCTTCTCTCCTTCCTTTTCCCTCCCTCTCTCCCCTTCCTTCTTTCCTCCATTCTCCCTCTTCCTTCCTCTTCCTTCCTTTCTCCCCTTCACTCTTTCCTTCTTCTTCTCTCCTCCTTTTCCCTCCCTCTCTCCCCTTCCTTCTTTCCTCCATTCTCCCTCTTCCTTCCTCTTCCTTCCTTTCTCCCCTTCACTCTTTCCTTCTTCTTCTCTCCTTCCTTTTCCCTCCCTCTCTCCCCTTCCTTCTTTCCTCCATTCTCCCTCTTCCTTCCTCTTCCTTCCTTTCTCCCCTTCACTCTTTCCTTCTTCTTCTCTCCTTCCTTTTCCCTCCCTCTCTCCCCTTCCTTCTTTCCTCCATTCTCCCTCTTCCCTCCCTCTTCCTTCCTTTCTCCCCTTCACTCTTTCCTTCTTCTTCTCTCCTTCCTTTCCCCCCTCTCTCCCCTTCCTTCTTTCCTCCATTCTCCCCTCTTCCTTCCCTCTTCCTTCCTTTCTCCCTCCTTTCCTTCTTCTCTCCTTCCTTTTCCCTCCTCTCCCCTTCCTTCTTTCTCCATTCTCCCTCTTCCTTCCTTCCTTCCTTCCTTCCTTTCACTTCATTCCTTCTCCTTCTCTCTTTCCTTTTCCCTCCCTCTTCCCCTTCCTTCTTTCCTCCATTCTCCTTCCTTCCTTCCTCTTCCTTCCTTTCTCCCCTTCACTCTTTCCTTTTCTTCTTTCCTTTTCCCTCCCTCTCTTTCTTCTTTCCTCTCCCTCTCCCTCTTCCTTCCTCTTCCTTCCTTTCTCCCTTCACTCTTTCTTCTTCTCTCCTTCCTTTTCCCTCCCTCTCCCCTTCCTTCTTTCCTCCATTCTCTCTTCTTCCCTCCCTCTTCCTTCCTTTCTCTCCTTCACTCTTTCCTTCTTCTTCTCTCCTTCCTTTTCTTCCTTCCCCTTCCTTCTTTCCTCCATTCTCCCTCTTCCTTCCTTTTCCCCCTTCACCCTTTCCTTCTTCTTCTCTCCTTCCTTTTCCTCCCAGGTCCCTTTCCTTCTTTCCTCCATTCTCCTTCTTCTCTCCCTCTTCCTTCACTCCTTCACTCTTTCCTTCTTCCTCTTCCTTCCTTTCCCTCCCCCTCCCCTTCCTTCTTTCCTCCATTCTCCCTTCCTTCCTCTTCCTTCCTTTCTCCCCTTCACTCTTTCCTTCTTCTTCTCTCCTTCCTTTTCCCCCTCCCTCTCTCCCCTTCCTTCTTTCCTCCATTCTCCTTTTCCCTCCCGCTTCCTTCCTTTCTCTCCAGCACTCTTTCCTTCTTCTTCTCTCCTTCCTTTTCCCTCCCTCTCTCCCCTTCCTTCTTTCTCCATATTGTATGGCTCTCACTCCCCCTAAATTTCCCTCCCTCTCTCCCTTCCTTCTTTCCTCCATTCCCCCTCTTCCTTCCTCTTCCTTCCTTTCTCCCCTTCACTCTTCTCCCTTCTTCCCTCCCTCTTCCTTCCTTTCTCTCCTTCACTCTTTCCTTCTTCTTCTCTCCTTCCTTTTCCCTCCCTCTCTCCCCTTCCTTCTTTCCTCCATTCTCCCTCTTCCTTCCTCCCTCTTCCTTCCGTTTCCCCTTCACTCTTTCTCCTTCTCTCCTTCCTTTTCCCTCCCTCTCTCCCCTTCCTTCTTTCCTCCATTCTCCCTCCTTCCCTCCCTCTTTCTTCCTTCCTCTTCTATTCTTCCCCCCATAGTCTTCCTTTCCTTCTCCTTCCTTTCTTTTCACTTCCTTCTCTCTCCCCTTCTCTCTTTTCTTCTTTTCCCTTCATTATTTTACTTTTTCCTCATCCTTTCCTTCCTTTTCCCCACCCTTTCTTTTCCTCCCATTTTTGCTTTCTCTCTTTGAGGTACCGTTGTTTTACAGATTCCTGGGGGGGGGGGGTCACCTCCGATATTACCTTTAGAGCAGTAATGGGCAAACTTTGGCTCTCTGGGTGTTTTCTGAGATTAAGATCCTCCAGAGATTAGGATTGCGGAGATTAAGATCCTCCGGGGGGACCCTGCTCTCTGTCCCGCCATTGTCACAGGCGCGATTGGTTGGGACGAGAGACAGGGCCTTCTCGGTGATTGCCCCCCGGCTATGGAACTCCCTTCCTGGCGGGATCAGATCAGCCCCCGCCATTGTCACAGGCGCGATTGGTTGGGACGAGAGACAGGGCCTTCTCGGTGATTGCCCCCGGCTATGGAACTCCCTTCCTGGCGGGATCGGATCAGCCCCCGCCATTGTCACAGGCGTGATTGGTTGGGACGAGAGACAGGGCCTTCTCGGTGATTGCCCCCCGGCTATGGAACTCCCTTCCTGGCGGGATCAGATCAGCCCCGCCATTGTCACAGGCGCGATTGGTTGGGGCGAGAAACAGGGCCTTCTCGGTGATTGCCCCGGCTATGGAACTCCCTTCCTGGCGGGATCGGATCAGCCCCCGCCATTGTCACAGGCGTGATTGGTTGGGACGAGAGACAGGGCCTTCTCGGTGATTGCCCCCCGGCTATGGAACTCCCTTCCTGGCGGGATCGAATCAGCCCCCTCCTTCCTGCTAGGCTGTTGGGAATTGTGAGAGTCGTAGTCCAAAACACCCGGAGGGCCCAAGTTTGCCCATGCCTGCTTTAGAGATAGGCTGCTTCGTCGTCTCCCCTGCCACCCAAAGGCGATCTTCTCCCCCTACTTCTCTCTTATTTCCCAAACAAGGCCAGGAGCTCGTGCTGGCGGCCAAACCCATCTCGCTTGAGTTGTGAGGCTAAATATTTTGAATGTAACACTTGAAAACATCCCTTGGAACCGGTCCAACCCAGACTGCCAGCGAAATAGAAAAACGCACGCATACAAAGGGGTGCTGGACGGGGTTGGGTGTCCATTGGGGTGGGGGTGGGGTTGCCTGAAGATTCGGCTTGGCTCCTGAGCCCCTCCTTACTCCGCTTGTCACCTCCCTCTGCTTCTCTCGGTCTCCAGTGTGCACAGGTGTGGGGCTCAGAGGGTGCCAACCGGGAGGAAGGATGCCAGCCGCAGCACAAGGGTGGCCCTGCTTTGTGGCGCATAGGTGACCCATTGCCGGGAGTAAGGTGATACGAGTGAGAGGGATGCCTCTGGCCGAGCCACCCCTTGGTAGCCATCCATCCGGTCCCTTGGAGAGAGTCAAGGGCCTGCTTCTTTTGGCCCCTTCATGGACCATGGGGTGGAAGAGAAGGCCCTTCTCTCTTGTCCCCTGGGAAGCCTTGCTCCTCTTCCTTGGCGTCTTCTGGACGGGTCCCCAGCCGGTCACAGCTGAAGGTATTGCACCAATGGAATATATTATTAATTCATTTTTAATTTTTATTACAATTAAAATTAAAATAATTATTTAATTTTTTTATTAAATTTAAATAATTAATTTAATTTTAATTTTAATAAAAATTAAAAATTAATTTTATTTTTTAAATTAAAATTAAAATTAATATTTAATCAATTATTTTAAAATAATAATAATTAATATTAATTATAAATTCTGCAGGAGGCAAAAACCGGATTTTACCGTATATACTGGAGTATAAGCCGACCCGAATATAATCCGAACAATAACAATAATCACACAGTCCTAGACGCTTGGGAAGTGCTCAACTTGTGATTTTGTGATACGAAATCCAGCATATAGATCTCATTTGCTGTATCATACTGTGTTTTTGTGTCAGAATAATAATAATAATAATAATAACAATAATCACACAGTCCTAGACACTTGTGAAGTGCTCGACTTGTGGTTTTGTGATACGAAATCCAGCATGTAGATCTCATTTGCTGTGACATACTGTGTATTTTTGTGTCAGTAAAATAATAATAATAATAATAATAATACATCACACAGTCCTAGACGCTTGGGAGGTTTTCGACTTGTGATTTTGTGATACGAAATCCAGCATATAGATCTCGTTTGCTGTGACATACTGTGTTTTTGTGTCATAATAATAATAACAGTCCTAGACGCTTGGGAAGTGTTCGGCTTGTGATTTTGTGATACGAAATCCAGCATCTATATCTTGTTTGCTGTATCATACTGTGTTTTGTGTCAGTAAAATAATAATAATAATAAATAAATCACACAGTCCTAAATGTTTGGAAAGTGTTCAACTTGTGATTTTGTGATACAAAATCCAGCATATAGATCTCGTTTGCTGTGACATACTATGTTTTTGTGTCATAATAATAATAATAACAACAATAACAATAATCACACAGTCCTAGACGCTTGGGAAGTGTTTGACTTGCGATTTTGTGATACAAAATCCAGCATAAAGATCTCGTTTGCTGTGACATACTGTGTTTTTGTGTAATAATAATAACAACAATAACAATAATCACACAGTCCTAGACGCTTGGGAAGTGTTCGACTTGCGATTTTGTGATACGAAATCCAGCATATAGATCTCGTTTGCTGCGACATACTGTTTTTGTGTCAGTAAAATAATAAGAGTGAAATAATAAATGTAATAATAACAACCATAAATGGAGTAAAATAATAAATGTAATGATAACAATTATAAATAAAATAATAAATGTAATAATAATAATAACGTAAAATGATAATATTTAGAGTAAAATAATAAATGTAATAATAATAATGACAGAATAAAATAATAAATAACCTAGACTCGAGTATAAGCCGAGAGAGACTTTTTCAGCCTAAAGCAAGGGTTAAAAAACTAGGCTTATACTCGAGTATATACAGTAAGTGGATTTTTTTTCTCCTCTGTTTGCTGAGCACCCCGTTGGCGCAATGGGTTAAAAACCTTTGTGCCGGCAGGACTGATGACTGACAGGTCGGAGCTTCGAATCTGGGGAGAGCGCGGGGTGAGCTCCCATCTGTCAGCTCCAGCTCCCCATGCGAGGACATGAGAGAAGGCTCCCACAAGGATGCTAGAACATCAAAACATTCAGGCGTCCCCTGAGCAATGTCCTTGCAGGTTGGAGGTTCGAATCCGGGGAGAGCGTGGTTGAGCTCCCTTCTGTCAGCTGCAGTTCCCCATGCGAGGACATGAGAGAAGGCTCCCACAAGGATGCTAGAACATCAAAACATTCAGGCATCCCCTGGGCAATGTCCTTGCAGGTCGGAGGTTCGAATCTGGGGAGAGCGCGGTTGAGCTCCCATCAGTCAGCTCCAGCTCCTCATGCGAGGACATGAGAGAAGCCTCCCACAAGGATGCTAGAGTACCAAAATATTCAGGCATCCTTTGGACAATGTCCTTGCAAGTTGGAGGTTCAAATCTGGGGAGAGTTTGGTTGAGTTCCCATCTGTCAGCTCCAGCTCCCCATGCGAGGACGTGAGAGAAGCCTCCCACAAGGATGCTAGAACATCAAAACATTCAGGCATCTCCTGGGCAATGTCCTTGCAGGTCGGGAGTTTGAATCCGAGGAGAGCGCGGGGTGAGCTCCTATCTGTCAGCTCCTGCTCCCCATGCGAGGACATAAGAGAAGCCTCCCACAAGGATGCGAGAACATCCAAACATTCAGGCATCCTTTGGGCAATGTCCTTGCAGGTCGGGGGTTCCAATCCAGGGAGAGCGCGGGGTGAGCTCCCATCTGTCAGCTCCAGCTCCGCATGCGAGGACATGGGTTAAAGCAGTGTTTCTCAACCTTCCTAATGCCGCGGCCCCTTAATACAGTTCCGTGTGTTGTGGTAACCCCCAAACATAACATTATTTTCATTGCTACTTCGTAACTGTAATTTTGCTACTGTTATGAATTGTAATATAAATATGTGATACGCAGGATGTATTTTCATTCACTGGACCATATTGGACGCAAATACCCAATGCGCCCAAATTTGAATGCTGTTGGGGTTGGAGGGGGGATTGATTTTGTCATTTGGGAATTGTAGTTCCTGTCATTTATAGTTAACCTACAATCAAGGAGATTGTAAACTCCTCCAACAATGGAATTGAACCAAACCTGCCACACAGAACTCCCATGACCAACAGAAAATACTGGAAGGGTTTGGTGGGCATTGAACTTGAGTTTTGAAGTTGTAGTTCACCTACATTCAAAGAGAATTGTGGCATCAAACAATGGTGGATTGGGACCAAACATGGCAAGAATACTCAATTTGCCCAAATGTGAACACTGGTGGAGTTTGGGGAAAATAGACTTTGACACTTGGGAGTTGTTGCTGGGATTTATAGTTCACCTAGAATCAAAGAGCATTCTGAATCCCACCAACGACAGAATTGAACCAATCTTGGCCCACAGCACTCCCATGACTCCACCAGCACTAGACTTCGACCAAACTTCCCACACAGAACCCCTATAACCAGCAGAAAATACTGTGTTTTCTGATGGTCTTTGGCGACCCCTCTGACACCCCCTCACGACCCCTCCAGGGGTCCCGACCCCCAGGTTGAGAAACGCTGGGTTAAAGGTAATTTTAAATAGTATTTTAATAGTTTTGCGCACAAAACTAAGTTTGCGTGCACTGAACAGAAACAGGGGGAGGGAAGAGAGAGAGAGAGAGAGAGAGAGGAGAGAGAGAGAGAGAGAGAGAGAGAGAGAGAGAGAGAGAGAGAGAGAGAGAGAGAGAGTATCCTGCACACACCGGCTGGGTTTATAGGCTAGGCAGAAAAGAAACTTCTGTGTTGGCAAACAGAGCAGGAACAACAACAGAGAGAGGTGGCAAAAAACCCGCAACAGTCTGCTGAGATGCTCTCCAACCATGATTGCTTCGTCTGTGGTCATAGTTTAAGACTAAGCGAAGGTTTCCCCTTGACATTAAGTCCAGTCGTGTCCGACTCCTGGGGGTTGGTGCTCCTCTCCTTTTCTAAGCCGAAGAGCCGGCGTTGTCCGTAGACACCTCCAAGGTCACGTGGCCAGCATGACTGCATAGAGCACCGTTACCTTCCCGCCGGAGCGGTACCTATTGATCTACTCATATTTGCATGTTTTCAAGCTTCTAGTTTGGCAAAAGCTGTGGCTAACAGCGGGGGCTCAGCCCTGCTCCCCTCGATTCGAACCTGCAACCTTTCGGTCAGCAAGTTCAGCAGCTTAGTGGATTAACCCACTTCACCACCGGGGGTACCGTGTGGCCATAGAAGAGAATAATAGAAGAGACTGCCTGGGATATCTAGTCCAACCCACTGCCATAGGCAATCCATGGTTCTAAATGGTCCTAAAGTACTTACAAAACTAAAGTTCTGGTGGTGAACACAAGGTGGCGCTGGTGCTTTGCTTCTAAAGCATTGCTAAAGTTCTGGTGGTGAACATTTCAGAACTCTAACAAAACTTTCAAAATTTCGTTATAAATGGCAGTTCCTAATTGGATCTGTCTTAAAAATCACCAATAATGAAATAATAATGAATTTTTGAAAGTTTTGTTAGAGTTCTGAAATGTTCACCACGAGAACTTTAGCAACACTGTAGAAGCAAAGCACCAGCGCCACCTAGTGTCACCACCAGAACTTTAACAACACTGTAGAAGCAAAGCACCAGCGCCACCTAGTGTCACCACCAGAACTTTAACAACACTGTAGAAGCAAAGCACCAGCGCCACCTAGTGTCACCACCAGAACTTTAGCAACACTGTAGAAGCAAAGCACCAATGCCACCTAGTGTTCACCACCAGAACTTTAACAACACTGTAGAAGCAAAGCACCAGCGCCACCTAGTGTCACCACCAGAACTTTAACAACACTGTAGAAGCAAAGCACCAGCGCCACCTAGTGTCACCACCAGAACTTTAGCAACACTGTAGAAGCAAAGCACCAGCGCCACCTAGTGTTCACCACCAGAACTTTAGCAACACTGTAGAAGCAAAGCACCAGCGCCACCTAGTGTTCACCACCAGAACTTTAGCAACACTGTAGAAGCAAAGCACCAATGCCACCTAGTGTTCACCACCAGAACTTTAACAACACTGTAGAAGCAAAGCACCAGCGCCACCTAGTGTCACCACCAGAACTTTAGCAACACTGTAGAAGCAAAGCACCAGCGCCACCTAGTGTCACCACCAGAACTTTAGCAACACTGTAGAAGCAAAGCACCAGCGCCACCTAGTGTTCACCACCAGAACTTTAGCAACACTGTAGAAGCAAAGCACCAGCGCCACCTAGTGTTCACCACCAGAACTTTAGCAACACTGTAGAAGCAAAGCACCAATGCCACCTAGTGTTCACCACCAGAACTTTAGCAACACTGTAGAAGCAAAGCTCCAGCGCCACCTAGTGTTCAACACCAGAAGTTTAGTAACACTGTAGAAGCAAAGCACCAGCGCCACCTAGTGTTCACCACCAGAACTTTAGCAACACTGTAGAAGCAAAGCTCCAGCGCCACCTAGTGTTCAACACCAGAAGTTTAGCAACACTGTAGAAGCAAAGCACCAGCGCCACCTAGTGTTCACCACCAGAACTTTAGCAACACTGTAGAAGCAAAGCACCAGCGCCACCTAGTGTTCACCACCAGAACTTTAGTAACACTGTAGAAGCAAAGCACCAGCGCCACCTAGTGTCACCACCAGAACTTTAACAACACTGTAGAAGCAAAGCACCAGCGCCACCCAGTGTTCACCTCCAGAACTTTAGCAACACTGTAGAAGCAAAGCACCAGCGCCACCTAGTGTTCACCACCAGAACTTTAGCAACACTGTAGAAGCAAAGCACCAGCGCCACCTAGTGTTCGCCATTGGAACTTTAGTAACACTGTAGAAGCAAAGCACCAGCGCCACCTAGTGTTCACCACCAGAACTTTAACAACACTGTAGAAGCAAAGCACCAGCGCCACCCAGTGTTCACCTCCAGAACTTTAGCAACACTGTAGAAGCAAAGCACCAGCGCCACCTAGTGTTCACCACCAGAACTTTAGCAACACTGTAGAAGCAAAGCACCAGCGCCACCTAGTGTTCGCCATTGGAACTTTAGTAACACTGTAGAAGCAAAGCACCAGCGCCACCTAGTGTTCACCACCAGAACTTTAACAACACTGTAGAAGCAAAGCACCAGCGCCACCCAGTGTTCACCTCCAGAACTTTAGCAACACTGTAGAAGCAAAGCACCAGCGCCACCTAGTGTTCACCACCAGAACTTTAGCAACACTGTAGAAGCAAAGCACCAGCGCCACCTAGTGTTCACCACCAGAACTTTATCAACACTGCAGAAGCAAAGCACCAGCGCCACCTAGTGTTCACCACCAGAACTTTAGCAACACTGTAGAAGCAAAGCACCAGCGCCACCTAGTGTTCACCACCAGAACTTTAGCAACACTGTAGAAGCAAAGCACCAGCGCCACCTAGTGTTCGCCACCAGAACTTTAGTTTTGTAAATACTTTTGAACCATTTAGAACGATGGATTGCCCAGGCCTAACACAATCAAAGCACCACCAACAGATGGCCATGCAGCCTCTGCTGATGCTCTCTAACAACCATCGTGCCAGACTACACAGAGAAGCCATTGAAATCCACAGGGAAGCCATTGGAACCTAGCTTACTAGCTAGCTTACTAGCTAACACATCCCAACGAAAGGGTTCCCCAGGCAGGAAGCAGCCAGGCTTTGAAGCTGCAAGGCCATTCATTGCTAATCAAACTGGTCAGTTGACTGTCTAGAATTCCCCCCATTTTCTGACTACCAGTATTAAAAAAATCTCAGAAGACAGGGGAATTCCAGACAAGAAACCATCAGGGCCAGCAAACACCCTCCCAACAAAGGATTCCTCCCCAGGCAGGAAGCAGACAGGCTTTGAAGCTGCAAGGCTATTCAATGCTAATGAAGAATTCTTGCCTTCCAGCTCAGCTTTAGTGTATCAGTCTATCAAGTCGTAATCTAGTGGTTTTGTAAGCTTTGGTTGGACACGGTATTAACATTTCATGGATTAGCATCTGGGGACGGTGTGCGCAAACCGCAGTGTGCGTTTGCTTTTGCACCTGTGGGCCTGGGCATCCAAAGATGTTGCCCAAGGAACACGAGACCCTCTTTGGCTCACCCTCCCCTTGACCCGTCGCCAATGGGTACGGCCCTAGAGTCTCCAACAGTCTTCTTCTGTTGCCGGGCGGAGTGTTTGGGGTTTGAGCCGAGATTACAAAGTTTGCTCTCAGTGTTTATAGTAAATCCCACTTTGGGCCTCGGGCGGGTTGGTAGGATGCTCTTGGCGTGATCATTTGGCTTCGGGTTTCGCAGACTCATGCGCACACGGCACGAAAGACGGCGGCGGCATCACGCTCTGCATGACTCTTCTTGCTGCCAAGACCTTGTTGGGGGGCCAAATGGGGGAAAGGCCAACCTGTACGTGGCCCTTGGGAATCTTGGCTGCCATCTCTGTTTACTTCTGCAGCTGCCTGGCTGGCTGGCAAGGGTATCTCTGAGCATGGGCAAAGTTGCTTCCCCAACGCCACACAAAGAGCGCAGCTTCCCACCCTCAAGATCAGGGGTGCCCACACTTTTTCAGCATGCGCGCTACTTATAATAAAACCAAGTCAGAAAGATCTACCTACCTCCTCAAGGCTGGAGAGGGGAGGGGCGGGGCTTGGTGTGGCCTGGCTCCGCCCCCTTCTGGCTTCGGCACTCCCAGCAGCTTCTCCAAGCTTGAGGATGGAAATGCCAAGCCAGTGGTGGCATAGTTAGCACAAGGCTGGTTTGGCATTGCCATCCTCAAGTCTGGAGAAGCTGCTGGCAGAGTGGAAGCCAGAGGGGGGCGGAGCCAGGCTGCACCAAGCCCCGCCCCCTCCCCCTCTGGCTTTGGAGCTCCCAGCACTTCTCCAGGCTTGAGGATGGCAGTGCCAAGCCAGCCTTGTGCTAGCTATGCCACCACTGGCTTGGCATTGCCATCCTCAAGCCTGGAGAAGCTGCTGGTAGAGCAGAAGCCAGAGGGGGGCGGAGCCAGGCCATGCCAAGCCCCGCCCCCTCCCCTCTCGCTTTGGAGCTCCCAGAAGCTTCTCCAGGCTTGAGGATGGCAGTGCCAAGCCAGCCTTGTGCTAGCTATGCCACCACTGGCTTGGCATTGCCATCCTCAAGCCTGGAGAAGCTGCTGGTAGAGCAGAAGCCAGAGGGGGGCGGAGCCAGGCCATGCCAAGCCACGCCCCCTCCCCTCTCGCTTTGGAGCTCCCAGAAGCTTCTCCAGGCTTGAGGATGGCAGTGCCAAGCCAGGGTTGGCATAGCTAGCACACCGCTGGTTTGGCATTGCCATCCTCAAGTCTGGAGAAGCTGCTGGCAGAGTGGAAGCCAGAGGGGCGGAGCCAGGCTGCACCAAGCCCCCCCCCCCCCCTCTGGCTTTGGAGCTCCCAGCACTTCTCCAGGCTTGAGGATGGCAGTGCCAAGCCAGCCTTGTGCTAGCTATGCCACCACTGGCTTGGCATTGCCATCCTCAAGCCTGGAGAAACTGCTGGTAGAGTGGAAGCCAGGGGAGGGGGCGGGGCTTCGTGCGGCCTGGCTCCTCCTCCCTCTGAGAAGCGCCCCATTCTGGGATAGACCTCATTCGATCTCGGGATCGACTGGTCGATCGCGATCGACTTCCTGGGCAGCCCTGCTCAAGATCAATTCAACAATGAAGCAACGACATGATGACGTGGTTCATTATAAACTGAATTGTTGTGTGTCCCCTGACATTAAGTCCAGTCGTGTCCGACTGTGTGGGTTGGTGCTCATCTCCCTTTCTAAGCTGAAGCGCCAGCGTTGTCCGTAGACACCTCCAAGGTCATGTGGCCAGCATGACTGCATGGAGCGCTGCTACTTTCCCCGCTGGAGAGGCATTTATTGATCTACTCACGTTTGGCATGTTTTCGAATTACTAGGTTGGCAGAAGCTGGGACTAACAGTGGGAGCTGACCTGGCTCCCTGGATTCAAACCGGTGACCTTGGAGGTGTCTATGGACAACGCCGGCTGTTTGGCTTAGAAATGGAGATGAGCACCAGAATCCCAGAGTCGGATACGAATGTCAGGGGAAAAAACCTTTATCTTTTACTTTACCTCCCAACAATAAATAATAAAAAATAAAATAATTAATAATTAATAATATAAATAAATTAATAAATAAAGGATTCCCCCAGGCAGGAAGCAGCATTGCAACATTCACACTTGCTTCAAACAGACAAGATTTCTTTAAGAACATAAGAAGAGCCATGCTGAATCGGACCTCAGCCCATCTAGTCCAGCATTCTGTATCACACAGTGGCCCACCAGTTGTACACGGGGATCTCGAGCAGAAGGGAGGGCAAAACCCTGACCTGCTCCCGACCCCCCACAACCAGTACCCAGGGAAATCCTGCCTACCTCAACCAACTCCGAGGTGGCACTTGGATGTCCTTTTCAGTAACTACCGATACACTTGGTATCCATGAATCTGTCTAATCCTGCCTTGAAGCTGTCCAGGCTGACCGCTGTCACAACCTCTTCTGGAAGTGAGTTCCATAACCCAATGACCCTCTGGGTGAAGAAATATTTCCCTTTATTAGTCCTAACTTTCCTACCTTGGAGCTTCAGGGAGTGCCCTCTAGTCCTAGTGTTGTGTGACAAAGAAAATAGTTTTTCTTTATTCACCTTTTCTATCCCATGCATGATTTTATACACTTCGATCAAGTCACCTCTTAAACGCCGTCTTTCAAGGCTGAAAAGACCAAGGCGTTGCAACCTGGTTTCATAAGGGAGCTGCTCCATCCCTTGGATCATTCTTGTTGCCCTTCTTTGTACCTTTTCCAGTTCCGTTATATCCTTCTTGAGGTGCGGTGACCAGAATTGTACACAGTACTCCAAATGTGGCCTCACCATCGATTTGTAGAGAGGCAATACAACATTTGCCGACCTATTTTCGATTCCCTTCCTGATCATGCCAAGCATAGAATTTGCTTTTTTCACTGCTGCTGCGCACTGGGTTGACCTCTTCATTGAGCTGTCCACCAAGACCCCAAGATCCCTTTCCTGGTTTGTCTCGGAAAGCTTTGACCCCATCAATTGGTAGGTGTAGTTGGGGTTCTTTGCCCCGATGTGCATGACTTTACACTTGTTTAGGTTAAAATGCATTTGCCACTTTGTTGCCCATTCACTCAATTTCGAGAGATCTTTCTGGAGCTTTTTACAGTCAGTTTCATTTTTAACTACCCTGAACAATTTAGTGTCGTCTGCAAACTTTGCTACCTCAGAATTCACTCCTACATCCAGGTCATTAATGAATAAATTAAAAAGTAACGGACCCAAAACTGAACCTTGGGGTATGCCACTTCTCACCTCTTTCCACCCAGAGAAGTGTCCGTTTATTACCACCCTTTGTTTCCTACAGTTTAGCCAGGTTCCAATCCAGGACAAGACCTGTCCCCTGATTCCATGGCTGAAGAGCTTATTTAGGAGCCTTTGGTGAGGGACTTGGTCAAAAGCCTTTTGAAAGTCAAGGTAAACAATATCGACTGGGTCCCCTTTATCTATGCGTTTATTTACACCCTCAAAGAATTCTAACAAGTTAGTAAGACATGATTTGCCTTTGCTCTCCCGCCCTGGACATTATTCCACAGATTTATAACACCCCCCCTTGCCTAGTTTCCAACAGACTCCACAACCTCTGAGGATGCCTGCCGTAGATGTGGGCGAAATGTCAGGAGAGAATGCTTCCGGAACATGGCCAGACAACCTGAGAAACGCGCCCAGTTTACCTAGTTTCTCATCCAGTGTCTAGAATGTCAGTTAATACTAAGGGAGGGTTCTCCCCTTCTGCTCCTTGGTCAACCAGCCCTCTTGAGTTTGACCAATACAGGCCAATACAGGCTAGTTGGGCACCATTGGGCAAGGAGCTTTGTTTACATGCAACCATTCAGCACCGACAGCAATGGACAGCGTTGGTTGGGAAAACCAGCAGAAGTGGCAGACTGGCAGAAGGGCCACTTTTCCCAGGCCATTATGAAACACAGAAGCCACGGGGTCTCCCCCCAGCTCCTCCCCTCCGTCGCCCTTTTCCTTAGGCTGAGTAAACACAGATCAATGGGAACGATAAGCAAATATTTTCTGGCAGAGTCCTCGTTGGCTGTCCGTTTGTCCACTGTTTAAACAGTTGGACAAACAGGCCTTTTCCCTTGCCTCTCCAAGGGAAGCCAGTAGGCCGGGTTGATCAGGAAAAATAATGGTTCGAAACTCGTTTCGGATGTAGGGGGCGCTGGCATGGGTTTTAAAACACCCAGTTTGGAGCCGATGCCGGCGACAGCTGCACACGGAAGGGAAGGCAAAGGAAGGGAAACCCGCCGATTCCTTTCCGAAAATGGCGGTGGTGGCTTCAAAATGGCAAATTCACTTACATCGCTTCAAAACCGTTTCAAAAGTGAATTAATTCCAAATTTATTCTGAATTTCAGGGCATTCCGAAAAACCTAACCAGGTCTAGAAGCTAGCTTGTAATCATAATAATAATATTTATTTATTTATTTACTTCTACAGTGTTGCTAAAGTTCTGGTGGTGAACACTAGGTGGCGCTGGTGCTTTGCTTCTACAGTGTTACTAAAGTTCTGGTGGTGAACACTAGGTGGCGCTGGTGCTTTGCTTCTACAGTGTTGCTAAAGTTCTGGTGGTGAAACCTAGGTGGCGCTGGTGCTTTGCTTCTACAGTGTTGCTAAAGTTCTGGTGGTGAACACTAGGTGGCGCTGGTGCTTTGCTTCTACAGTGTTACTAAAGTTCTGGTGGTGAACACTAGGTGGCGCTGGTGCTTTGCTTCTACAGTGTTACTAAAGTTCTGGTGGTGAACACTAGGTGGCGCTGGTGCTTTGCTTCTACAGTGTTAAAATAAATAAATATATTTATTTATTATTTATTTATTTATGTACACATATGTACACATTACATTTAGACACACAAACACACAAGACAGACAGAGGTAATTTAACACTCCTTCATTCCTCAGCGTGTTTCCTGGAGATCTTTTTAATGGTCTCGTAAATCAGTTAAATTAAGCCTCCCCACTAAGTGGCACCTTAATTTCCTACTTGACAGATGCAACTGTCTTTCGGGTTGCAAAGGTCGACAATAGGCTACACAATAGGTCAAGAGCCCATCTTGACCAGGGAAGGCCTCGAACCCATGACCTTCTGGTCAGTAAAGATCTTATGCAGCGGACACCCATCCAGCCGCGCCACATTCCCAATAATAATAATAATAACCTTTATTTATACTCCGCCACCATCTCCCCAATGGAGACTAGGGGTGGCTAACATGAGGACAAGTACTTCTAAATATAATAATAATAATCTTTATTTATACCTCGCCACCATCTCCCCAAGGGGACTCGGGGCGGCTTACATGAGGCTAGGCCCAAACAACAACAGGAAACAAGCAATTACAATAAAATAAAAATCAAAACATCAACAGTAACACAATAAAAATACATACATATAAATAAAAGAACAATATGCAAATTAATATTTAAAATTGCAAATGACAGGCGGGCTGCATGCACAATATAAAATAGGAGGCATTCATATACGGGGCAGGGGCGGGCGGGGAGTGGACTCCAAAAAGAGCAATGGTATAATATAAATAATAATAATAATAATAATAATAATTTCTCCGAAGACACAGCGGAAAAGCCAGGTTTTAAGGTGTTGTACTCTTTGCTCTGGGAACTTTTGGGGTGCCCATCCTTCGAAGGATTCCCATTGCCCAAAGCAACGTATCCTATTTAGCCCACTTTCTTGCGGTGTCGTTTTTCGCTGGCTCTCCTCCTTCTCTTCCTCTCTTTACTGCAACGCATGAGGACCGAATGAGGATGGCCTCGTTGACCCTCCTGAGCTAATAGCAAATGCCACCTCCACTGATCCCTCCTCAGGGCATGAAAGCATGGCAGAAGGGCCCTCTCTTGTGTATTTGCTCTCCTGCCAGGAGAGGTTGGCATCTGCTCATTGAGAACGAGTAGAGGGCAGGCGCCATGCAGACAGGAAGTAACTCCTGGGATATTTTTTTTGAATTGCTTTTTTAAGCAACTACATAAAGCAGTGCTGTCCAACTTCTACTGGACCTAGGGCCGGACTTCCAGTCACTGATGACCTGGGGGGCCGCTCCGCCCTGCCTCCGGCCCCACCCCCGGCCATGCCCCCGGCCACGCCCCGAGCCCCTCCTCCTAAAGTGTCACGCCAGCCTCAGAAGCGGCGATTTCGCTTCTGAGGCTGGCGTGACCCTTTAGGAGGGAGGGCAAAGCCAAGGGGAGCCCTCCATGGCTTCTCCCTCCCTCCTAAAGTGTCACGCCAGCCCCTTCCCCTGTTCTGCCTCTCCCACCGGCGCACCGATCAGGGCGGGCCTAAAGAGGAAGAAGGCCTCAAGAGGAGGAAGGCAAGCGCTTGCCTTCCTCCTCTTTAGGCACGCCCCCTCCCTCCCTGGCTCCTCCTCCCTGCACCGCCCCTTGTCCCTCTCTCACCGGCGCCGATGCAAACCGGTTTGCATCGGCGCCGGCAAGAGAGGGAAGAAGAGGGCGGTGCAGGGAGGAGGCGCTGGCTCCCTTCCTTCTCCCTGCCCCGCCTCCTCCTCCCCTCCCTCCCCCCGCCCCTGCGATCTCGCAGCGGCGGCACGGAGAGAGGGACGGAGGGGGCGGTGCAGGGAGGAGGAGCTGGCTCACTTCCTCCTCCCTGCCCCGCCTCCCCCTCCCCCCCCCGGCCACCATTTTTTAATTTTTTTAAAAAAAAATTTAAAAAAATAAAATTAAAAATGGCGGCCGGGGGCATAGTGGGGGCCGTGTCCAACAGGCTGGGGGGCCGTGTACGGCCCCAGGGCCGCCAGTTGGACTGCCCTGACATAAAGTAACATTTTCACGTTCTTTTTCAAGTCCCATTATAGAATCTATATACCGTATACCAGGGGTCGGGAAACTTTTTGATTCAGAGAGCCAGGAAAGCAAAATATTTGGAAATGTATTTCAGTGAGAGCCATAGAATATTTATAATACATTTTAAGACTGAATTCAACTCAATGTGAGTCTATACGTACATACGATGAGAAAAGGATTCCCCCGGCAGAATGAGGGGACACTTCAGACCTGGCTCTGCAAAAGGCACGCTCAGGACTCTGGAAAAGAAGAGAAGATGGAAGGAAGGAAGGAAGGGGGAAAGAAAGAAAGAAAGAAAGACAGACAGAGGAAATAAAGGAGGGAGGGGGAGAGGAAGGAAGAAAACAAGAACAAACTATGGAAAAGGAAGAAAAGAAAAGCAGGAGAGAGACAAGGAGGGGAAATGAAAGAAGAAAATGAGAAGGAAGGAAAGGAAAGGGTGGGAAAAAGAAAGGAAAAGGAGTGGGGGAAAAGTAAAATAATGATGGGAAAGGAAGAAAAGAAAGGAGAGAGAGAGAGGGAAGTGAAAAGAAAGGAAGGAGAAGGAAAGGAAGACTTGGGGAAAGAATAGAAGAGGAAAGAAGGAAGGAAGAGGGAGGGAGGGAGAATGGAAGAAAGGAAGGGAAGAAGGAAAGGGTGAAGGGGAGAAAGAAAGGCAGGAAGAGGAAGGAAGGAAGAGGGAGAATGGAAAGAAGGAAGGGGAGAGAGGGAGGGAAAAGGAAGGAGAGAAGGAAAGAATGGAAGAGGGAGGGAGGAAAAAGAATGAAAAAGAGAGGGGGAAAAGGAAGAGGAAGGAAGGAAGGAAGGAAGGAAGGAAGGAAGGAAGGAAGGAAGGAAGGGGGAGGAGGACACGGGGCCAAGTCGGACCTTGGTGTCGAAGTCGGCGAGGCAGTCCCTCCGGAAGGTGTTGAAGAGGCAGCAGCTCTTGAGCTGCTCGACGATGAGGACAATGAGCTGGGCGTCCCCCGGGGGAAGCGAGGCCGGGTCCACGGCGCCAGGGCCGTCTCTGCCGGGGCTGGCCCTGAGACCCGTGGCGGAGGACAAAGAGGATAAGGCACTGCCGGCGGGCTCCGTCATCCCTGGTAAAGAGGGTGCAGGGCCCTGAGAGCTGCGGGGCATGAGGAAGAGGCGGCGATGACGGCGCAGAAACGGCAGTCACGGCGCATTTGTGTCACTCCTCCCCGCTGCATGCTGGGAAACCGAAGCCCGGGCTGCTCTGGAGAGCCAGATGCAATCATGAAAAGAGCCACATCTGGCTCCCGAGCCATAGGTTCTCTGCCCCTGCCGTATATACTCGAGTATAAGCCACCCCGAGTATAAGCTGAGGCACCTATTTATGCCACAAAAAACTGGGGAAACGGATTGGCTCAAGTATAAGCTGAGGGCGGGAAATGCAAATCGATACCAATACAATTATATTAATTGAGGCATCAGTAGGTTAAATGTTTTTGAATATTTACATAAAACTGTAATTTAAGATAAAACTGCCCAACTCTGATTAAACCATTATTCTGACCGTCTTCGATGTAAATGTGCTTACGCATCGTTCTAATAATAATAGAGTAAAATAATGGAAATATAATAATAATGATAACAATAGAGTAAAATCATAACTGTAATAATAATAAATGTAATAATATTTAATAGAGTAAAATAATGGATGTTTTCTGGAGATCTTTTTTATGGCCTCGTAAATCAGTTAAATTTAGCCTCCCCGGTAAGTGGTACCTTAATTTCCTACTTGACAGATGCAACTGTCGCTCGGGTTGCAAAGGTTGCCAACAAGCTACACAATTGGCCAGAAGCTCACTCCGACCCAGGCTGGCTTCGAACTCATGACCTTTTGGTCAGTAGTGATCTTTAATGCAGCTGACACCCAGCCAGCTGCGCCACAATCCCGGTGCTATTGTTTGTAACTTGGGGACTTCCTGTATATGTGTGTGTGTGTATATGTATATATGTATATGTATTTCTGTATATATAAAGAGCAAGAGGGAGAGGGAGAGAGAGAGAGAGAGAGTTGTGGCTGTTTTCACTTTTATAATCTACCTTAAGTCACAGAATAAAGCCAGGGGTCGGGAACCTTTTTGACTCAGAGAGCCACAAAAGCAAAATATTTGGAAATTTATTTCAGTGAGAGCCATAGAATAGATATAATATATTTAAAGACTGAATTCAACTCAATGTGAGTCTATACGTACATACGATGAGAAAAGGATTCCCAAGCAGAATGACCGGACACTTCATACCGGGCTCTGCAAAAGGCACGCTCAGGACTCTGGGAAGGAAGAAAAGGCGGAAGGAAGGAAGGGGGAAAGAAAGAAAGACAGAGGAAATAAAGGAGGGAGGGGGAGAAAGAAAAGAAGAACAAACTATGGAAAAGGAAGAAAAGAAAAGCAGGAGAGAGACAAGGAGGGGGGGAAAATGAAGGAAATGGGAAGGGAGGAAAGGAAAGGGTAGGGGAAAGAAAGGAAAGGGAGTGAGGAAAAAGTAAAATAATGAAGGGAAAAGAAGAAAAGAAAGAAGGGGAGAGAGAAGGAAGTGAAAAGAAAGGAAGGAAGGAGAAGGAAAGGAAGACTTGGGGGAAAAGAATAGAAGAGGAATGAAGGAAGAGGAAGGGAGGGAGAATGGAGGAAGGAAGGAAGGGGAGAGAGGGAGGGAAAAGAAAGGAGAGAAGGAGAAGGAAAGGGTGAAGGGGAGAAAGGAAGGAAGGAAGAGAAGAAGGAAGAATGGAGGAAAGAAGGAAGGGGAGAGAGGGAGGGAAAAGGAAGGAGAGAAGGAGAAGGAAAGGGTGAAGGTGAGAAAGAAAGGAAGAGGAAGGAAGAGGAAGGAAGGAAGAGGGAGAATGGAGGAAAGAAGGAAGGGGAGAGAGGGAGGGAAAAGGATGGAGAGAAGGAAAGGGTGAAGGGGAGAAAGGAAGGAAGAGGGAGAATGGAGGAAAGAAGAAAGGGAGAGAGGGAGGGAAAAGGAAGGAGAGAAGGAGAAGGAAAGGGTGAAGGGGAGAAAGGAAGGAAGGAAGAGGGAGAATGGAGGAAAGAAGAAAGGGGGAGAGGGAGGGAAAAGGAAGGAGAGAAGGAGAAGGAAAGGGTGAAGGGGAGAAAGAAAGGAAGAGGAAGAGGGAGAAGGGTGAAGGAGGAGAAAGGAAAGAAGGAAGGAAATGGAAGAGAAGGAGAAGGAAGGAAGGAAGGAAGAAAAGAAGGAAGGAAGGGAGAATGGAGGAAAGAAGAAAGGGAGAGAGGGAGGGAAAAGGAAGGAGAGAAGGAGAAGGAAAGGGTGAAGGGGAGAAAGGAAAAGGAAGAGGAAGGAAGAGGGAGAATGGAGGAAAGAAGGAATGGGAGAGAGGGAGGGAAAAGGAAGGAGAGAAGGAGAAGGAAAGGGTGAAAGGGGAGAAAGGAAGGAAGGAAGAGGGAGAATGGAGGAAAGAAGAAAGGGGAGAGAGGGAGGGAAAAGGAAGGAGAGAAGGAGAAGGAAAGGGTGAAGGGGAGGAAGGAAGGAAGGAAGGAAGAGGGAGAATGGAGGAAAGAAGAAAGGGGAGAGAGGGAGGGAAAAGGAAGGAGAGAAGGAGAAGGAAAGGGTGAAGGGGAGAAAGAAAGGAAGGAAGAGGAAGGAAGAGGGAGAATGGAGGAAAGAAGGAACAGGAGAGAGGGAGGGAAAAGGAAGGAGAGAAGGAAAGGGTGAAGTGGAGAAAGATTTGAAGGAAGAGGAAGGAAGGAAGAGGGAGAATGGAGGAAAGAAGGAATGGGAGAGGGAGGGAAAAGGAAGGAGAGAAGGAAATGGAAAGGGTGAAGGGGAGAAAGAAAGGAAGGAAGAGGAAGGAAGAGGGAGAATGGAGGAAAGAAGGAAGGGGAGAGGAGGGAAAAGGAAGGAGAGAAGGAGAAGGAAAGGGTGAAGGGGAGAGAAGAAAGGAAGGAAGAGGAAGGAAGGAAGGAAGAGGAAGGAAGGAAGGAAGGAGAATGGAGGAAAGAAGGAAGGGGAGAGAGGGAGGGAAAGGAAGGAGAGTAGGATCAGGAAAGGGTGAAGGGGGAGAAAGGAAGGAAGGAAGGAAGGAAGGAAGAGGGAGAATGGAGAATGCGTCACTCCTCCCCGCTGCATGCTGGGAAACCGAGGCCCGGGCTGCTCTGGAGAGCCAGATGCAATCATGAAAAGAGCCACATCCGGCTCCCGAGCCATAGGTTCCTGACCCCTGGAATAAGCACATGATGGTCCCATGCTTCCTCCCTGGTTGAGACCGTAGTGACTGTTCTCCCTCTTCTCTTCTCTTCTCTTCTCCATCCATCCTGTTTAGTCTGTGACAGCTTGGACATCCGCGTGGACGTCTCCCAGCTTCGACGGCTGGAGAACTGCACCATCATTGAGGGCAACTTACAGATCCTGTTGATGTTCACCAGTAGCAGCGAGGACTTGCGGCCGCTCAGCTTCCCCCGCTTGGTCATGATCACAGAGTACCTGCTCCTCTTCCGCGTCTATGGGCTGGAGAGCCTGCGGGACCTCTTCCCCAACCTGGCGGTCATCCGAGGCACCAGCCTCTTCTTCAACTACGCCTTGGTCATCTTTGAGATGCCCCACCTGCGCGAGATTGGCCTCTTCAGCCTGACCAACGTCCTGAACGGCTCGGTGCGCATCGAGCGCAACCAGGAGCTCTGCCACATCTCCACCATCGACTGGAGCCTCCTGCAACCCCTTCACTCCCTGGAGCACAACATCATCCTGCACAACAAGCCCGTGGAAGAGTGCGCCGACGTGTGTCCAGGCATGCTGGGGGTGGAGAAGCCCTGCATCCAGACTCAGAAGGGTCTTACTGGGCAGATGGAGTATCGCTGCTGGACCTCGAGCAACTGCCAGAAAGGTGGGTCCGGGTCCCTTCGTTGGGTTGATGGGAGCCTAAACTCAAAAGACCGCAATTGTGGTATACACACTTCAATACACGACAAAGTCATCACTATTGCAACTTCTATACACACTGCTAAACCACAATGTTTAAAGGGGCAGTGTAAAAGAAATACCAAGCCATAGCATATATAGATAAAAACCACTATATTGTATGGCAGTATATGCTCAATAGCAGAACAATATTACAAACAGTACAATGTAATGCAAATAATCAATCATGTGATTAATACACAGTATGAGCATGAATCAAAAGCCCATATACATGGTTGGGCGAAGGAGTATTCCACTTGGCACTGAGTAACCCTTAGTGAAGTCCTGGGTTTAGTGACCCATGGACCTGCGACTGAGTCAATAGGGGAACCTTGGTAGGTGGCAGGGCTGGTGGCTGCTATGGTGGGCAGGCGCCAACGGCTGGAGGTAAGCTGACGACGCCAAGATGGCCGTTCACAGAACCGCCCTCAGGGCGCTGATCACTTCTGACCGCTCCTCCCCGGGATTGCAGCCCGGGAGATAACTCACAGGAGCGATCTGTATTGAAACGCGGGAACCCGAAATCTCTCGTTTCGACTTTGAGTCTAAATTGGTCGACTACAATACTGGGGAGGAGCGGTCAGAAGTCATCAGCGCCCTGAGGAAGCGGGTACGCGAAACGGCCCTCTTGTTCTGCTATTGAGCATATACTGCCATACAATATAGTGGTTTTTATCTATATATGCTATGTCTTGGTATTCCTTTGGGTTGATGGGAGCCTAAACTCAAAAGACCGCAATTGTGGTATACACACTTCAATACACGACAAAGTAATCACTATTGCAACTTCTATACACACTGCTAAACCACAATGTTTAAAGGGGCAGTGTCAAAGGAATACCAAGACATAGCATATATAGATAAAAACCACTTCTGACCGCTCCTCCCCAGTATTGTAGTAGACCAATTTAGACTCAAAGTCGAAACGAGAGATTTCGGGTTCCCGCGTTTCAATACAGATCGCTCCTGTGAGTTATCTCCCGGGCTGCAATCCCGGGGAGGAGCGGTCAGAAGTGATCAGCGCCCGAGGGGTCTGAAGGGGGCAAAGATGGCGGCAGGACGGGTGTTCTGAGGCTCCTCATAACACCAACCGCTGCCCTGATCGGGAGGGCGATTTGCGCTCTCTCCAGGTGGAAAAACCCACCAAGGCGACGCGGCCAAGGGTCGACGCCGCAGGCCCCAAAAGTCCCCCTTCCTCAAGAGGGGAGGCTGAGTGGCCCGGTAACAGGCCCGACTGGCGAGCGGATCGGACGTGGGAAGCGGGCGAAAGCCCGCATTTACTGCCAGCCCAGCCCACAAACAAAGGAACACCAAGGAAGAAGGGAAAGAAAACCATATGAGAGGCTGTGAGTAACAAAAGGGGCCTCTTGCCAACAAGGGGGAGGGAAAGATCCATTTAGTTTGGGGCAAGCTCTCCCAATCCCAAGCTCCTTAGGAAGGCCACACTGAGTTCAGCTACCTGCCCCAGGCAGGAGGGAGCAAGGGGAAAGAAGCAGGCACTAGAAGATCCAAAATGGAGGACAAGCCCTTGTAGTTCAGAAATTGGAGAAGAAGACAAGCACTTTTGGTTGGAGCGCCATTTTGAAAAGGAAGAGGCCCACACCAGGCCATACAGAGGGGCAGCCAACCATTCCTGGCAAAGGACGAGGGTGAAGGAGGAAACGCGCTGGTGGGTGCCAACAGGGCGGATGTGCTCTGATAGCTCCAGGAGCAGGGAGGAAGAAGCGCTTTTCGGCGGGCGCGCCATCTTGGAAGGGGAAAAAAAGACATACTTTCAAGAGCAAAACAGAGTAAAGCACAACTGACAGCAAAAGATGGCGGCGCTTACATGAATGGGCCCCCAGAAGCGAAGAGAGGAAGAGAAGGCGGGAAGGAGACCAGAAGAGGAAGAGATCACTTTGGGGGACATTCTCACAGAACTACGAAGGTTGGGGAAGCCAAGATGGACTCCTGCAGATGATGGACTCTATAGCGACGAGGCAAGAGACGCAGATCAAAGCGATCCAGGAGCACTCCCAACATGCAAGAATAGAACCAACCAGAGAAACGCTACCACAAAGAGGGAGCTGATGACCATCTATGAAGATGGAAAAGAAGCGCCTCAGGTCAAGGGAAAACGTAACAATACGTGAAGGTGGAGTGATGAGAGGGGAAGAGATTAAAAACCGCAAGAAACATCAGAAGACAGTGAACTCCACTTCAAAAGAGAGAGGAAGTTCCACTGAAGTGCCAAGAACGAAAAAGAAGGATTCCAAAATCTCTGCCCCAAAAAAAGAAGAAGGGGAAACCAAGAAGATGTTGCACCTCCCAAAAGTTCCATCCTGGTTCCAGATAAGAACAAAGACAAAAAGATAGGGACGCAGCCCAATAGGAAGAGAAGCTGGATGAGAACAGCCCAACAAAAAGGAAAGAAAAACCTAAAGAAAAGGTGTCTTTACCCTCTAGAGACGTATTTTAGTCATCGGAGATGTGACGAACTGGAAATGGATGTAAAAGCCTCGAATCTCCTAAAGAGAATGGTTAGAAAGGGGACTGAGGAAGATGAAGGGGTGCAGGCCTAGCTATATTAAAGGACAAGGAACGGACAATGGATACCAAACAGGGACTGTACAAGATAAACAAGAAGAACCCAAGAAAGGGAAGCTAGAAGAAAACTCATTACCCTATCTCTATCCTTTCTCAACACCCTTATCCATTACTATCCTTCCCAGATCCCTGACCAGTCTACCACCCTTACCGCCCTTAACCCCCACCCTCTCTACCCCCATCCCCCTATACCCCCAGTTCACCCTACCCCAAAACCATCCCCTCCCCATCTGCACGTATTCAAAACTTTCAATAAAAATTTAATTAAAAAAAAAAAAAAGAGTAACAAAAAAAAAAAGAAGAAGTGAACACCCCCCCGAGGAAGCGGTTACGCAAAACGGCCATCTTGGCGTCGGCAGCTTACCTCCAGCCGTTGGCCCCTGCCCACCATAGCAGCCACCAGCCCTGCCACCTACCAAGGTTCCCTATTGACTCCGTCGCAGGTCCATGGGTCATCATACCCCGGACTTCACTAAGGGTTACTCAGTGCCAAGTGGAATACTCCTTCGTCCAACCATGTATATGGGCTTGTGATTTATGCTCATACTGTGTATTAATCACATGATTGATTATTTGCATTACATTGTACTGTTTGTAATATTGTTCTGCTATTGAGCATATACTGCCATACAATATAGTGGTTTTTATCTATATATATTATGTCTTGGTATTCCTTTGACACTGCCCCTTTAAACATTGTGGTTTAGCAGTGTGTATAGCACTGTGGTATGCCCAGGGGCGGTCCGACGTATACGCTACAAAGCAGCCGCTAGGGCGCCAACTGGGGAAGGGCGCCATCTTCTGGGAAGGGCGCCGCCACGCCGGCCGCGCCGCAGAGCAAACCTCCCTGCTGCTGCGTCGGCTTCAGCGCCTGGCCTGCAGGAGCTTCTGGGCATGCGTGGAGATTTTTCAAGATGTGCAGTGGCTCCGAGCTGAAGTTGAGCTCCGAGCCACTGCGAATGCCCAGAAGCTCCTGCAGGCACTGAAGCGGCCTGTAAACACGCCACGCCAGCACTCCGTCCGTATTCGCACGCAGGGGTGGAGGCAAAGGGAGAGGCTTAACCTGCATGCCGAAGGACGGAGTGCTGACATGACGTGTTTGACAGGCTTTCGCTATAAGCAGGAGCTTCTGGCATGCGCAGAAAGCCTCCTGCAGGCGCAGAAGCCTGTAAACACGTCACGTGATGCAACTGGGCAGGCAGGGGGCGGAGGCACTGGGAGAGGGGGTGGAGACAAAGGGCAAGGGGGCGGAGACAAAGGGGGGCGCCAAAGTAATGTTCGCTACCATATAAAATAACCTTAGCTCGCCCCTGGGTATGCCTAATGATTCCGAACTAGAGGTGGGTGCGGTATTTGTCCCTTTTGTTACATTTGGGTATTAATAATAATAATAATAATAATTATATAATTATTATTATTATTATTTATACCCTGCCACCATCTCTCCAAGGGGACTCGGGCGGCTTACATGAGGCCAAGCCCAATGAACATCAATAAAACAACACAGCAACAAAATAAACAATACCATCAATATAACGCACGTCTAAGCAATAATACACAAATTTAAAACCTTGAGGCCAGGCCAGATATAATATATTAAAATCTATACATATAATAAAAGAGAATGTTTGTATGTATGTATGCGGAGGTGTTTGTGGATATGTGCCTGCTTTCTGATTGGTTGCCACTGTGGGATTATTTGCATAACACCTCTGATTGGCCAGCACCACCAACATTCTGACACTCTAAAGTGGCAGAGGGGGGTGGGTAAGGAAAAGGCCTGAGGCAGTCAGACATGGTGGGAGTTTAAGGCCAAAACACTTCGCGGCCCCCAACAAAGACCAAACTTGGCACACAGAACCCCCAAGACCCACTCTACATTCTGGTGCAGTTTGAGGGAGGATGGACCATGGATGACGGGACTTGCAGTACTTTAGCTCAACTCCTTAGAGCATTGTGGCCCACACTAATGACGGATCAGGACCAAACTTGGCACACAGAGGCCCAATGGCCCACTTTACAACCTGGTGCGATTTAGGACTGGATGGGCAACAAATGATAGAATTTGCAGTACCTGCTTCACCCGATTCACTTCCCACAGAAAACTGTAGCCCCTACAAATGACAGACCAGGCCCAAACTTGCCACACAGAGTACTCATGACACACTCTACATCCTGCTGCAATTCTAAGGGGATGGACCCTGGATGATGGGGCTTGCAGTACCTTCAGTAATTTCATGACACCACTGCAACTCCCAATAATGATGGATCAAGGCCAAACTTGCCACACAGAGCCCCCATGACCCACTCTACATACTGGTGCCGTTGAGAGGAGGACAGACCACAGATGGTGGGACTTGCAGTATCTTCAGTAATTTCATGATACCACTGCAACTCCCAATAATGATGGATCACAGCCAAACTTGGCAGCTAGAGCCTCCATGACCCACTCTACATCCTGGTGCTGTTTGGAGGAGGGTGGACCATGGACGATGGGACTCGCAGTGCCTTCACTAACTTCCTGACACCACTACGAGCCACATAAATAACTGCTAAAGACCAACTAATACCTTTCTGAAATTACCCGGGCACCGCCTGGTCCCCAAGCTAGTATTAAAATAAATAAACACTGGGCGCAACAGAGGTAGGATGTATCTAGCAGGTGGGTTTTAATAATAATAATTATTATTATTATTATGTGGGGAGATCAACCAAACAAATAATTAAAGTGCTTCTGAGGACATTTATACGGGATTGCTCAAAGCAGGACAGTTTCCTTTATTCAGGGAAGGCACACTGGAACAGCCACGTTTTCAGGCTACCCCTAAAAACTGCCAATGTGGTGGCTTGTCTGATATCCTTGGGGAGTGCGTTCCAGAGTCGGGGGGCCACCACAGAGAAGGCCCTCTCCCTCGTCCCCACCAATCGCGCCTGCGATGGGGGTGGGAGTGAGAGCAGGGCCTCTCCAGATGACCGAAGAGGTCATGTGGGTTCGTAAACAGAAATGCGGTCCATTCGGGTGGCACGAAATGAAAGAGCCAATTTCGGATGAAACAAAAGGCAGCTTGGGCGTGATCCTGGACTCAACGCTGAGCCTGGAACCCCAGGTTTCGGCGGTGACCAGGGGAGCATTTGCACAGTTAAAACTTGTGCCCCAGCTGCACCCGCAGCTTGGCCACGGTAGTCCACGCTCTGGTTACATCCTGTATAGATTTACTGCAATGCTCTCTATGTGGGGCTGCCTTTGAAGACTGTTTGGAAGCTTCTATTGGTCCAGCCAGATTGATAACAGGAGCGGCATTCAGGGAGCGCACAACTCCTCTGTTGCGCCAGCTCCACTGGCTGCCAGTTTGCTACTGGGCACAATTCAAAGTGCTGGCTTAGCCTTTAAAGCCCTAAACGGTTCTGGCCCAGTTTACCTGTCCAAACGCATCTCTCCCTATGAACCATTTAGGTCAGTGGTTCTCAACCTTCCGAATGCTGCGACCCCTTAGTACAGTTCCTCATGTTATGGTGACCCCCAACCATAAAATTACTTCTGTTGCTACTTCGTTACTGTAATTTTGCTACTGTTATTAATTGTAATGTAAATATCTGATACACAGGATGTACTTTCGTTCACTGGCCAAATTTGGCACAAATACCTGATACGCCCAAATTTGAATACTGGTGGGGTTGGGAATGGGATTGATTTTGTTATTTGGGAGTTGTAGTTGCTCGGATTGATAGTTCACCTACAATCAAAGAGTATTCTGAACTCCACCAATGATGGAATTGAACCAAACTTGGCACACAGAACTCTCATTACTAACAGAAAATATTGAAAGAGTTTGGTGGGCACTGACCTTGGATTTTGGAATTGTAGTTTACCTACATCTAGAGAGTACTATGGACTCAAACAATGATGGATCTGGACCAAACTTGGCACGAATACTCAATATGCCCAAATGTGAACACTGGTGGAGTTTGGGGGAAAATAGACCTTGACATTTGGGAGTTGTAGTTCGCCTGCAATCAAAGAGCATTTTGAACCCCACCAACAATAGAATTGGGTCAAAATTCCCACACAGAATCCCCATAACCAACAGAAAGTACTGTGTTTTCTTATGGCCATTGGTGACCCCCCTGACACCCCCTCGCGACCCCCCCAGGGGTCCCGACCCCCAGGTTGGGAAACACTGATTTAGGTGTTTAAGATCATCTCGAGAGGCCCTGCCTTCTTCACAGACCCGATTGGCAGGGACGAGAGACAGAGCCTTGTCAGTGGTGGCCCCTCGACTATGGAACGCCCTCCCTAGGGACATTAGATCGGCCTCCTCCCTCCTAACATTTCGAAAGAGAGTCAAGACCTGGCTGTTGGATCAGACATTTGCAGATGAAATAGAATCGTTTTAACTGTGATCATGGAATGATATGACAATGCGATGGAAAATGATTTTAACGCTGAGACGCTGAGAATTGTATTTTATGGTTTTAATTGCTAATTGCTTACTGTTTTTATTTAGTCATTGCATAATTGTTTTAATTGCATTTTGTATTGTGGGCATTGATTGCCATGTGTAAACCGCCTCGAGTCACCTTCGGGCTGAGAGGGGCGGTATAGAAATCTATCTATCTATCTATCTGTATCTGTATCTGTATCTGTATCTGTATACCTTTATAAAGCGGAATGCTTGTATGTATGTATGTGTGCGGAGGGCGGGAGGGCGGGAGGGCGGGAGGGCGGATATGTGGCAGCCACTTTCACAGGCCACAGCGACCAGCGTGGGTGATGGACCTGCACCAAACTTGGTACACATAACCCCCCTAACCCTCTTTATGTCCTGGTGCGGTTTGGGGGACATGACCCACGGATTATGGGATTTGTAGTACTTTCAAACACTTTGTTTCCCACAGACAACTGAGGCCACCAAAAAGGACCAATACAGACCACACCTAGCACACACAGCCCCCATGACCCACTCTATGTCCTGGTGCAGTTTGGAGGAGGGTGGACCATGGATGATGGGACTTGAAGTACCTCTACTCACTTCCCAAGTCTGCTGCAACCCTCATCCAATCACTGATCGAGACCAAACTTGGCACACATAACCCCCATGACTGCCTTCACGTCCTGGTGAGGTTCGGGGGAGGACTGACAATGGATGATGGGATTTGTAGTACTTTCACAGCCCTCTGTTCCCACAGACAACTGCGGCCCCCAACAAACACCGAGAAAGACCACACTTGGCACACAGAGCCCCAGTGACCCACTCTACATCCTACTGAACTTTGGAGGGGGGCAGAACATGGATGATGGGACTTGCAGTACCTTCTCACACTTTCCAAGCCTGCTACAAACCTAATCCAATGACTGATCAAGACCAAACCTGGCAAACAGAGCCCTCATGACCCACTCTACATCCTGGTGCTGTTCTGTGTGAGACGGACCACGGATGATGGGACTTGAAGTACTTTCACTCACTTCCTAAAAACAATGCAACCCTCATCCATTCACCAATACAGACAAAACTTAGCACACAGAGCCCCCATGACCCAATCTACATCCTACTACACTTTGGGGGAGGGTGGACCAGAGATAATGGGACTTGCACTACCTTCAGTAATTTCATGATACCACTGCAATTCCCAATAATGATGGATCAAGACCAAACTTGGCACACAGAGCCCCCATGACCCACTCTACATCCTGCTGCACTACTCAAATGACCCAGGCACCGCCGGGTCCCCAAGCTAGTCTATCTAATAAAAGTCAGTGTTTGCGGAGGGCGGGAGGTGCGGAGGAATATGTGCCAGCATTTCGATTGGTTGCCACTGTGGGATTATTTGTATAAAGGACACTGATTGGCCAGCCTCAGAACTCCGACACTCTAAGGCACCAGATTATTTGCATAAAGGACTCAGATTGGCCAGCCTCAGAACTCCAACAATCTAAGGCACCAGACAGATGGCATTGGTTGCCACTGAGGAACTATTTGCATAAAGGACTCTGATTGGCCAGCAAAACAGAATGCAACTGACTGCTTGAGTTAGCCAAATGACCGTTGGAAATGGAATGTACATTTTCTGGGAGGTGCGGAGGTGCCAAAGAATATGTGACAGCATTTCGATAGGTTGCCACTACGGGATTATTTGCATAAAGAACTCTGATTGGCCAGCCTCAGAACTCCAACGTTCTACGGCCCCAGACAGAGGGGATTGGTTGCCACTGAAATGGTATTTGCATAAAGGACTCCGATTGGTCATCCACATTCCAACATTCTAAGGTGACTCAGAGGGAAAATGAAAAGCCTCAGGCAGTCAAACACTGCGGCCCACAGCAGTGACGGATCAGGACCAAACTTGGCACACAGGCGCCCAATGGCCCACTTCACAAGGTTTTAAGGAGGATGGACCACAGATGATGGGACTTGAAATACCTTCACTCACCTTCCGAGACCGCTGCAACCCTCATCCACAGAATGATCAAGACCAAATGTGACACACAGAGCCCCCATGACCCACTCTACATCCTGGTGCTGTTTGGAGGGGGATGGACCATGGCCAATGGGACTCGCAGTACCTTCACTAAGTTCCTGAGACCACTGCAAGCCACATAAGCATCTAATAGGAATCAACCTTGGCACACAATGCCTTCCTCAAATAACCCGGGCACCGCCGGGTCCCCAAGCTAGTATATAATATTAATGTTGTAATATAATAAATAAATACAATAAATAAATAATGTTTTAAAGGTGATTTTAATTAAGGTAAAGGCTAGGTGACCACAAACAAAGCCCAGAGGAGACTTCCGCTGTTTGGAGAGTTTTGTTTTAGGACGTTTAAGAGAGACACGGTGGAACCGACGGGACGGGGAGAAGTGGGGCAAAGGGCACTCACCCAGGTCCCCGTTGGCATTGTCTGAAAGTGTCAACTGAAGCTGGTTCCAACCTGTCCTGGGGTGGCACCTGGTTCCTATGTTTCCAAGAGGGCATCTTTTCAGACAGTGGTGCAATCTGTGATGCCCTCCTTGTGCTGAACCTGGCATAGTTACTTTGCCTACCCAGGCACGGCTGGTGTGATCCAGCCAGGGAGTCTCAGTCTCAACAGACCTCCTCCGAACAAGAACACAATAAACTTTGTCCTGTATGATGTTTATGCAGAGACATTATTTGATGTGATTCCATTGTGATCCATTTGTGGATCCGGCCCTTTCTTCCAGTCTAGAGCAGTGTTTTGCAACCTTTTTTGAGCCGGCACATTTTTTACATTGACAAAATCCTGGGGCACACCACCAACCAAAATGACACAAAATGACACTCTAACACAGTCATACATATAGTTAATATGTTTTTAAGTGTATTTATGCACTCAGTGTGAAACCTGGGCCTGTTTGGATAAACACAACATAGATATCCTGGCACAAAACATACTAATACTAACCCAAGGAGGGACCATCAGTCAAAAAATTGATTTTGTCATTTGGGAGTTGTAGTTGCTGGGAGTTATAGTTCCAGTAACAGCAAGGGGCAACACCGTGGTAAATACAAGAAAGCAATTCAGGTATGTGAATAATACAGTAATCAAATAGTATCAAAAATAATTTTGTATTCGCAAGTACACAATTAGAATAATTCACAATCCACAATGGGAACTAAATAGTGCAATGTCCTAAGTACAATGTGATGACACACTGTAATAGCAAGGTACAACACTGTGAGAACTAACTATTGGGTTTCCTGCCTATGGGATGGTCCGTCCTCCTTGTGACTTGAGACACTCGTGAAGATGATACACCCTTGAGGACGTCATTGCATTCAATACATTGTCTCTGAAGAAGTCCCAGTGACGAAACGGCCCTCCGCCGGCCTAGCGGTGAGCTCCTGCCGTCAGGCACTTCTCCCCACTATTCTCACTCAGGTGAGACCCTTGTGGGGTTGTGTTTACCCATAACTGTACCGCCAGTTCAACATTATTCCTGAACGCTTCCTGGGCACCAATAGAACTACTAAGACCAAGCACCACTGTGCGTGTCCGCGCCTGCGCATTGGCTGCACCAGCCCCAATTAGTGTTCTTCACGGACTACGAAGACCAGCCTGCCCTGCGGCGCGCCATTGAGCAAGCCTGCACATGCGCCCTGTGCATATGGTTATCCTTGAGCGGTCTCCGTGAATTTTCCTTCCCTTCCGCTAGACACGGACTTCACTGCTGGCTCTCTACAATTTTCAAGCGCCTATTAAGGTTACTATTATTGCTTATTTGCATTGTAGCGACCCAGTAGCCACGAAGGTACCATTATCTTCCTGGCTACAGACTTCTGTATTGGATTACTGTGATACATTGCATGTGCTTTGCCAAACTGTACCTAACCCAATAGTTAGTTCTCACAGTGTTGTACCTTGCTATTATGTCATCGCATTGTACTTAGGACATTGCACTATTTAGTTCCCATTGTGGATTGTGAATTATTCTAATTGTGTACTTGCGAATACAAAATTATTTTTGATACTATTTGATTACTGTATTATTCATATACCTGAATTGCTTTCTGGGAGTTATAGTTCACCCGCAATCAAAGAGCATTCTGAACTCCACCAATGATGGAATGGAATCAAACTTCTCACACAAAACTCCCATAACCAAGAGAAAATACAATAAGAGTTTGGTGGGCATTGACTTTGGGTTTTGGAGTTGTAGTTCACCTATATCCAGAGAGCACTGTGAACTGTAACAATGTTGGATCAGGACCAAACTTAGCATGAATACTCAATATGCCCAAATGTGAACACAGATGGAGTTTGGGGAAAATAGACCTTGACATTTGGGAGTTACAGTTTCTGGGATTTATAGTTAACACACAATCAAAGAGCATCCTGAACTCTTGCAACAATGAAATTGAACCAAGCGTTCCTGGAGCTCTTTGATGGCCTCATAATTCAGTCAAAATTTGCCTCCCCACTTAATGTGGTACCTTTGTCTCTTACTTGACAGCTGCTACTGCCTTTCGGGCTGCAAAGGTTGACAGCAGGCTATACTTAAAGATCGAGCTCCCACCTCGACCCAGGCAGGCCTCGAACTCATGACCTATTGGTCAGAGAATCTTATGAAGCTGACACCTAGTCAGCTGCGCCACATTCCTGGTGAAGGTACATTTGGGCATATTGAATATTTGTGTCAAGTTTGGTCCAGATCTATCATTAC
The DNA here is from genome assembly GCA_030556195.1 of Anolis apletophallus. Classification (NCBI taxonomy): domain Eukaryota; kingdom Metazoa; phylum Chordata; class Lepidosauria; order Squamata; family Anolidae; genus Anolis; species Anolis apletophallus. Next base: position 45,461 of record JARBWK010000019.1, read on the forward strand.
TTGAGTCCATGGTGCTCTCTGGATGTAGGTGAACTACAACTCCCAAACTCAAGGTCAATGCCAACCAAACTCTCCCAGTATTTTCTGTTGGTCATGGGAGTTCTGTGTGCCACATTTGATTCAATTCAATTGCTGGTGGAGTTCAGAATGCTTTTTGATTGTAGGTGAACTATAAATCCCAGCAACTACAAGTCCTAAATGACAAAATCAATCTCCCCCTTCAACCCCACCAGTATTCATACTTGGGCGTATGGGGTCTTTGTGCCAAATTTGGTCCAGGGAATGAAATGCATCCTGCAGATCCGATATTTACATTACGATGTGTAACAGTAACACAATTATAGTAACGAAGTAGCAGCAAAAATAATGTTATGGTTGGGGGTCACCACAACACGAGGAACTGCATTAAGGGATCGCAGGCATTAGGAAGGTTGAGAACCACCCAATAGGGTTCCCTTTGGGGAAGAGGGCAGACAGACCCCCACCCACTTCACTCCCATCATCTCCCATGTTGTGAAATACTCATAAACGTGTCTCGCCTGGCTTTGTTTGCTGTCAACAAGAGGCCCGCTAATGAAATATACACTGCAAACAAAGCGATGGTTATCATGTAAGGCTGGCCAGCCAGCCTGCCCCCCCCCCCCCCTTTCGGAGGCTTCTCTTGGGGACCTTCCATCGCAGTGTTTCTCAACCTTCCTAATGCCGCGACCCCTTAATACAGTTCCTCATGTTGTGGTGACCCCCCCAACCATTAAATTATTATCGTTGCTACTTCATAACTGTAATTTTACTACTGTTATGAATCATAATGTAAATATCTGCTAGGCAGATTAGGTGAATTGCACTATGTAACATTGCAAGTGGCTTCTGGTGTGAGAGAATGGGCCGTCTGCAAGGACGTTGCCCAAGGTTACGTCCGGATGTTTGATGTTTTACCATCCTTGTGGGAGGCTTCTTTCATGCCCCTGCATAGGGAGCTGGAGCTGACAGAGGGAGCTCAACCCGCTCCCCCTGGATTCGAACTGTTGACCTGTTTCTCAAGTCGCTCCTGACATGGAAAAACAACAACAACAACAAAACTATGTAACACAATTTTTCTTCCTGGGTTATAAATGTCATTTTCTAATTGGTTCTATCATAAAAGCACAGAATAATAATTAATAATTAATAATTAATAATTAATAATTAATAATTAATAATTAATAATTAATAATTAATAATTAATAATTAATAATTAATAATTAATAATTAATAATTAATAATAATAAACTGCCATTACTTCGTGAACAAAGATTCTTCGGAAGGACTCATCCCACGCTTTTTACGCGTTGATGACTAATAATATAATAATGTGATATTATAATTATATATTTTATATTACATATAATATTACTAATAATATTACAGTATAGTGTTATAGTACAATGTAATCCATGTATATAATAAAAGTCAGTGTTTGCGGCGGTGCGGAGGGCGGGAGGTGTGGAGGAATATGTGCCAGCATTTCGATTGGTTGCCACTGTGGGAGTATTTGCATAAAGGACACTGATTGGCCAGCCTCAGAACTCCGACACTCTAAGGCACCAGATTATTTGCATAAAGGACACTGATTGGCCAGCCTCAGAACTCCGACACTCTAAGGCACCAGATAATTTGCATAAAGGACACAGATTGGCCAGCCTCAGACCTCCAACAATCTAAGGCACCATACAGAGGGCATTGGCTGCCACTGAGGAACTATTTGCATAAAGGACTCTGATTGGCCAGCATAACAGAATGCAACTGAATACTTGAGTTAGCCAAATGACAGGTTTTTTTCCATTGAAAATGGAATGTTCATTTTCTGGGAGGTGCCGAGGTGCCAAGGAATATGTGACAGCGTTTCGATAGGTTGCCACTATGGGATTATTTGCATAAAGGACTCTGATTGGCCAGCCTCTGAACGGCAACATTCTATGGCCCCAGACAGAGGGGATTGGTTGCCACTGAAATGGTATTTGCATAAAGGACTCCAATTGGCCATCCACATTCAAACATTCTAAGGTGACTCAGAGGGAACAGGAAAGGCCTCAAGCAGTCAAACACTGCGGCCCACAGCAGTGACGGATCAGGACCAAACTTGCCACACAGGGGCCCAATGGCCCACATCACAACGCAACCCTCACCCAATGACCAATACAGACCAAAATTAGCACACAGAGGCCCCATGATCCACTCAACACCCTGGTGCTGTTTCAAGGAGGATGGACCACAGATGATGGGACTTGAAATATCTTCACTCACCTTCCGAGAGCGCTGCAACCCTCATCCAAAGAATGATCAAGACCAAATGTGACACACACAGCCCCCATGACCCACTCTACATCATGGTGCTGTTTGGAGGGGGATGGACCATGGCCAATGGGACTTGCAGAACCTTCACCAAGTTCCTGAGACCACTGCAAGCCACATAAACATCTAATAGCAACCAACCTTGGCCCACAATGCCTTCCTCAAATAACCCGGGCACCGCCGGGTCCCCAAGCTAGTATATAATATTAATGTTGTGCTATGGCAATAATATAATATATTGTATTCACATTTTACTTGTAAGCCGCTCTGAGTCCCCTTCAGGGTGAGAAGGGCGGCATATCAATGTCGTAAATAAATAAATAAATAAAAAGCTGATTAAACTCCAAATACTTTGCTTTTGTAGGAGGGACATCCTGCAGCGCTGTGATGACACGCATCAGCCTTTGGGGAAAACTGTCGTGTCTGGCTTTACTCGGGGGGGTATCTGATACCTTCTGTTAAGATTAAGACCCTTTAGGCAAGGTGAAAAGATAACCAAAACGAGTTTACTGAAAGCAAGATGAAGGGGTTAACTCCACCTGGGACTATTATAAGGTAACTTAAAACAGTACATTACAAAAGGTGATTTTGCTGGCTGCAGTCATCTCTCTGGAGTTTTTTAAAGTCTTTTGCAAAGCAAAAGTGATAAACTGTTTCAATCTTCTTTCTTGTGAAGCTTAAGCTGGCCAAAAGCTTCTGTTGTCTTTTGGACTGCTGGTATATGGATTCTGCTGAATGCAGGTGCTAAGGATGCCTGTTTTTGTTTTTTTTTTTGGATTGCTTGGGCCTAGGATTACCAGACAATGCCCAAGCACTGTAGACAAAGTTATGTGTGCACCTTTGCATTGTCCTGGTGCAAAAGAACTTTTTTCTTGGCCAAATGTGGTCATTTTTAAATTCAATCCTCATTAAATCGACACAATAAGTTGGCATAATATTCACCATTGATTGTTTTACCCTTTTTTTAAAAATTAAATTTTTATTGAAAGTTTTGAATACATACAGATGAAAAAAGGGGGGTTGGGGTAGGGCGGATTGAGGGTATAGGGAGGGATGGGGGGGTAGGAGGGGGTAAGGGTTAGGGGCGGTGAGGAGGTTGTTTGGTCGGGATCTGGGAAGGATAGTAATGGGTAAGGATGCTGAGAAAAGATAGGGATAGGGAGTAACGTGTTTTCTTCTAAGTTCCTTGTTCATGGGTGCTTCTTGTTTTTCTCGTACAGTCTCTCTCCTTGTTAAGCTGGACATTTCTTTTTACAAGTCTTCTTTTAGGCTCTTTTTCCTTCTTTTTCCAGAGACGGGTCTTCATAACCCTCTTGGTATAAAAGCAATCTGTTGTTTTTAGTTTTTGTCCTTTTTTAAAAAAAACAAACCTCTTTTCCCTTAGCCTTCAAAATCTTTCCCGTGTTTGGTGTCCATTGTCCGTTCCTTGTCTTTTAGTGTAGCTGGATCTGTACCTTTTCGTTTTCCTCGGCTTCCTTTCTAACCGTTCTCTTTAGGAGATTCGAGGCCTTTTATATCCATCCCCAGGATGCTACATCTCGTAGGCCTAAAATACGCCTCTAGAGAGTAGGGGCCATTTTTCTTTAGGTTTTTCTTTCTTCCTTGCTGGGTTGTTCTCCTCCAGCTTCTCTTCCTATTGGGCTGCGTCCCAATCTTTTTGTTTTCGTTCTTATCTGTATCCGGGATGGGGCTTTTGGGTGTTGCAGCGGCCTCTTGGTTTTTCCCCTCTTCTCTTATTTGGGGGGTAGAAGTTTTGGGGCCCTTCGAAGTCATTCTTGCAACTTCCAGTGAAACTTCCTCCCTATTTTTGGAGTGAGGTCCTCTTTCTTCTGGTATTTCTTGCGGTTTTGTATTCTCCTTCCCTCTCTTCTCTCTACCTTCATGTATTGTTGCTTTTTCCCCCTTGACCTGGGGTGCGTCCTTTCCATCATCATAGAGGGTCAGCAGCTCTGGCATTGTGGGGAGCGCCTCTTCGGTTGGTTCTGCTCTTGCATGTTGGGAGTGCTCCCGGATCGTTCCCATTTGCTTTTCTTGCCGAGACATTATGGCATCCATCTTCCGTAGGTATCCGTCTTGAGCTTCCCCTATTTTTCGCAGTTCTGCAAGGATGTCCCTCAAAGTTATTCCTTCCTCCTCTGGTCCCTCTTCTTGCATTATCCTCCACTCTTTGACTCTTGAGGTCCGTTCATGCAGTGCCGGCATAATTCTATTGTCAGTTGTGCTGTTCCCTGTTTTAGTATTGGAAAAATGTCTTTTTCCCTCTCCCAAGATGGCGCTCCCGCCAAAAGGCTCTTCTTCTTCCCTGCTCCTAGGACTGAGAGCTCATCCGCCATTTTGGCTCCCTTTAGCTCTTTTCCTCCCGTTCCCTCTGCCTTTGCCAGGGATGGTTGGCTCCCCCTCTGTGTGGCCTGCTTGCTGGGCCTTTGTGTCTCTTTTGTTGGGGGCCCGATCCCCTGAGTGTGGGGGCTTCCGTGGGGCTGTTGGGGTCCCTGCTGCTCGTCCTCGCTCTACCCCTCTGTCTCTCTTATATCGGGGTTCATGTGATCATGGGAGGGACAGGCCTTCCTTTTGGCGCAATCTCCACCGCCCCCTTAATATGTGTGCTGACTTCCCCAGCACTCACATTTGTTCGTGCCCGTCTCCTCCTCCTCTTTTGGCCCCGATCTTGGTGGGCTGGGCTGGCAGTTACTGCGGGTCGTCCCCCGCTTCCCGTCCCTCGACCCGCTTGCTGCCTCGGCTGAAGGCCGGACTCACTCGATCTACCCCTCTTGAGGAGAGGGCGTCCCTGGAGTCAGCGGCACCTTCCCTACGGCCGCGCGATCCCTTTAGACGTGGCCGTCTCTGGGAGGCGCAAATCGCCCTCCGGTCGAGGAGACAGTTGGCACTCTGAGGAGCCTCAGAGTGTCCGTCCTGCCGCCATCTTTGCCCGCCGGGTCTCCTGATTGTTTTACCCTTTTGAAGGGAGTCAATGTGGATTATACCGCGTGCATCCCAAAAAACAGTCGCAATGACTTTATTTGGCTGACAAACCCACCTTGGTCTTCTTGGCGCCGATTCACCCCGAGAAACCCACTGTTTGGTCTCTGGTGTGTTGTGGTGGAGCCACGTTTCGACCACAGTTACGAAACGGCACAAAAACCTGTCCATATTGCAGTTGAACAACGCCAAACACTCCTGCGAAATTGTCACACGATTGCGTTTGTGGTCGATGTGAGCAAACGCGGCACCCATCTTGCGGAAAGCTTTCTCATACCCAAGCGATCATTTAAAATTGAAACCACTGAGCCACGTGAGATGCCTATGGCTTCCACAATCTCTCGCACTTTCAATCTCGGATCGGCCAATGCCATATCGTGAATTTTCTATTGGTTTGGGTGTAGAGACCTCAACTGGGCGTCCAGAACATTCGGCACGGATGCTTGTACGGCCACAACGAAATTCAGTAAACCACTTTTTTACCATTGAAATGGATGGTGCAGAGTCCCCGTAGTATTGATCAAGCTGAGCCTTGGTTTGAGGGATGGTTTTTTCCTGCAACAAATAATGCTTAATAAGCACACAAAGTTCTCTTTTTCCCCATTTTCTCCTCAAATCACGCGGTAGTCTGCTATCAACGGCTGTCAAACACAAACTAAATGACGCAGCTTGTTCAAATTTTGACAGGAGTCAACTGACAGGTGCCTGTTGACAGGAGCAGTGTTGCCCTTTCAGTTAAGAGGCGGGAAATTCAAAAAGTCACAGACTTATTGGCCCGCCCACGTACTGCACAGTGAAACAAGAAATAACATTTTCAAACCAGGAACGGAACATTTTTCAAATTTTGTTTCGTAGTGTTCCAGATCCCACAGTCCCTGGCTATACGTTATGCCAGTTTGGGAAGCTGGGCATCGGAACGTCTAGGTCAGTGTTTCCCAACTGCTGTTCTGCGGCACACTAGTGTGCCGTGAGCGATCACCTGGTGTGCCACGGAAAAACCTCTCTTCCCCCCTTTCTTCCCCCTCCTGCCGAACTTCTGCTGCTGCTGCTTGGGGAAGGAGGAGGAGGAAGGGCCGGGCGGCGGCGAAGAAGGGGCCGGGGCGCCGCCTCCTTTGGCCGTTTCCCCAGCCAGCCTCCAATCGAGGGAGGGCGGGGAATGGAGGCAGAAGTGAGGAGCGCAGTCCGAGGCAGGCCTACCGGCTTCTTCTTTCGGATCGCAGGAAAGAAGGAAGGCAGGCGGGCAACCGCGGACCGAGTGAGTGCCTTCCCTTCTGGTGTGGAAGAGGGAGATAGCCATTCAGGAAGGGAGCCACCTGGGGGTTCTGTGTGGGAAGTTTGGCCTAGTTCTATCATTGGTGGGGTTCAGAATGCTCTTTGATTGTAGGGGAACTATAAATCCCAGCAACTACAACTCCCAAATGGCAAGGTCTATTTCACCTGAACTCCATCTGCGTTCGGATTTGGGCATATTGAGTATTCATTTCACGTGTGGTCCAGATCCATCATTATTTGAGTCCACAGTGCTCTCTGGGTGTAGGTGAACTACAACTTCCAAACTCAAGGTCAATTTCCAAGCAAACCCTTTCAGTCTTTCTGCCATTCCTCAGGGTATGGGGGAAGTAGTTCCAGGATATCCAAATAGTAAGAGACGGGTAGAAAGGAAGACACCAAGGGTTCGATATATAGTCAATGTTGTTGTTTATCCAGTAAATAAGTTCTCCAAAATCAAGGCAGTATTCTGCATTCGTCGTTGTGAAACCGACAATAAATTTCAAATTAATAGTCTGTATTAGACGGTATAATTAAAGCAAAAGGCAAGTCTAGAGAAACCACGAAGTACATTAATGTCAAGTAAATCCACTCTATATCAATCAAATTAAGGCATGGTTCTCAGAGGGTCGACAATCATGGTCCCAGTTGTTTCGCAATTCTGGCTTCATCAGGACCCCAGACTCAATTGCTGTGTTTAAGTTTCACAGGTCCGGATTTCTGTTAATATATACAAAATATATAATCAATACATGATACAAAACATAGTAATTAGCCCGTATATGGAACTACAAGGCTGAAGGTATAAGTAAAGGTACATACCAATCTTAGTATTCTAAAGCATTTCAATGTGGGCGCAGCCACCGACGCGATGTTACCGAACACTGGTGGTAGGAAACGCGCATCAATTTAACTCTAATTGGCAACACAGGTGTAATCATCCTAGCAGTTCGCTGATTGACAGGTTGTCGTTGAGTCCTCCCGGATACTCAGATTTTAAACTGATTATCCAGAATTTTTCTCTGTTGAGTAGGTGCATTTTAATATCACTATGTGGTTTGGGATTAATTTTTTCAAGAATCAGCACTTTGAAATCCTCACATTGGTGGAATTCCTTAAAGTGGTGATAAAGGATAGAATAATCATTATTTGTCCTAAACGCGATTTGTGTTCCTGGATGCGAACTTTGAGTTCACGCCCAGTTTCACCTATATAGTATAAGGAACAACTACAGATTAAACAATAAATGACGCGTTTAGATCCGCAGGTACTTCCCGGGAACAGGATTTCCAGGCATCTGCCAATCTTCTTAAAAATCAATTATTACAATGAGGATATCCCTCACGTATCATTGAGAAGGCTTATCAGAAAGCTAGAAAAGTACCCAGATCCCAATTACTGCAACCTAAAAAACGTACACCCCCTGATAGATTAATTTGGCCTCTCACCCTGACTCCGCACGCTAAAAACATTGAAAGCATAGTACGCAAATTTTGGCCTCTAGTCAATTCCATTCCCGGTCTGGAGAAGCCTCCAATGATTGCTTACCGTAAAACCCAAAACATAAAACAAATCCTGGTGCATGCCGACACCCCTCAGTCGGTTCCCATTGACCCCTCCCGTTGCTACACTCATCCATGTGGTCGATGCTCGATATGCAAACATATCAGCCAACAGAAATCCATTGAATCTAGTGATCATACCCGCACCTTCCACTTTAACACGTGGAGTACCTGCGGATCTAAACGCGTCATTTATTGTTTAATCTGTAGTTGTTCCTTATACTATATAGGTGAAACTGGGCGTGAACTCAAAGTTCGCATCCAGGAACACAAATCGCGTTTTAGGACAAAAAATGATTCTTCTATCCTTTATAACCACTTTAAGGAATTCCACCAATGTGAGGATTTCAAAGTGCTGATTCTTGAAAAAATTAATCCCAAACCACATAGTGATATTAAAATGCACCTACTCAACAGAGAAAAATTCTGGATAATCAGAAAGTTTAAAATCTGAGTATCCGGGAGGACTCAACGACGACCTGTCAATCAGTGAACTGCTAGGATGATTACACCTGTGTTGCCAATTAGAGTTAAATTGATGCGCGTTTCCTACCACCAGTGTTCGGTAACATCGCGTCGGTGGCTGCGCCCACATTGAAATGCTTTAGAATACTAAGATTGGTATGTACCTTTACTTATACCTTCAGCCTTGTAGTTCCATATACGGGCTAATTGCTATGTTTTGTATCATGTATTGATTATATATTTTGTATATATTAACAGAAATCCGGACCTGTGAAACTTAAACACAGCAATTGAGTCTGGGGTCCTGATGAAGCCAGAATTGGCGAAACAACTGGGACCATGATTGTCGACCACTCTCTGAGAACCACGCCTTAATTTGATTGATATAGAGTGGATTTACTTGACATTAATGTACTTCGTGGTTTCTCTAGACTTGCCTTTTGCTTTAATTATACCGTCTAATACAGACTATTAATTTGAAATTTATTGTCGGTTTCACAACGACGAATGCAGAATACTGCCTTGATTTTGGAGAACTTATTTACTGGATAAACAACAACATTGACTATATATCGAACCCTTGGTGTCTTCCTTTCTACCCGTCTCTTACTATTTCTGCCATTCCTGCCAGGATATCTATGTTGTGTTCATCGAAACAGGTCATCGAATCGCGCCACCAAATGGCCTGCTGTTGCGGCCTGCCCTTTTTGCTACTCGAGCCTTCTATTGCCCAACTATAACCACAGGGATACCATCCCTTGATTGGCTGGGGGACGCCCTACTCATTTGAGTTGAGGCCACGGCTACTGTTTACATTGTGTCGTGCCACCGTATTGACGTCAGACGCACGACACGCCAGGCACGCCCCCACCCCCGTCTCTACCCCTCCTTCCTCTCATACCCTTACTGGGGACGTCGTCGCTTCTTTTTGACGTCACACGCTTTGATGCTGGACACGCCTCCCTTTGGCAGACTGCCGACTCGCATTGTGGACGTCCCAAGGCTTGTCAGCGTGCGTGAGTTACTCTAGCATTTTTGGATTTCCTCTGACGACAGATTGGATTAATTGCCTATTTAGGCTTGATATATCATGTAGCACCCCACCCTCTCTTCTACCTATATCCTTAACGCTAATGATAGAACGTGGGACCCTGAACAGTCATCTTGACGTGTATGTTTATTTCCATCTGGAGTTATTGCTCATTGGGACGTGTATGTTACTCATATGCTATGCTATTCCCCACCCCTTTTCTCTACCCCCAGGCTGTCCAACTTCTACGGGCCCAAGGGCCGGAATTCGGTCACTGATCACCTGGGGGCCAATGGGTCTGCCCCGCCCTGGCTCCGCCCTCCCCAGCTCCGCCCCATCCCTCCCCCAGCTCCGCCCCTCCCCGGCTCCTCCCCCTCCCCGGCTCCAATTTACTTACAATTGACCTTGAGTTGTGGAGTTGTAGTTCACCTCCATCCAGAGAGCACTGTGGACTCAAATAATGATGGATCTGGACCAAACTTGGCATGAATACTCAATATACCCAAATGGGAACACTGGTGGATTTGGGGAATGCTTCCTAATACCTTTGAGTCATTTGAGTCCACACTCAAATTGGGACACACCAAAAAAAAAACCAAACACCTCAATGCCGTCGCAGGGCTTGATGGGGCCTCCTTTCCCAGAGGCGGGTGGAGGAGGCCCAAAGAGCTTCCTCCCTCCCTGAAGGGAAAACAAGCCGCGGGGGCAGGCGCAAAGGAAGCCACGTTGCGCCCTGCACGCGGGGGGAGGCAGCACAACAAGGGGGAGGGGCGCGGAGGAGGGAAGGAAGCGCCGCCAAGGAAACCGCCGCTGAGGGACCCCTCCCCTCCCCCAACGTCCCACTGTTTTTAGATTGATTGATTCGAGCCAGGCCCTTCCTTACCCAGACTGCGGGAGCCCCGCCACAGGGACGAAGTGCCAACGCCACCGCCGTCCCCGAAGAGCCCCGCTGGAGCCGAGGCCAAGCTCATCGGAGCCAGGAGGGGCTTTCCTGCCTCACTCCCCTCCTCCCTCTCTCTGAGGGAATGGGGGCTGGCCTGGAAGCAGCCGCGAGGGAGGAGGAGGCCGGCCGCCGACCCAAGATTTCGGCAGCTATTGCGAGACTACGCAGCCACAGACGGGATTTCGACCTCCCTCGAAATCCTGTCTGTGGCTGGCGTAGTCTCGCGATGCTTGCCTAAACCCGGAAGTAGGTATATTTTTATTTATTTATTTGTATTTGTATTTTATTTGTATTTTATTAAAACAAGTTAGGGGGCCGGAGGGAAGGGGCTCGGGGGCCGTGTACTGTTGGACAGCCCTGCTCTACCCCATCCCCGATACTATCTGATGTTTGTGGGATTATCCTATGTATGTGACACTGATCTACATTGTACTGTATACTTGGATTTGATGCCCTATATGACTGTATAATGAGATATATGATATTTAAGGGCTGACTTATACTACTTGACCTGAGATTATCTCATGTAATTACACATGTTATTGTATGTGTGTGCTGTACTGGGTTCGTTACTTTTCTAACCTGGGGAAGGTAGTTGAAAGGGCAGTAACGGAGCAGTTGCAGTCCTTCTTAGATGATGCAACATGGCTAGACCCCTTCCAGTCCGGCTTCCGTTCGGGGCACGGGACGGAGATGGTTCTGGTCTCCATCACAGACCAACTCCACTGCCAGCTCGACCAAGGCGGGTCTGCACTGCTCGTGTTATTGGACCTCACGGCAGCGTTTGACACGGTCGACCACAATCTATTGATCCACCGCCTGGCCGTGGCTGGAGTGAGGGGGGAGTTATGGGCTGGAGTGTCACCAGTAAGCTCATTCTGAGGATGGGGGGGCAGGCCGGGTTCTGTCCTCGATAATTTCCAACACTGCCTCGAAGCCGTTACTGGATGGCTGCGAGCCAGTAGGTTGAGGGTGAATCCGGGCGAAGACGGAGATCTTGTGGCTGGGTCGCCCGGGTGATGTTAATGTCCAGCTTCGAGCCTGGACGGTGCGGTGTTATGCCCATCGCCTTCCGTAAAGAGCCTGGGGGTCCATTTGGACTCCCAGCTGACCATGGAGGCCCAGGTCTCTGCGGTCAGCAAGATCGCTTTTTTTCATCTGCGACAGGCAAGGAGGCTGGCCCCCTATCTCTCCCAGAACGATCTGGCCACGGTGATCCAAGCCACAGTCATCTCAAGGCTGGATTACTGCAACGCGTTCTACGTTGGCCTTCCTCTGTCGGTGATCCGGAAGCTCAGGCTAGTGCAGAACACTGCCGCCCGGCTCCTGTCTGGCACGCCAGCTGGCGCCCACATAACACCTGTTTTGCAGGATCTGCACTGGCTGCCAATTGAGCACCGGATCACCTTCAAAGTGTTGGTCCTCACCTTTAAGGCCTTACACGGCCTGGGGCCAGCGTATTTGAGGGACCGTCTCACCCCATATTGCCCTCCGAGATCACTTCGGTCTGAGGACTCCAATCTCCTGGAGATACCTTCAGCTAAACTCGCAAGGCTGACTGCTACCCGCCGGGCGTTCTCTGTCATAGCACCTACGCTGTGGAACGCCCTCCCGGCCGAACTCGGCTATGAAGGACTTGCTCCCGTTTAGACGGGCCTGTAAAACATACCTGTTTAAGCAGGCCTTTGGTGAGTAAGTCCTGCCCATGCCCCGCCATCTATTCGTTCTTCTGAGGATGATGTGCTGTTCATTGTGTTAACTGTGTTATTAATTACTGTACTGCTGTTGTTTTAAATTGTTTTTAACTGCTTATTGCCTGTATTTTACTGTGCCCTTCGGCTCCTGTAAGCCGCCGCGAGCCTCAGGGAGTCGGCGGCATAGAAGCCCGAATAATAAATAAATAAATAATAGAGTATATTTTGCATTACTTTGACTCATTGTTCTCTGTATCTAGACTTTTGTCTATTATTCAGTGTGTTTATCTTTCTGCCATTCCTGCCAGGATATCTATGTTGTGTTCATCGAAACAGGTCCAGGTTTCACACTGAGTGTATAAATATATTTAAAAGCAAATTAACTATATGTATTACTGTGTTAAAGTGTCATTTTGTGTCATTTTGGTTGGTGGTGTGCCCCAGGATTTTGTAAATGTAAAAAGTGTGCCGCGGCTCAAAAAAAGTTGGGAAACACTGATCTAGGTGAAGGCAAATGTTCTTCCAGCCCTGCCTGGGCAGTTTTGCTGCAGAAGAAGTGGGCAGGAATGAGCCTGTCCAGCAATGAGGTGCTCAACTGCTGTCTTCTCCTTTCCTCTTCTTCAGTGTGCCCCTGCAAAGTGGGAGGAAGTGGCGGAGGGGCCACGGATGCCACTGATACGGCCGCCGCGCACCAGCAGTGGTGAGTGCTGCAACCCGGAGTGCTTGGGAGGCTGCAGCCGGGCCGGGACCACCGTGCCTGCGTGGCCTGCCGCCACTTCAACTCAATGGGCGCGCTGCCCTACGCTCCTGCCCGGAGCTCACCTATCAGTATGAGGGGTGGCGTTGTGTGACCGCTGAGCACTGCGCCAGCCTGCATAAGGTGTCTGAGAACCCCCGCGACTCCTCCCGGTTTGTCATCCACCAAGGACAGTGCCTCCCTGAGTGCCCGTCCGGCTACAAGAGGAATGATAGCAGGTGAGCAGAAGACGTAGCAGGCAGCCATGGTCTTGATGGGTACACATCCAACCAGCCAACCAAACAACCCACTTTCTCTGTGTGTTGTTTCCTTTCCTCCCTGCAGCATCTTTTGCCACAAGTGTGAGGGCCTCTGCCCCAAAGAGTGCAAAGTGGGCACTAAGACCATTGACTCCACCCGGGCGGCCAGGGACTTGACGGGCTGCACATTGGTCGAGGGCAATCTGATCATCAATATCCGTCGTGCGGGTGAGTGGCTCTGGGGCAGGGCTGGGAAGGAGTGCTGGGTGTTTGTTTAAGGCAGCGTTTCCCAACCTTTTTTGAGCCGCGGCACACTTTTTACATTCGCAAAATCCTGGGGCACACCACCGACCAAAATGACACAAAATGACACTCTAACACAGTCATACATATAGTTAATATGTTTTTAAAATGTATTTATACACTCAGTGTGAAACCTGGGCCTGGTTCGATGAATTCAACATAGCTATCCTGGCAGGAATGGCAGAAAGACACAAACTTCCCACACAGAACTCCCATAACCAAGAGAAAATGCGATAAGAGTTTGGTGGGCATTGACCTTGGGTTTTGGAGTTGTAGTTCACCTATATCCAGAGAGCACTGTGGACTGAAACAATGTTGGATCAGGACCAAACTTGGCATGAATACTCAATATGCCCAAATATGAACGCAGATGGATTTTGGGGGAAATAGACCTTGCCATTTGGGAGTTGTAGTTGCTGGGATTTATAGTTCCCCTACAATCAAAGAGCATTCTGAACCCCACCAATGATAGAACTGGGCCAAACTTCCCACACAGAACCCCCAGGAGGCATAAGGAGGTCTCTACTTGGGGAAAGGGAGGCGGGCCTTCCCAATGCATGGAGAGGGAGAGACCAAGTAGACAGCGGGGGGGGAGGGGGGTGTTTGTAATTTTGTGCCTTTATCGAGGTAGGTTTCTTAGGGTTTTTATACTTCAACACACTAGACTCCCCCCCCCCCCAAGGTTCCAATTTCCCACGGCACACCTGATGATTGCTCACGGCACACTAGTGTTCCCCGGCACACTGGTTGAGAAACACTGGTTTAAGGCAGCGTTTCCCAACCTTTTTTGAGCCGCGGCACACCTCTTACATTTACAAAATCCTGGGACACATCACCAACCAAAATGACACAAAATGACACTCTAACACAGTCATACATATAGTTAATATGTTTTTAAATGTATTTATACACTCAATGTGAAACTTGGGCCTGTTTCGATGAACACAACGTAGAGTTATAATTCACCCGCAATCAAAGAGCACTCTGAACTCCACTAACGATGGAATGAAATCAAACTTCCCACACAGAACTCCCATAACCAAGAGAAAATACTATAAGAGTTTGGTGGGCATTGACCTTGAGTTTTGGAGTTGTAGTTCGCCTCCTTCCAGAGAGCACTGTGGACTCAAACAATGTTGGATCAGGACCAAACTTGGCATGAGAACTCAATATGTTCACCAAAACAGGTCCAGGTTTCACACTGAGTGTATAAATACATTTAAAAACATATTAACTATATGTATTACTTTGTTAGAGTGTCATTTTGGTTGGTGGTGTGCCCCAGGATTTTGTAAATGTAAAAAATGTGCCGCGGCTCAAAAAAAAAAAGGTTGAAAAACACTGATCTAGACTACAAGGTTTCTGAGACCAGGCTGCTGGAATTTGGGCTCTGAAAAAAAAAAACCCCAAAAAAAATCAACATATCTGTGCATGTACTAGGTTGACAGGATGCCTCTGCCTCTCTCCCTGCCTTGACCGCCCCTCTTTTGCAGACAACCTGGCCTCTGACCTTCAGGGAAGCCTGGGCCTCATTGAGACCATCACTGGATTCCTGAAGATCAAGCATTCCTTCGCCCTGATCTCCCTCTCCTTCTTCAAGAACCTCCGCCTGATCCGGGGAGACTCCATGGTGGACGGGTGAGCAGCGAAGGGGCCCCGGCAAGCCAGGAAAGTCATCTAGGCAGGACTAAGGGTTGCTTACTCTGGGGAAACAGCTTATAAATTGCCCCCAAGTGCATTCCTAGTTTATTTATTTATTTATGACATTTATATGCCACGCTTCTCACTCTGAAGGAGATCCAGAGCGGCTTACAAGATATATATACATACAATATATTATATTATTAGCATAGCACAATTTTAGTATTATATATTACTATATGGTACTATACTATTATACTGTAATATTATTAATATTGCATGTAATATAAAATATATAATTATAATATTGTATTATTATTATTAATATTATATTGTATTACATTAAGCACAGATTTGCCTATGCTGACGTGGGGATGATGGTGTTCTTCCTGTGGTGCGGGCTGGTAGAGGACTTCCGTTTTCTTCAGGCTGGCTTCCAGCCCAAACAGCTCTGCAGTTGTTGCAAAGCAGGATGTGAGGCGCTGCAGAGCTGCTTCTGAATGGGCGACAAGGGCAGCATCGTCAGCAAACAGCAGCTCACGGACTAGATAGTTTAGAGACTTAGTACTATATTGTACTATACTATTATACTGTAATATTATTATTAATATTACATGTCATATAAAATATATAATTATAATATTGTATTATTATTAGTAGTACCGTGTTTCCCCGAAAGTATGACACCCCCGATTGTAAGACGTATCGGGGGTGTCAGGGGGGTCGGCTAATGTAAGCCGTACCCCGAATGTAAGCCGCCCACGCCGCCACGCCGCCGCTGCCGCCGCCACTGCCGCCGTCCACCTTTCTTTCTGCCAGGCCTCTGGCGCGTCCAAGAAGGGAGGAAGGCGCAGGGGCGGAGGGAAGGACGCGTCAGAGTGATGCTCTGGCGCGTCGCGCTCCCTCCGCACTCGCTCTTCCCCTCCTTCTTTTCTCCAAGAAAGGGAGGGGGAAGAGCGCAAGGGCGGAGGGAAGCGGGGAGCGTCAGAGTGACGCTCTGACGCTCGTCGCGCTTCCCTCCGCCCCTTGCGCTCTTTCCCCCTTCTTTTCTCCAAGAAAGGGAGGGGGACGAGCGCAAGGGACGGAGGGAAGCGGGGACGCGTCAGAGCGTCGCCGCTTCCCTCCGCCCCGTGCCCTCTTCCCCCTCCCTTCCTGCGTCGTGTCTGAGGCCTGGCAGACGGCGACGGGGTATGTCTTAGTTTATATAAGACGTACCCCGAAAGTAAGGCGTAGGGGGACTTTTGGGGGGGAAAAGAAAGTAAGACGCTGTCTTACTTTCGGGGAAACACGGTATTATATTGTATTACATTATAATATTATAAATATTATATGTACAGTATATACGATTTATTATATTATATTATATTTAAAAGCTTGAGGGTGCCTGGTATAGGGTATTCGTTGCTACTAGGGGCAGTAGAGTAAGCACATTCAGACCAATGAAGGGTGCGCCCCTCATTCTCTTGCCATAGAGATCAAGAGGCTGTGACAAACCTGCTTTGTGTGTTTCTGTAGGAGAGGTGGTGGGTCAAGCCTGGTCCAGCTCTTTAAGCCGCTCCTCATAGGGCTTGTTCTCCAGACCCTGGATCATTTTTGTCGCCCTCCTCTGGACATATTCCAGCTTGTCAATATCTCTCTTTAATTGTGGTACCCAGAATTGGACACAAATATTCCAGGTGTCTTGGTGTCACTCTGTTGGAAGTAATATATTATATATATATTATATATACCAAGGGGACTCACAGAACACATACTGTACATGGCAAACATTCACTGCCTTTGAAACAAACAAAACAAACAGACAGACAGAGGTATGTTGTGTCAGCATCCAACTTCGGCACCCTGGAGGTTGTGCTCAATTCCTTTTACCGGAGTGAGCTTCTGACCTTCAGCCCAGCTCCCTATCCACCAAAATATGTAAGGACTCTCTATATTTCACTTTCAACTGTGGCCGGGTAGTTTTCTTATCCCACGCTTACCACCAATTTATATAAAGACTCCTTTTATTTCCACCTGGTGTCACCATATAATGTAATAAGTATTCACACAGGTCAGCTTTCCCACTGACCTTCCGATTACTGTGTCGGGGCAGGGTATCTCTCTAACTCAAACTCCCACTGACACTATTTGTTAACTTTCACTGCTACTATTCACTATACTTGGCTACCCACTAGGAAGAAGATTGTTTTAGAGGCTTGTGTGTGAAGGAACTACGCGGGGAAATATCTTTGTTAAAGAACTGTAAAGTTTATTCAAACAGTGTTCTAAGCATGGAGGTTTCAGATTTCAAAGCTTAGGTGGTTAGAGTATCTTCTTAGAGGCACGTATCTTAAGGTTACAATACACTAACTATGGAGATAGAACTTGATACTATATAGCTGTACTCCCAGAACCATTAGCTCAGTAGTCTTTGCACTAACTGCTTGTCCTTTAAACCCAACTGCTTTCCTAGCAGTTAAAACACAGCTTTTCTTCTACCCTCTCACAGAGTAGAGTCAGAGTGTTTTTAAACACTCTGACAGCTGACTAAAACGGACTCTCTTGAACTCTCCACACACCCTCTCTCCTTCGACTTTCGCTGTCAACTAACAACTGCTAAAGTTTGAATTAGAAGATTCTAAGGCCAGTTGCATGTGAGTAGATGAAAAGGAACCGCATTCAGCAGGCAGGTATTTTAGGCAAGGTGTTCAGAGGAAAGTTTACAAACAAAGAAAGCACCTCAGCAAGAAGGTGGAGCGACAGCACCCCCCTGTGGCCGGAACCGAGTACAGCCTCCGAAGATCCCGAAAAATGGGAAAGCCTGTGTATACACACACACACACACACACACACACACAAACCTCTATCTGTTGTCTGTTTTGTCATTGTATAATCAGCATTGAATGTGTGCTGTATACGTGTTCTGTGATCCGCCCTTAGTCCCTTTCAGGATGCGAAGGGCAGAATATAAGTACTGTAAATCAATAAATAATAAATGTTTGCCCACCGAGTGATTTCCCCTTTTGGTTTTGCCTCCAGAAACTATACGCTGTATGTGCTAGACAACCAGAACCTCCAGCAGCTCTGGGACTGGAGCCGCCACACCTTATTCATCCCGGCTGGCAAGATGTATTTTGCCTTCAACCCCCGGCTCTGCCTCTCCGAGATCTATCAGATGGAGGAGATCACCGGCACGAAGGGCAGGCAGAACAAGGCAGAGATTAACCCTCGAACCAATGGGGACAGAGCCTCCTGTAAGTGGCCTGGTTGGGAGGGGGCTTGGCAGGATGCTGCAAGGTCATGTTGCACCTCAGCAGGAGCTCACCTTGCTCACAGTGCTCACCAAGAAGCCAAATGTGGTAATAAACAGTTTATTGATTGGGGGGAAAATTGCAAGAAAGAGAGGCAGAAGCAAGCCTCTCAAGGTCAAAGGAATACGTTCCTGTTTTGCAGTCCTTAAATTTGTGATAGAGCTGTTGGGACTTTAGAACAGTTTGGACTACAACTCACAGAATCTCTCACAGATTGGCCCTAGATTTTGATTGGAGTATATGGGGATAGAACTGTAAAACATTTGGAGGGTCAAAGTGGGTCCACTGTGTGTTAAAACAACCTCAAGAGGTCTCCGGGATGCAGCCGACATCCCTGTCCAGGTTCTCTGCCCAGGAGATGCTTCAAATGGAAAGAGGGTTTGTGGGTCGTCATTTACCCATATTGACATCTCTATAATGGCTGGGCTCTTTGCCAGCTTTTGCTTCTTGCAGCCAGACACCAATGCTTCACTCCACCCATCTTTTCAAATCCCTCCTTCCATTAACTGGTTCTTCTACCCCATTTTAGGCAAGACCCAAACCCTGCGCTTTGTCTCCAACGCCACGGAATCGGACCGTATTGTCCTCAAATGGGAACGCTACCAGCCGCCTGAGTACCGGGATCTTCTGAGTTTCATCGTCTACTACAAGGAGTCGTAAGTCCATGGGGAGAGTTTATTTATTTATTTATTTCTTCGATTTCTACACTGCCACTCCCGGAGGTTCGGGTTAGGGTTAGGGAAAAATTTCAAGTATTTTATTTTATTATTATTATTATAGTTCGACTTCCTATACCGCTCTATCCAAAAAGGCTCAGAGCGGTTCACAGTCTAAACATAAAATACAGCAGTGCACAGACAAAACAATACAACACAACTAAGAAAAGGGAGGGAAGTCAGGCTCAGGACCACAGGGTCCATGAGCTACCCAAGGTCTAGCCAGCAGTGGCTCGACCATCGAACGAGGGGAGCCTAGGAGGGCCCCACAAGTCCAGCAATGTCCTAATAGTTCCTAGGTCTGTTGGGAGACGGTCACCACAAGCCTGTGGGTCCGATCTCCCAGCCACCGGATGTCAGGTCTCCTAATTTGGGGATTCGTCAGAGGGGGAACCCTGCGTCTAAAATTGGCATTCCAGAAGGTCCTGGTAGGGAACCTCCTGGATGCCACAGAACCGGTCCTCGCGGATCTCTCCCTCCTGGTCTCGGGGGGTCCAAGAGTCCCCTCCTGACGGGAGGTCCGCAGAGACCTGGGTCGAAGAGACTTCAGGGGTCTTCCTGCCTCCGACGAGGGCCGCCCCTTCGTTGGCGAAGCGGTAGGAGGCCTAGATCTAAGGACTCGGCCTTCACCAGGGGGGGCTGTCTCAGCTGCAGGTACTGTCCTACTCCAGGTGCTGCTCGTTCGCCTCCTGCGTCGTCGTCTCCTCTTCCAATACCAAATAAGACAGAAAGATTAAAAGCTCCAACATCACTCAAATGCATGCCTGAATAGATGGGTCTTGCATGCTCTGCGGAAAGTATCCAGGTTTCGCAGAGCCCGAGTCTCAGGCGGCAGTGCGTTCCATAACACTGGAGCAATGATGGAAAAGGCCCTTCGCCAAGTTGCCGTCAGGTGGAAGGCTCTCAAGCTGGGAATGTCTAGGAGGTTCAGGTCCTCTGACCGTAGTGATCTCGGGGTATTATATGGAATCAGGCGATCCTTTAGGTACACTGGCCCCAGACCATACAAGGCCTTGAAAGTAATCCGGTATTCAATTGGTAACCAGTGCAGGTCCTGGAGTATTGGTGTTATACGACAACTCGCAGGCTCCGGCGTTCTGCACTAGTTTGAGTTTCCGGATCACAGTCAAGGGTAGGCCGATGTAAAGAGCGTTATAGTAGTCAAGTCTTTTTTAAAAATAAAGTTTTTATTGTTTTTAAGTAGTGGTGATACATTAAATGAAAAGAAAACATAGTAGGTGACCAAACTTCCCAAGTATAATTAGTAAGGGGGTCTTCTTGGTTACAGGGTAAAGTGTGTGGGTCAGATAAGGGAGGGGTATGGGAGGGCATGGGAAAGAAATAATAACGAAAAAGAGAGAGAGAGAGAGAGAATAGTAAGTGAAAAACAAGTACCGTGTTTCCCCGAAAGTAAGACAGCGTCTTACTTTCTTTTCCCCCCCCGAAAAGTCCCCCTCGTCTTACTTTCGGGGGTACATCTTATATAAACAAAGACGTACCCCGTCGCCACGCCGCCGCCGCAACCGGCTCATCGGCCGCAGCACACCTCCGCGGCGCACCTTTCTGCTAGGCCTCTCCAAGGAAGGGAGGGGGAAGAGTCCCAGAGGCGTGGCTAAGCGGCGCTGCGTCAGAGTGACGCGTCGCGCGCTAGCCACGCCTCTGGGACTCTTCCCCCCTCCCTTCGTTGGAGAAAGGAGGAAGAGGAAGAGTCCCAGAGCGTGGCTAGCGGTGACGCGTCACTCTGGCGCAGCGCCGCCAGCCACGCCTCTGGGACTCTTCCCCCCCTTCGTTGGAGAAAGGGAGGGAGGAGGAAGAGTCCCAGAGGCGTGGCTGGCGGCGGCGTCACTCTGACGCGGCGCCGCTTAGCCACGCCTGGGACTCTTCCCCTCCCTCGTTGGAGAAAGGGAGGGAAGAGGGGAAGAGTCCCAGAGGCGTGGCTAGCGGCGACACGTCATTCTGGCCGCGCCGCTTAGCCACGCCTCTGGGACTCTTCCCCTCCCTCGTTGGACAAAGGGAGGGAGGAGGAAGAGTCCCAGAGGCGTGGCTAGCGGCGACGCGTCACTCTGACGCAGCGCGCCGCAGCCACGCCTCTGGGACTCTTCCCCTCCCTTCGTTGGAGAAAGGGAGGGAAGAGGAAGAGTCCCAGAGGCGTGGCTAGCGGCGACGCGTCACTCTGGCTGAGCGCCGCCAGCCACGCCTCTGGGACTCTTCCCCTCCCTTCCTTGGAGAGCCTAGCAGAAAGGTGCGCCGAGGAGGTGTGCCGCGGCCGATGGGCCGGTTGCGGCGGGCGGCGACCAGGTACGGCTTACATTCGAGGTACGGCTTACATTAGCCGACCCCCTGATACGCCTAACAATCGGGGTGTCATACTTTCGGGAAACACGGTATATACATGGCGACCTCCATTCATCCTCTTAGTGGTGTTTCCTGCCAGTCTTTCAATTTCTTTGTACTCATGTATTCTTCAAACAGAGTCCAATCTGTTAGTCTTCTTGGGTTTCCCGTATTTTTCCTCAAGTAAAAGGTTAATTTGTCCATATCTTTTATACTATAAATCTTGTCTATCCATTGGTCCATTTTGGGTATTTGGTCTGATTTCCATTCTTTGGCAAAAAACCATTCGAGCTGCTGTTGACATATATGTAAGAAGTATATCTTTGTTTTCATCTAATTTTAATTCATTATCATTCAACCCCAATAGATAATATTCCGGCTTTAATGGAAATTTTAACTGTAGTATAGATTGGGTTTCTTTATGAATATTTCTCCAATACTCATTGGTTTTTGGACACGACCACCACATATGAAAATAGCTTCCCATATGTGACTTACATTTCCAACACTCCGAATGACTTTTATTATACACTAGCTGAACCCGGCACGTGTTGCTGTGCCATGTCTCTCTCTCTGTGTGTCTCTCTCAGTCTCTCAGTCTCTCTCTCTCTCTCTCTCTCTCTCTCTCTCTCTCTCTCTCTCCCTATCTACCTATCTCTCTCTCTCTATAACTTCCTGTGTTTGTCTGTCTGTCTCTCTCTATCTATCCCTATCTTTATCTATCTCTGTGTCTCTCTGTGTATATTATTCTCCATCACACTCTCTATCACTCGCTCTCTGTGTGTCTCTCTATATCTGTGTACTCACTCTGTGTGTATCACCCAATCTCTCTCTATGTACCACTCACTCTCTCTCTATTCCTATCTATCACTCCCTCCCTCCCTCACTCCTGCCCTCTCTCTCTCTCTTTCCCTGTCTCTCTCTCACTCTCCTCTCTCTCTGTCATTCTCTCTCAGTCTCTCCCCCCTCTTTCTCTCTCTCTCTCACTCTCTCTATCACTCCCCCCTCTCTCACTCTCTCACTCCTGCCTCTCTCTCTCTGTCTCCCCGTCTCTCTCTCTCACCCCCTCTCTTTCTCACTCTCTCTCACTCTCCCCTCTCTCTCACTCTTTCACTCCTGCCCCCCTCTCCCCGTCTCTCTCTCACTCCCCCATCTCTCTCACTCTCTCACTCCTGCCCCCCTCTCTCCCCCGTCTCTCTCAGTCCCCCCTCTCTCTCACTCTCTCACTTCCCCCCTCTCTCTCTCACTCCCCCCTCTCTCTTTCTCACTCTCTCTCTTTCACTCACCCTTTCTCTCTCTTGGGAAGTTCCAGCTCTCCTGGGGAGAAGTGCTCCATGGGACTACACTTCCCAGAAGGCCCATGGGGCTATTTCCGGCGCGGAGGTTTCTGGGAAGTGTAGTTCGGCGCCCCAGAGTTGCTCCGGAACGGGGGACGTGCGGGTGGCGCCGTTCCTGCTTCCTTGAGGGGCTGGCGGACCCGGGGGCCGCGGCTGGCCCCGGGTGGTGTGGGTGGTGTTGTGGGCGGCTGTTCCGCGGCCTCCTCGCTCGCTTCCCAGGTGGTCCCGGTGGCGCCCGAGCGGGCCGGGAACGGCAGGGAGACGGGCGAGGAGGCCGAGGAGGCAGAGGAGGGGGCGACAACACCGGCCAGAGCACCCGGGCGGAGGAGCGACGCGCAGGTCTGTAAACCCCTGGAAGGCGACGGAGGAGGGCGAGAAGGCAGCAGAGGCGGGAATGGCGGCGGCTGCGTGATCCGGCTCCGTGAGGTTTTTGGGGGCCGTTTTGGGGGGGGTTAAAGGTAGGGAGGTGGGCTGCGAAGGTCCCTGTGAGTGAGGAGAGAGGGCGAGGTGGGTTGGTGGGTGGGGGGGTCTGAGTGCGCCTGCGCGATTGCCCTCCCTGTCTCCTGCGCTCGCGGCCAGCGCAGAATGGGATGCAATGGGCGGTTTTTGGGGGTCGTTTTTGGGGGGGTTGGAAGGTAGGTAGTTGGGATTTTTTTGTGCTATGTATGTACCTCGTGGTCTGGGGAAATGTGTGTCGTGGGATTTGTGTTTATGGGGCGTATAGTTTTGCCGTGCATAACGGACATCCCACGACCACTCGATTTTTATATATATAGATGATGCCAATTTTGGGGGGTTATGTACCAGCTATGAAACATCTTTAGCCAATTTTCTTTAAGATCATAGGCGTACGTATACTTCAATTTTTTATTCCATATTTTATTCCATTCCTGTAATTTAATTTGTCTACCAATATTTTTACCCCAAACAACCATACAATTTTTGACTTCTTCTGATTCTGTCTCCCAATCTATGAGTTTATTATACAATTTGGATATATTTTTCCTCTCCAAATTCATCAGTTGTTCCCAAAAATCTTCTTTACCATGAAAGCCAGTTTTTTAAAAAATCTTGTTCATATATATTTGTAATCTGAAAATATTGTAACCAAGTTAAATTTTCTAAGAGTTGTTTAATCTCCTCATGGGATTTTAACTCATACTTCCCCTTATTCTTTTTTCAACAGTTCCTCATATGTTAGCCACCTTGACCAACCTTGCAATCTTCTCTGTTCTGCTTCAATAAGGGAAACCCATCTCGGTATTTCCCTATAGAAGTAATTCTTGTACTTGTTCCAAACCTTCAACAACGCAGATCTAATGAAGTGATTTCCAAAGTTTTTTTCCACCCTGGCCTTGCCATACCAAAGGTAGGCATGCCACCCTACAGTAGTCAAGTCTTGAGATGACCATGGCCTGGATCACCGTGGCTAGGTCATTCCGGGACAGATAAGGGACCAGACGCCTCGCCTGTCATAGGTGAAAGTACGCAGTTCTGCTGACAGTGGAGATTTGAGCCTCCATTGACAGCAGAGGGTCCAAAAGGACTCCCAGGCTTTTTTCTAATGATGACGGGCATAGTGCCTCACCACCCAGGGTCGGCAGTTGGATATCCCTATCGCCCGGACGGCCCAGCCATAGGATTTCCGTTTTCGCTGGATTCACCTTCTTTTTTTTTTAAATAGTTTTTATTGAGGTTATAAAGTGGGGATAATGAAAAAAAAAAGAAAAAAAGAAAAGAGACAGACAAAAACAGCCATACAGGGCTGCCCCACAGAGACAACCATTGTCCTCCCACCCCCCTCCGCCCCAGCACAAGACATGACAAGACAGAACAAAACAGAACATACACAGAGTGCTTCCGACTCACTCAGTTCCCAAAGAATTAACTACCATATTGGTAGTAGCCGAGCGGCTAAAAAATAAATGCTGGCTTTACAATTACTCAAAAGAGAATCTAATCTTCGAACTTCCTCCACATAGTCCTAGTGGGGTAGTTATTTTGTGACTGTGTTCTAAAGTTCAAACAATAAATTTGTCTTAGTTTTATTAAAGTAGGTGGTAATGAGAGACCAATCTGTCTTTTTCCTGTGGATGTCTTCCGCTAGTGCAGATGTTAATGAGTCCATATTTGCTATGTCCAATATTTTCATTTTCCATTCCCATAACTCGGGGGTGTCTTCAGCCTTCCACCTCTTTGCATAGGTCATCCTCGCCGCTATTGTACAATATATAAACAATTTTTCTTTATTATCCTCTAAATCAAAATCAATCAAGCCCAAAAGCATGCATTCGGGTTTAAACTCAAAATCAATCTCTAACATCTTTCTCATCTCCCTATAGATCACCTTCCAAAACACTCTTGCTTTGTGGCAGTTCCACCACATGTGGTATAAGCTCCCGATTTCTTTTTTGCATTTCCAGCAGGTGTTACTGACGTTCTTATTAAACTTTGCCATTTTCGTGGGTGTTTCATTATGTTCTCCCTTAAGTCATAAGCATATGTCAGTTTTAGATGTTTATTCCACACTCTATCCCAACGATTCAGAGGGATAGAGTGGCCTATGTCCTGGGCCCATTTAATCATACATGATTTAACTCTCTCCTCCTCTGTCTGCCATTCTAAGAGTATGTTGTATAGCAGTGTTTCTCAACCTTTTTTGAGCCGCGGCACACTTTTAACATTAAAAAAAATCTGGGGCACACCACCAACCAAAATGACACAAAATGACACTCTAACACAGTAAAGAACGGCTGGGGGATGGTGGCCTGCTGGGAGCAGCTGCTGTGAGTGCTGAAGCTGGGGAGGGGCGAGCCAGGCGGAGCCATGCCCCGCCCCCCTCCCCCGGCTTCAGCTCTCCCACAGCTGCTCCAGCCTTGAGGGGGCAGTGCCAAGCCAGCGGGGCCAGAGCCAGCACAATGCTGGCTTGGCACTGTCCCCTCAAGGCTGGAGCAGCTGCTGGGAGTGCCGAAGCCGGGGGAGGGGGCAGAGCCAGCCGCGCCATGCCCCACCCTCCCCCAGCTTCAGCTCTCCTACAGAGGAGGAGCATGAGCGTTGAATGGGCTTCAGTGGGCGGGGCTCCTCCTCCACGCGGCTTCAGCGAGCGAGGGGCGGGAGTCATGGTGGGAGTCATGGCGGATTGGAGGCTGGCTGGGGAAACGGCCGAAGGAGGCGGCGCCCTGGTCCCTTCTTCTTTTTCTTCGCCACTGCCCGGCCCTTCCTCCTCCTCCCCCAAGCAGCAGGAGTTCAGCAGGAGGGGGGGAGGAAGGGGGGCAGAGAACATTTCTCGCGGCACAGCAGGAGGTCCGTCACGGCACACTAGTGTACCACGGCACACTGGTTGAGAAAGACTGTTGTATAGGGATGAGATCCTCTTGTTCTTTTTTTGACTAGCTTATCCCAGGTTGTATTAGTTTCTCCGAAGCCCTGTAGTTTATCTTTTTTAAAGATCTCATTTATTTGGAAGTACTGGAGCCAGTTCATTGAATTGTCCTCGCTGGATTCACCTTCAACCAGTAACGGCTTCAAGGCATAGATGGAAATTATTGGGTAAGGAGTCTGGTCGGCCCTCCATCCTCAGAATGAGCTGAGTGTCATTGGCATACTGATGGCATTCAAGCCCAAAACTACGTACCAGCTGAGCGAGAGGTCGCATATAGATGTTAAATAACAAAGGGGAGAGTATGGCCCCCTGAGGGACCCCACAAGGGGCGGAGTAGCACTAATTTCCCTATGAGGAAGAGGCCACTCAAGCGATGTCTCCCTGAACTTGAGGCTTAACTCTGTCGTTGCGGAGTTACTATCAGCTTTGCATCACTGCCTGGTGCTTCTCGGTTATGAAAATCTCTCAGAGGCATATCTTCAAGAATGGGGAACCAAGTGGCCTTCCCAGCACTCTGCGCACTACTTTGCCACCCTTTTCCTCCCCAGACCCTTCCAGAATGTGACAGAGTACATTGGGCAAGACGCCTGTGGGGCCAACAGCTGGAACGTGGTAGATGTGGATCTTCCTTTGAACAACGACCAGGAGCCCGGGGTGATTCTGCAGAACCTCAAGCCGTGGACTCAGTACGCCATTTTTGTGCGGGCCATCACCCTCACCACTGCTGAAGAGGGGAGGAACTATGGGGCCCAGAGCAAGGTGGTCTACATACGCACCATGCCTGCAGGTAATGGGGAGGGAGGGAGCAATGGGTGCCATCTGCCTTGGACTGCAACTCCCCCCTCCCCGTTCTATTCAGTTTAAAGGGATTCGGCCCCTGGCGGGAATAGTGAGCCCAATTTCCCTATGGAGACAGGAATAAACCAAGACCCCCGGAAGAAGAGGAAGGGTCCTATTGATTCAAGCAGGGGCATTTGCATTGTGAAAAATGACGAATGATGGTAGTACTTGCTCTGTATATTAGGTGAAGATCTCACTGGAATAAAAGTAAAAAATCCATAATAATAATAATAATAATAATAATAAAATTGATTTATGTATACCCCGCCACCATCTCCCCGAAGCAGACCCGGATTACCCATAAGGCCACACTAGGCCATGGCCTATGGGCGCAGGCCTAGGGGGGCGCCAGATCAAGGACCAAAAAAAAATTCAAACAAAACCGCAACGTGCGGCATGATGACTCTCTCTCTCTTTCTCTCTCTCGGGGGAGGGCGTGGGGAGTGCGCTGCGAGGGGCGGGGGAGGAGGGAATGGCACCCCCCTCGCCATCGCCCTCGCCCCCTTGTCAAGGAAGGGGGACGCGAGGAGGATGAGGCGGACGGAAGCCCCGCCCCTGGGGCCGTGGGCGGGCATGTGTGCGCGGCAGGGCCGCCTCTGCCTCCTCCGCCATGTTCCTGGGTGCCGCGCATGGCCGGCAGCGGTCCCGGGGGCTTTCCTTCCTCCTCCTCCTTGGGAGGAGGAAGGAAGGGAAGCCCCCGGGGCCGCTGCCAGCCATGCGCGGCACCCAGGAACATTGGGGAAGGAGGCAGAGGCGCTCGTGCCCTCCTGCCGCGCACACATGCCCGCCAGCGGCCCCGGGGGCGGGGCTTCCCTCTGCCTCATCCTCCTCGCGCCCAAAAAAGGAAGGCGGGGCAAAGAGGAGGAGGCTTCAGGCCTGCGGTGGCGTCATTCCCTCTGACGAAGAAGAGCCCCGCCTCCCTTCTGCTCACCAACACAGGCCTTCCTCCCAGCCTTTCTTGGCAACCCGTCAATCAAAGATGCAGAGCTGCACCTTCTGCCAATGGGGGCTCTCGGTGGGCGGGGTGTGGTCATGGACTGTGTGTCAATGGGAGGGCAGAGGAGGGGGGGGTCTCATCTTGGTGAAGTGGGAAAGCAGCGTGAGAGAGAGAGAGGTAATGTCTGAGGCGGCTTCAGCGGCTGAGGGGAGGAAGGAAGGCGCCTGCTGCGGCTGGGTGGAACGCCTGGCGGGAGGGAGGGAGGCCGGGCGACATTGGGCCCGGCCTGTACGGGACGGCTTGGCCGAGGTAGTGGCCCCTCCTGCATACCGGCCGGCTCGATCCCAGATTGGTTTAGGGACGTAATTCCAAAGTGTGGCCTAAGGCAGTCTTTCTCAACCAGTGTGCCGTGGCACACTAGTGTGCCGTGACGGACCTCCTCCTGTGCCGCGAGAAAAGCTCTCTGCCCCCCTTCCTCCCCCCCTCCTGCCGAACTCCTGCTGCTTGGGGGAGGAGGAGGAAGGGCCAGGCAGTGGCGAAGAAAAAGAAGAAGGCGCCGGGGCGCCACCTCCTTCGGCCATTTCCCCAGCCAGCCTCCAATCCACCATGACTCCCACCATGACTCTCGCCCCAGCTTTGGCACTCCAGCAGCTGCTCCAGCCTTGAGGGGACAGTGCCAAGCCAGCATTGTGCTGGCTCTGGCACCGCTGGCTTGGCACTGCCCCCTCAAGGCTGGAGCAGCTGCTGGAAGAGGTGAAGCCGGGGTAGGGGCGGGGCATGGCACAGCCTGGCTCCGCCCCTCCCCAGCTTTGGCACTCCCAGCAGCTGCTCCCAGCAGGCCACCATCCCCCAGCCGTTCTTTACTGTGTTAGAGTGTCATTTTGGTTGGTGGTGTGCCCCTGGATTTTTTTTTAATGTTACAAGTGTGCCGCGGCTCAAAAAAGGTTGGGAAACACTGGCCTAGGGTGCCAAAAGGGGTCAATCCGGGCCTGCCCCGAAGGGACTCGGGGCGGCTTACATAAGGCCAAGCCCGTCAAAACAATACAAATACAACAATACATCAACAAAACAAGCAAGCAAAAATAATATAAATAATATAACTAAACATAAAGCAGAAGAGATTTAAAAACACGATGGCAGGGCCAAATGTAATAAATTAAAAAAATTAAAAACAGTGGGCGTGTACAGAGTAGGGTATGTCTAGACATGGGGGTTATAGAGAAAGTAGGGAGATCAATCCAACAAGTAGATAAAGTGCTTCTGATAACAACAACAACAACAGCAACAACAGCAACAACAACAGACTCTGGCACAAGCCAGTCAAGGTGGTCGCAGTGGTGATCGGCACACTGGGTGCAGTGACTAAAGACCTTGGCCTGCACTTAAACAAAATCGGCACTGACAAAATTACCATCCGCCAGCCAGGCCCGGATTACCCATAAGACCACCCTAGGCCATGGCCTAGGGATGCAAGCCAGGCCAGGGGGCCCAGTTCACACGGACCAAAAAAAATGCTGAAACAAAACCGCAACGCACGGCATGGAGATGACTCTCTCTCTTTCTCTCAGGGGGGGGTGGGGGGAGAGCGCTGCGAGGGGGTGGGGGGAGGAGGGAAGGGTGCCCCCCTCACCATCACCCCCTTGTCAAGGAAGGAGGGCACAAGGAGGAGGAGGAGGAAGCGGAGGGAAGCCCCCAGGGCCGCTGCCGGGCATGCGCAGCAGGAGGGTGCGAGCACCTCTGCCTCCTCCGCCATGTTCCTGGGTGCCGCGCATGCCTGGCAGCAGCCCCGGGGACGGGGCTTCCCTCCGCCTCCTCCTCCTCTCGCCCTTCTTCCTTGACTCAAGGAAGGAGGGTGCGCGGCACCGCGAGGAGGAGAAGGGGGGGTGTGCGGTAGAGGTTGGT
Source organism: Anolis apletophallus (assembly GCA_030556195.1). NCBI lineage: Eukaryota > Metazoa > Chordata > Lepidosauria > Squamata > Anolidae > Anolis > Anolis apletophallus. Next base: position 75,409 of record JARBWK010000019.1, read on the forward strand.
TTGGGGGCACAATTCTAAAGTGTGGCCTAGGGCGCCAAAAGAGGTTAATCCGGGCCTGCCGCCAGCTGCAAAAGGCCACCTTACTGGGATCTGCACACATTTTTCGCCGATACATCACACAGTCCTAGACACTTGGGAAGTGTCCGACGTGTGATCCAACACAACAACCAGCAGAGTGTCTGCAGCGGACTCATTTTATTGTGTTTCTAATAACAATAACAACAACAACAATAATAATAATAATCAGGAAACAATCAGGGTCAGCTAACACCTCCCAACAAATTATTCCCCCAGGCCAGTGTTTCTCAACCAGTGTGCCGTGGCACACTAGTGTGCCGTGAGCGATCATCAGGTGTGCCGCGAGAAAAGCTTTCTGCCCCCCTTCCTTCCCCCTCCTCCTGCCAAACTCCTGCTGCTTGGGAGGGAGGAGGAAGGGCCGGGCGCTGCCTCCTTCGCCCGTTTCCCTAACCAGCCTCCAATCCGCCATGACTCCCGCCCCTGCTGAGAGTGCCGAAGCCGGAGGAGGAGCCAGGCCACGCCATGCCCCGCCCCCCTCCCCCGGCTTCAGCGCTCCCAGCAGCTGCTCCAGCCTTGAGGGGGCAGTGCCAAGCCAGCATTGTGTTGGCTCTGCCACCGCTGGTTTGGCACTGCCCCCTCAAGGCTGGCGAAGCTGTGGGAGTGCTGATGCCGGGAGAGGGGCGGGGCATGAAGCCACTCCCCTCCCCCAGCTTCAACGCTCCCACAGCTTCACCAGCCTTGAGGGGCAGTGCCAAACCAGCGGTGGCAGAGCCAACACAATGCTGGCTTGGCACTGCCCCTCAAGGCTGGCCAAGCTGTGGAGAACTGAAGCCGGAGGGAGGGGGCCGCGGGTCATGGCGTGGCCTGGCTCCTCCTGGCCGGCACCCCAGCAGCTGCTCCCAGCAGGTCACCATCCCCAGCCGTTCTTTACTGTGTTAGAGTGTCATTTTGTGTCATTTTTGGTTGGGGGTGTGCCCCCGGATTTTTTTAATGTTAAAAGTGTGCCGCGGCTCAAAAAAGGTTGGGAAACACTGCCCCAGGCAGCAAACAATCAGGCTTTGAAATTGCAAAGCCATTCAATGCTAATCAAGGTGGCAAATTGCAACATTCACATGTACCTCAACCAGACAAGAGTTATTTCTCCCATTCTGGACATTATTCCACAGATATACAGTATAAACCCCACTTGCCTAGTTTCCAACTGACTCGCAACCTCTGAGGATTCCTACCATAGATGTGGGTGAAACGTCAGGAGAGAATGCTTCTGGAACATGGCCAGACAGCCCAGAGCGCCATTTACCTTCCTACCGAAGCACTACTTATTGATCTGTACTCTTTGTATGTTTTCGAACTGCTAGGTTGGCAGGAGCTGGGGCTAACAGCGGGAGCTCACCGCGTCCAGCGGGTTCGAACTGCCAACAGTCAGCAGCTCAGCGGTTTAACCTTCTGCACCACCGCTGCTGCCTCAAAATTACAAATATAAAGTTATTTGCAGATGGCATTATCCTAGTATAGAAAACCATTGGCTCTGTTGACGGAAGTGATGGGATTTGCAGCTCCAAAGGATCTATGTTGTCTATTTTCTGACCTCCACTTCTGCACCTTCCCCATTTCTCTTTTTGTACCCCAATTGTGACCTCCTAGCTCCAACCGTACCTCGAGATGTTATCTCCATGTCCAACTCTTCGTCCCATCTGATTGTGCGGTGGAAGCCACCCACCCAGCCCAACGGCAACCTCACCTACTATCTGGTCTTGTGGCAGCAGTTGGCAGAAGACTCAGAGCTGTTTGTCAACGACTATTGCCACAAAGGTAAGGATGAAGAGGAGTTTTGGGTCTTGAGATGGCCTCTTGAGCAATAGCAACCTTCTACTTGTTATGTATATAATTGAGATTGCTTACTACATTGTATGTATGTTTTGATATGCAGTTTCCCCTTAACTCTATGTTGTTTGGGGTTGTGGGAGGGGCTACAGGCCATGTGACCAGATCTGGAACTATTCAGACAGAGACTCCATTTTTAGTTTTGCGTCAGAAGCAGTACAGTACAGTTTAGAAGTCAGTCCGTACAGTAAGCCTGGCCAATCATGGTTCTGAATCAGGGGCCGGGAACCTTTTTGACTCAGAGAGCCATGAAAGCAAAATATTGGGATATTTATTTCAGTGAGAGCCATATAATATATGTAATATATTTTAAGACTGAATTCAACTAAATGTGAATGTTTACGTACATACGATGAGAAAAGGATTCCCCCGGCAGAATGACAGGACACCTCAGACCTGGCTCTGCAAAAGGCATGATCAGGACTCTGGGAAGGAAGAGAAGACGGAAGTAAGGAAGGGGGAAAGAAAGAAAGACAGGTAGAGGAAATAAAGGGGGGAGGGGGAGAGGAAGAAAGAAAATAAGAACAAACTATGGAAAAGGAAGACAAGAAAAGCAGGAGAGAGATAAGGAGGGTAAAAGAAAGATGGAAATGGGAAGAGAGGAAATGAAAGGGTGGGGAAAAGAAAGGAAAGGGAGGGAGGAAAAAGTAGAATAATGAAGGGAAAAGAAGAAAAGAAAGTAGGGGAGAGAGGGAAGTGAAAAGAAAGGAAGGAGAAGGAAAGGGTGAAAGGAGAGAAAGAAAGGAAGGAAGAGGAAGGAAGAGAATGGAGGAAGAAGGAATGGGAAAGAGGGAGGGAAAAGGAAGGAGAGAAGGAAAGGGTGAAGGGGAGAAAGGAAGGAAGGAAGAGGGAGAATGGAGGAAAGAAGGAAGGGGAGAAGAGGAGGAAAAGGAAGGAGAGAAGCAAATGGTGAAGGGGAGAAAGGAAGGAAGGAAGGAAGAGGGAGAATGGAGGAAAGAAGGAAGGGGAGAGAGGGAGGGAAAAGAAAGGAGAGAAGGAAAGGGTGAGGGGAGAAAGGAAGGAAGAAATCGGGAGAATGGAGGAAAGAAGGAAGGAGGGGTGAAGGGGAGGAAGGAGAGAATAAGGAAAGGGTGAAGGGGAGAAAGGAAGGAAGGAAGAGGGAGAATGGAGGAAAGAAGGAACGGGTGAGAGGGAGGGAAAAGGAAGGAGAGAAGAAGGAAAGGGCGAAGGGGAAAAAGGAAGGAAGGAAGAGGGAGAATGGAGGAAAGAAGGAAGGGGAGAGAGGGAGGGAAAAGAAAGGAGAGATGGAAAGGGTGAGGGGGGGAGAAAGGAAGGAAGAAATCGGGAGAATGGAGGAAAGAAGGAAGGAGGGGTGAAGGGGAGAAAGGAAGGAAGGAAGAGGGAGAATGGAGGAAAAAGGAACGGGTGAGAGGGAGGGAAAAGGAAGGAGAGAAGGAGAAGGAAAGGGTGAAGGAAAGGAAGGAAGGAAGGAAGGAAGGAAGAGGAAGGAAGGAAGAGGGAGAATGGAGAATGTGTCACTTCTCCCCGCTGCATGCTGGGAAACCAAGACCCGGGCTGCTCTGGAGAGCCATATGCAATCATGAAAAGAACCACACCTGGCTCCCGAGCCATAGGTTCCCGACCCCTGTTCTAAATGGTTCTGAAGTACTTACAAAACTAAAGTTCTGGTGGCGAACACTAGGTGGCGCTGATACTTTGCTTCTACAGTGTTGCTAAAGTTCTGGTGGTGAACATTTCAGAACTCCAACAAAACTTTCAACACTTCATTATTATTTCATTATTGGAGCTTTTAACAAAGACTTTGGTCTCTTGAAAGCATTATTTAAAAGCAATATATTTTATGGAAGAGTAGATTTTTTAGGCAATTAAAATAACACTTCTGAAGATCCGCTATATATTTTGCGCATTGGCATATTTTTGTTCCTGAGAGATAACTAGGTATATCAGTCTAACAACTGAGAGCCCAATTTGCCTTACATCAGTGTTTCTCAACCTGGGGGTCGGGACCCCTGGAGGGGTCGCGAGAGGGTGTCAGAGGGGTCGCCAAAGACCATCAGAAAACACAGTATTTTCTGTTGGTTATGGGCGTTCTGTGTGGGAAGTTATGCCCAATTCTATCCTTGGTGAGGTTCAGGAGGCTCTTTGATGTAGGTGAACTATAAATCCCAGCAACTACAGTTCCCAAGTGTCAAGTCTATTTTCCCCAAACTCCACCAGTGTTCACATTTGGGCATCTTGAGTCTTCATGCCAAGTTTGTCCCAGATGCATCATTGTTTGAGTCCACAGTGCTCTCTGAATGTGGGTGAACTACAATTCCAAAACTCTAGGTCAATGCCCACCAAATACTTCCAGTATTTTCTGTTAGTCATGGGAGTTCTGAGTGCCTAGTTTGGGTCAACTCCATCATTAGTAGAGTTCAGAATGCTCTTTGATTGTAGGTTAATGGTAAATCCCAGCAACTACAATTCCCAAATAACAAAATCAATCCACACACCACCACCCCAACCCCCCTCCTCCACCAGTATTCAAATTTGGGCATATTGGGTATTTGTGCCAAATTTGGTCCAGTGAATGAAAATACATCATGCCTATCAGATATTTACATTACGATTCATAACAGGAGCAAAATTACAGTTTATTTATTTATTTATTTATTTATTTATTTATTTATTATTCGGGCTTCTATGCCGCCGACTCCCTGAGGCTCGTGGCGGCTTACAGGAGCCGAAGGGCACAGTAAAATACAGGCAATAAGCAGTTAAAAACTATTAAAAACAACACCAGTACAGTAATTAATAACACAGTTAAGACAATGAACAGCACATCATCCTCAGAAGAGCGAATAGATGGCGGGGCATGGGCAGGACTTACTCACCAAAGGCCTGCTTGAACAGGTATGTTTTACAGGCCCGTCTAAACGGGAGCAAGTCCTTCATAGCCGAGTTCCGGCCGGGGGGCGTTCCACAGCGTAGGTGCTATGACAGAGAACGCCCTCCGGCGGGTAGCAGTCAGCCTTGCGAGTTTAGCTGAAGGTATCTCCAGGAGATTGGAGTCCTCAGACCGAAGTGATCTCGGAGGGCAATATGGGGTGAGACGGTCCCTCAAATACGCTGGCCCCAGGCCGTGTAAGGCCTTAAAGGTGAGGACCAACACTTTGAAGGTGATCCGGTGCTCAATTGGCAGCCAGTGCAGATCCTGCAAAACAGGTGTTATGTGGCGCCAGCTGGCGTGCCAGACAGGAGCCGGGCGGCAGTGTTCTGCACTAGCCTGAGCTTCGGGTCACCGACAGAGGAAGGCCAACGTAGAAGCGCGTTGCAGTAATCCAGCCTTGAGATGACTGTGGCTTGGATCACCGTGGCCAGATCGTTCCGGGAGAGATAGGGGGCCAGCCTCCTTGCCTGTCGCAGATGAAAAAAAGCGATCTTGCTGACCGCAGAGACCTGGGCCTCCATGGTCAGCTGGGAGTCCAAATGGACCCCCAGGCTCTTTACGGAAGGCGATGGGCATAACACGCACCGTCCAGGCTCGGAAGCTGGACATTAACATCACCCGGGCGACCCAGCCACAAGATCTCCGTCTTCGCGGATTCACCCTCAACCTACTGGCTCGCAGCCATCCAGTAACGGCTTCGAGGCAGTGTTGGAAATTATCGGGGACAGAACCCGGCCTGCCCTCCATCCTCAGAATGAGCTGGGTGCCGTCAGCGTACTGGTGACACTCCAGCCCATAACTCCGCACCAGCTGTGCAAGCGGCTGCATGTAGATGTTAAATAACAAAGGGGAGAGAATGGCCCCCTGGGTTATGAAGTAGCAACAAAAATAATTTTATGGTTGGGGGTCACCACAACATAAGGAACTGTATAAAGGGGTCACGGCATTAGGAACGTTGATAATCACTGCCTTACATGAATACTAGTGGATATTTACCACTAAAGAGAATATTCACTCAAATGAGTATTTAACTCTTCTCAGGAAGATGATTATTACGATTATTCCAAATAGTGTGAATGCCAATTAATGTCCAAAAGAGTCACACTTCCAAAAGGCTACGGAGATTCCTGGTTTTCCAAAAGGTTATGGTTATCATTTCAATTTGCTGGCCAACTTGCTTCTCATCATCCGATTAACTGACTTCAGACAGTTATTTCTGCTTCAACGAGCGGCTCTTATCTCTATTTACATTTCATTCATTGCAATAACAGAACAATGGCGTCTGTTATATTTATACCCTACTGTTATCAGCTCATTAATTCAGTGTCCAGCCTCCTAGTCTATTGCAATATTTTCTGTTCTACGCATGCTTCATAAGGTTCCAAAGATGAACTCTTTCACAGCTATCAGCATGGACATTTTAAACGTGTACACCAGTGTTTCTCAACCAGTGTGCCGGGGCACACTAGTGTGCCGTAAGCGATCATCAGGTGTGCCGTGGGAAATTGGAATCTCCAGGAAGGGGGGAGGGAGAGTCTAGTGTGTTGAAGTATAAAAACCCTAAGAAGCCTACCTCGATAAAGGCACAAAATTACAACCACCCCCTCCCCACCCGTTGTCTATTTGGTCTCTCCTCTCCATGCATTGGGAAGGCCCGTCCCCTTTCCCCAAGTAGAGACCTCCTCTTGCCTTCTGGGGGTCCTGTGTGGGAAGTTTGGCCCAGTTCCATCATTGGTGGAGTTCAAAATGCTCTTTGATTGTAGGGGAACTATAAATCCCAGCAACTACAACTCCCAAACGTCAAGGTCTATTTCCCCTGAGCTCCATCTGCGTTCATATTTGGGCATATTGAGTATTCATGCCAAGTTTGGTCCTGATCCAACATTGTTTGAGTCCACAATATCTCTGGATATAGGTGAACTACAACTCCAAAACTCAAGGTCAATGCCCAGCAAACTTTTATAGCATTTTCTCTTGGTTATGGGAGTTCTGTGTGGGAAGTTTGTGTCTTTCTGCCATTCCTGCCAGGATATCTATGTTGTGTTCATCGAAACAGGCCCAGGTTTCACACTGAGTGTATAAATACATTTAAAACATATTAACTCTATGTATTACTGTGTTAGAGAGTCATTTTGTGTCATTTTGTTTGGTGGTGTGCCCCAGGATTTTGCAAATGTAAAAAGTGTGCCGCGGCTCAAAAAAGGTTGGGAAACACTGGTGTACACTATATATTGACAAGACACTGATAGTAAAGGTAAAGGTTATCCTCGACATTAAGTCAGGCCTGGATTACCTTCTTCTGGCGCCTAGGCCACACTTTGAAGCTCCGCCCGGCCTTCCCTTCGCTCTTCCCTTGTCGCCGCAACGGAAGGCGGTCGCAGGAGGAGTAGGAAGGGAAGCTCCACCCCAGGGTGCTGCTGGGCATGTGCGGCAGCGCCGCCAGGGCTGGGGCTTCTCCGCCTCTTCCCGTCGTCACGACCGGAAGGCGGTCGTAGGGAGGAGGAGGAAGGGAAACTCCAACCCCGGGGCGGTGCTGGGCATGCGTGCGCAGCAGGAGGGCGCCTCTGCCTCCTCCGCCATGTTCCTGGGTGCCGCGGATGGCCGGCAGCGGCCCCGGAGCTTCCCTTCCTTCCTCTTCTCCTCCGAGGCGCAGCCGCTGCCGGCCATGCGCGGCACCCAGGAACATAGCGAAGGCAGAGGGACCCCCTGCCGTGCGCGCATGCCCGCCAGCGGGTGGCCCCGAGGGCAGGGCTTCTGTCCACCTCATCCTCCTCGCGGTGCGTGCAGCGCGCTCCCCCCGCCTCTCCCGAGCACGTTGCGGTTTTGTTTAAAAAAAATTTTTTTGGTCCTTGATCTGCCGCCCCCCCCTAGGTCTGCGCCCATAGGCCATGGCCTAGTGTGGCCTTATGGGTAATCTGGGCCTGCATTAAGTCCGGTCGTGCCCGACTCTGGAGGTTTGTGCTCATCTCAATTTCTGAGCCTAAGAGCCGGCGTTCTCCATAGACACCTCCAAGGTCATGTGGCCAGTGTGACCACATGGAGCACCGGTACCTTCCCGCTGAAGTGGTACCTATTGCTTTACTCACACTTGCATGTTTTCGAACTGCTAGGTTGGCAGAAGCTGGGGCTAACAGTGGAGCTCACGCAGGAATTGAACCTGTGTCCTTTGGTCAGCAAGTTCATCAGCTCAGTGGTTTAACCCACTGCGCCACCGGGGTGTCTCATTACACTGATAATGAACTTTGAAAGGTCATGCATTTTCCAAACGGCGGACTGCCTCATGGCCTACCTTCCATTCTCTCTCTCTCTCTCTCTCTCTCTCTCTCTCTCTCTCTCTCTCTGTTTCCTCTTCCTTCCGATGTCATACCTCCGCTGCCCACCAGCAGTGCGGACACCCGCTTTGACATGGACAACGGCGAAGGCGCGAGGATGCGGAAGATGAGCAGTGCTGCCCGTGTCACAGCCCGCCGGGCAGGCCCAGCTGGGAGGCGAAACCGTCTCTTTCCAGAAGAAGTTTGAAAACTTCCTCCGCAACTCCATCATCATCCCCAGGTGATGCTGCTGCTCTCCAGGGTGGGATCCGGGCTCCTTTCATACCCACAGGCTTGCGCCATGCTCTTGGAATCCATTGAGCATTGAGTGCCTCTGAGCCAAGCGCCACCATCTCCCTCCGGGCATGGCTTTGGACTCCTTACACTTGAGTCCCTAGGCACGAAACCTTCCTCTGGATGCCAACTGACTGGTTTGAAGGCGCTTGGTCTCCTCAGAGCTGCCCAACTGTCTGGTACAGGGGTGGGCAAACTGCGGCCCGGGGGGCCGGATGCGGCCCTTTGGACGATTCTATCTAGCCCTCCTAAGAGTCCCTGGCTTGCCTCCCCTGCCTGGGCTCTGCATAAAACTCTCCAGAGAAGGGGACTACAAGGAAGCATTATTTTATTTTAGTGGTTTTTATTATTATTGTATAATAATTTTATTATAATAATAAAATAATATAATAAATAATATAATATAATGTTATATTATATATTATAATTTCAATATATTATAATGTTTATATATATACTATAATATAATTATGATATTAATACTAATGTATGAATATTTCTTGATATATTAATATGTTAATATTAATGATGTGTAATACAGTATATGGTAAATATAGTAAGTGAATAAATAAATAAATTATGTAGATTAGCATGTAGTTCCGCCTTTAGGTGCGGCCCTCCATAATATTTTTTGGCTCTCATGTGGCCCCTTGGAAAAAATAGTTGCCCACCCCTGGTCTGGTATGTTGGGCTTTCTGTATGAGACCCAAGGAAAGTCACTTTGGTGTTGAAAGACGGCTTGACCAAGGCCTAGCCTGGCAAACCTTCAGGTATGTCCTCTTTTGGAGAAATCCAGGAAAGCTCTGTAAAACAAATGGCTATATTCCCAAAGTCCCTGGGAAAGGGGGGACAAACTTAATTGGGCTCTGTAAACAATTATTGACAGGTACAAAGAACCAATCAATGCATCCAAACCAGGACCGGACAAAGGTAAGAAATTATAGTGAGCCAACCTTTTTTTGGCGCCCCCTGGGTCTTCAGTGTGGTGATGATGCCGTATGCCCAGAGTACGCATGTGCGCAAACAGCTAGTTTCACGCATGCGCTATTGGGACAGCGCTTCTGGATGAAAAGGGCGGGGAACATTTGCAGCCGGATCAGGGGTGGATCTTAGTGGAAGCAAAGTAAGCGGCCGCCTCAGGGCGCCACGTGGCCAAGGGCGCATTTGGCTGCGGCCGCCAGGTTCGGCGCATCATGTTGCGCCATTGCTGCGAGCAGCGGGCGTGTGGGAGGGCGGGAGGCTCCATCCCAACTGCAAAATGTTCCCTGGCTTGTCTTTTTCGGCCTCTTGGGAGTGTGTTTAACAACTCCCTCCACCAGAAGCGCTCGGTCCCAATAGCGCGTGTGTGAAACTTTCGCGCATGTGCTATTAAAACAGAGCACTCCGAAGAGGATGAAAAGCACAAGCCAGGGAACATTTTGCAGCCAAGGCGGAGACTCCGCCCACGCGCTGGCTGCCCACAGCAATGGCGCAGCATGATGCGCCGAACCTGGCAGCTGCGGCCGGATGCGCCCTTGGCCACGTGGCGCCCTGAGGCGGCCGCTTACTTTGCCTCCACTAAGAACCGCCCCTGATTCAAACCCTTAACAAAGAGTGCAAGCTTGCAAAACACATTTTAACAAAGCAAAACCTTTTGGAACTTAAAAGTTTTTTTATGCAAGTGGCGCTTGCTGCGCCATCACAATTCTCTCCTGGCATTTCACCCACATCTATCGCAGGCATCCTCAGGAGTTGTGGTAGGCAGGCATGTAACCGGGGGGTGGGGGTCTTGAGGGGCTTCACCCCGAAATTCTCAGGATGGTCTGCAAGAAGGCGGGGTTACACTCCCCTTAAGACGCAGGTTCGCAGCTTGGGAGTGATCCTGATTCATCGCTGAGCCTGGAGCCCCAGGTCTCAGCGGTGGCTGGAGAGCTTTCGCACAGTTAAGACTCGGCGCCAGTTGCGCCGTACCTTGGGAAGTCTGATCTGGCTACGGTCGTCCACGCTCTGGTCACACCCCGATTAGATTACTGCAACGCGCTCTACGTGGGGCTGCCTTTGAAGACAGTTCGGAAATTACAACTAGTCCAACAGGCGGCAGCCAGACTACTAACTGGAGCTACATACAGGGAACACACCACCATCCTGTTGTGTCGGCTCCACTAGCTGCCGGTCCAATTCCAGGCTCAATTCAAAGTGCTGGTGTTGACCTTAAAGCTCTATACGGTTCTGGCCCAGCTTACTTGTCCGAACGCATCTGCTGCTCCGTCCCACCTCGTACTCTAAGATCATCCGGGAGGCCCTGCTCTCGCTCCCGCCGGCTTCCCAGGTGCGGCTGGTGGGGACGAGGGAGAGGGCCTTCTCGATGGTGGCTCCCCATCTGTGGAATGCGCTCCCTAGCGACATACAATCAATTCCATCCCTCCTGACATTTAGGAAAAAAGTGAAAGCCTGGATGTGGGACCAGGCGTTCGCATAGTAGCACAGGACAGCACTTTAGTAGTTTTAATGGAAAGTTGGTGAATAGGGCTCAATGCTTTTATGGATGGAACACTGTTTTTAACATAGGTGAATGCATAGGATGTGTGAATATAATTGTATTTTAATGTATTTTAGTGTCGAATGCTGGAGGGTTTTATATTGTGTTTTATACTGCAAGTGTGATGTAGGCATCAAATTATGCCTTTTGGAAGCCGCTCTGAGTCCCCCCTCGGGGGTTGAGAAGAGCGGGGTAAAATGCCATAAATAAATAAATAAATAATAAAAGGCCTTACTGGTACTTTATTAAAACCAGGGTGCCTACACTTTTTTCAGCATGCGAGCTACTTTTAAAACAACCAAGACAAAAAGATCTAACTTCTGCGCAGCGCTCCCACGCACAGCGGCATTGCGGGAACGAGGGAGCGCCTTCCGCGGGGCATTGCGAGAACGAGGGAGCGTGAGGCGGGGCCTCTGTAGGCCCCGCCTTGCACTCTGCCCTGCCTCTCTCTCGTCCGGAAGCAACCGTGCAGCCTCCGCTGCTGGCAAGAGAGAGGCAGGGCGGAGCACGAGGCCCCGCCTCACGCTCCCTCGTTCCCGCAATGCCCCACGGAAGGCGCTCCCTCGTTCCCGCATGGAAGGAGTGCCGCACAGATGGTGTGCTTGTGAGACGGAAGATGCGCCACGCGCAGGGCAGAAGCACCCCATCCGGCTGCAATCAACCTCCTTTGGACCCGCGATAGACTGGTCGATCGCGATCGACTTCATGGGCAGCCCTGATTTCAACTGTTACGTTTATTCGTATCATGATCTGATCACCATGCTCAATATATCCCATATGCATGGGGGGATTGGAATAATGATACAAAATGTTTGCTAGGGTAGATCCTCTCTCACTCAGCCCCCCTCCCCCCATCAAACTCAGCCCCCCCCCAAATCAAAATCCTGGCTATGGGCCTGGTGGCAGGCATCCTCAGAGGTTGTGTGGTCCGTTGGAAACTAGGCAAGTAGGGTTTATTTCTCTGTGAAACGTCCAGGGTGGGAGAAAGAACTCCTGCCTGTTAATAAAGAGCAGCACTCAAAAACAGGGAAATTCCAGACAAGAAACAATCAGGGCCAGCTAATCAACTCAGGATTCCCCCAGCTAGGAAGCAGCCAGGCTTTGATCCTGCAAGGCCATTCAGTGCTGATCAAGGTGGCAGATTGCAACATTCACAGGCAAGAGTTCTTTCTCCCACCTTGGACATTATTATTGAATAATTATTAAAAATAATTAATTAATTAAAATAATTAATAATATATAATAAATTAATAATGTTAAATTAGCACCTGCTAGTTTCCAACAGGCCTCACAACCTCTGAAGATGCCTGCCACAGATGCAGGCGAAACGTCAGGAGAGAATGCTTCTGGAACGTGGCCAGACAGCTGGGAAAACTCACAGCAACCCAGTGATTCCATACTTGTCTGTCTTCTTTCAGGCCTCCGTGGAAAGTTACATCCATCAACAAGGTCTCTCACAGGTAAGTTGCAGGATGGGGCTCCTCAGAATCCTTTTGCTGTGTAAACGTGAGGACCAAGTAATGGCCTAATGGCCTTAAATGTGTGTATATACATTTAACTGGATACTGTGTGGAGGGTTGTAGATATAAATAAACAGAAGCTTTACCACTGTTTTTGAAACAAAATATACCCTGCAGTATAATAATGTGTCACTCAGATTTGTGTAACGAGCAACAGTAACTTTATCTCAGTTCTAAAAGGTCAAAGAGAGCAACAATATATATAGGCAGTCTCTGAATTCTTACAGAAAACAGAGAGAATAAACAGTCTTTAAGATACGCTTCATGCGAGTTGGCAGCCATTTTCTTCCTAGCTGTTTCCAGTCAGCGCTCTCTTCACTCTCCAATTTGAAAGTGACAGTTAAAACCGTTTGTCTCAGTGGCAAGCAAGAGACAATCGCCAATCAGAATTCGTAGCATGCTCAGCCAATCAGCTGCCGACACATGCCTTTCCAGTCAAGACCAAGGAGGGCTTTCTGATTTGTCCATCCAGTCAATGGCTGCCTTCTTCCTCCTTTTCCTGCTTGTGACAGGATCCCCAAAAGACGCAGAGACACTGCTTCATGCCTTAGAAATGATCAGGCTTAAGGGAGTTGGCAGCCATTTTCTTCCTTGCTGTTTCCAGTCAGCACTCTCTTCACTCTCCAATTTGAAAGTGGCAGTTAAAACCGTTTGTCTCAGTGGCAAGCAAGAGACAATAGCCAATCAGAATTCGTAGCATGCTCAGCCAATCAGCTGCCGACACATGCCTTTCCAGTCAAGACCAAGGAGGGCTTTCTGATTTGTCCATCCAGTCAATGGCTGCCTTCTTCCTCTTTTCCTGCTTGTGACAGGATCCCCAAAAGACGCAGAGACGCTGCTTCATGCCTTAGCAATGATCAGGCTTAAGGGAGTTGGCAGCCATTTTCTTCCTTGCTGTTTCCAGTCAGCACTCTCTTCACTCTCCAATTTGAAAGTGGCAGTTAAAACCGTTTGTCTCAGTGGCAAGCAAGAGACAATAGCCAATCAGAATTCGTAGCATGCTCAGCCAATCAGCTGCCGACACATGCCTTTCCAGTCAAGACCAAGGAGGGCTTTCTGATTTGTCCATCCAGTCAATGGCTGCCTTCTTCCTCTTTTCCTGCTTGTGACAGGATCCCCAAAAGACGCAGAGACGCTGCTTCCGCCCCGGCGGCTGGCCATCTCTTTGCCAACTCTTCCTCTCCGGAGGTCTCGCGCAAGACAGCAGCCCCCAATGCCACAGAGACAGACCCCAAGGCCCAGAAGGACTTTCGCATCTCTGAGGACAAAGTGATGAGGGAGCGGACGGCCATTGCCAACCTCCGCCATTTTACCGAGTATCGCATTGATATCCACGCCTGCAACCATGCTGCCCAGACTGTCGGCTGCAGCGCTGCCACCTTTGTCTTTGCCAGGACCATGCCGGAGCGTGAGTGCCTGGACCTGTCAGAAGAGGCCCTTCCTCTTCCTTCCTTCCCTCCTTCCTTCCCTTCTCTTGCTTCCTTCTTTCCTGTCTGCCTTTCCTTATTTCCTTCCTTTTCTTTCCTTTCCCCATCCTTCCTTCTTTCCTCTCCTTTCCTTTCCCTTCCTTCCTTTCTTCCTTCTTTCCTTTCCTGCCTGCCTGCCTTCCCTTTTCTCCCTTCTCTTTTCTTCCTTCCTTCCTTCCCCTCCGTCCTTCCTGCCTGTCTTTCTCTCTTTCCTTCCTTTCCTTTCCCCTTTCTTCTTTCCTTCCTTCTTCCTTCTCTTTTCGTTTCCTTTCCTTCCTTTCTTCCTTCTTTCCTTTCCTGCCTGCCTGCCTTCCCTTTTCTTCCTTTCCCTTCCTTTGCTTCCTTCCTGCCTGCCTTTCCCTCTTTCCTTCCTTTCCTTTCCCCTTCCTTCTTTCCTCTCTTTTCATTTCCTTTCCTTTCTTCCTTCTTTTCTTTCCTGCCGGCCTGCCTTCCCTTTTCTCTCTTCCTTTCCCTTCCCTATTCTTCCTTCCCTCCCTCTTTCCTTTCCCTTCCTCCTCCCCTCCCCCACTTCCCTTCCCTTTTCCTTTTCATTTCCTCCCCTTCCTGTCTTCTTTCTTTCCTCTCTTCTCCTCTCCTCTCCCTTTCTTTCTGTTTACTTCTTTCCTTTCCTCCTCTCCTCTCCTTTGCCATCCTTTCCTTTTCCTTCTTTCCTTCCTTTCCTTTCCTGCCTGCCTGCCTTCCTTTCCCTCCTTCCAAACCCTTCCCGCCCTTCCCTTTTCTTATTTCCCTTCCCTCCCCTCCCTCCTTCCCCTTCCTCCTCTCCTCTCCACTGCTTCCCTTCTCCTTTCCTTCTTTCATCCCTCCCCTTCCCCTTCCTTCCTGCCTTCCTTCTTTCCTCTCTTCTTCTCTCCTTTCTTTTGTCTTCCTTTCCTTTTCTTTCTTTCTTTCTTTCTTTCCTTTTTCCCCTCCTTTCCTCCCCTCCCCTCCCTTCCTTCTTCCCCCCTCCCTCCCTCCCTCCCTCTTTTCCTTTATTTTCCTTCCCCTCCCCCTTCCTTCCTTCCTTCCTTCCTTCCTTCCTTCCTTCCTTCCTTCCTTCCTTCCCCAAAGACCACATGCTGGGAGGGTTGACCATGGCTTTGGGGATTCTGGCTCAGAATGGTTTGCTGGACAGACTCAGCGAGGCTTGCCTTGTGGTCCAGGGGAGGGGTCTCTGAGCCACCCTTCACCCCACCCCCATAGCTGCTTTTTTGGACCTGCTAAGGATTTCCTTGCCTGTGGCTCCTTCCCTCAGCTCAAGCAGACAACATTCCTGGCAACATGACCTGGGAGCCGGCTGGCAAGAACAGTGTCCTCCTTCGCTGGCAGGAGCCCCAAAACCCGAATGGGCTGGTTCTGAAGTACGAGATCAAATATAGTCGGGAGAGTGAGGTGAGGAAATGCTGGGAATGGAGTAACAACAACAACAATCATTGGTTCTGTCTTAAAACTCGCCTATAATGAAATAATAATGAACTTTTGAAAGTTTTGTTAGAGTTCTGAAATGCTCACTACCAGAACTTTAGCAACAATGTCAAAGCAAAGCACCAGCGCCACCTACTGTTCACCACCAGAACTTTAGCAACACTGTAGAAGCAAAGCACCAGCGCCACCTAGTGTTCACCACCAGAACTTTAGCAACACTGTAGAAGCAAAGCACCAATGCTACCTAGTGTTCACCACCAGAACTTTAGCAACACTGTCGAAGCAAAGCACCAGCGCCACCTACTATTCACCACCAGAACTTTAGCAACACTGTAGAAGCAAAGCACCAGTGCCACCTAGTGTTCACCACCTGAACTTTAGCAACACTGTAGAAGCAAAGCACCAGCGCCACCAAGTGTTCACCACCAGAACATTAGCAACACTGTAGAAGCAAAGCACCAGCGCCACCTACTGTTCACCACCTGAACTTTAGCAACACTGTAGAAGCAAAGCACCAGCACCACCTAGTGTTCACCACCAGAACTTTAGCAACTCTGTAGAAGCAAAGCACCAGCGCCACCCAGTGTTCACCACCTGAACTTTAGCAACACTCTAGAAGCAAAGCACCAGCGCCACCCAGTGTTCAGCACCAGAACTTTAGCAACTCTGTAGAAGCAAAGCACCAGCGCCACCTAGTGTTCACCACCAGAACTTTAGCAACACTGTAGAAGCAAAGCACCAGCACCACCTAGTGTTCACCACCAGAACTTTAGCAACACTGTAGAAGCAAAGCACCAGCGCCACCTAGTGTTCACCACCAGAACTTTAGCAACACTGTAGAAGCAAAGCACCAGCGCCACCTAGTGTTCACCACCAGAACTTTAGCAACACTGTACCTAGTGTTCACCACCAGAACTTGAGCAACACTGTAGAGCAACACCACCTACCACCTGAAGCAAAGCACCAGCGCCACCTAGTGTTCACCACCAGAACATTAGCAACACTGTAGAAGCAAAGCACCAGCGCCACCTAGTGTTCACCACCAGAACTTGAGCAACACTGTAGAAGCAAAGCACCAGCGCCACCTAGTGTTCACCACCAGAACTTTAGCAACACTGTAGAAGCAAAGCACCAGCGCCACCTAGTGTTCACCACCAGAACTTTAGCAACACTGTAGAAGCAAAGCACCAGCGCCACCTAGTGTTCACCACCAGAACTTTAGCAACACTGTAGAAGCAAAGCACCAGCGCCACCTAGTGTTCACCACCAGAACTTTAGCAACACTGTAGAAGCAAAGCACCAGCGCCACCTAGTGTTCACCACCAGAACTTTAGCAACACTGTAGAAGCAAAGCACCAGCTCCACCTAGTGTTCACCACCAGAACTTTAGCAACACTGTAGAAGCAAAGCACCAGCGCCACCTAGTGTTCACCACCAGAACTTTAGCAACACTGTAGAAGCAAAGCACCAGCGCCACCTAGTGTTCACCACCAGAACTTGAGCAACACTGTAGAAGCAAAGCACCAGCCCCACCTAGTGTTCACCACCAGAACATTAGCAACACCATAGAAGCAAAGCACCAGCGCCACCTAGTATTCACAACCAGAATTTTAGCAACACTGTAGAAGCAAAGCACCAGCGCCACCTAGTGTTCACCACCAGAACTTTAGCAACACCATAGAAGCAAAGCACCAGCGCCACCTAGTGTTCACCACCTGAACTTTAGCCACACTGTAGAAGCAAAGCACCACCGCCACCTAGTGTTCACCACCAGAACTTTAGCAACACCATAGAAGCAAAGCACCAGCGCCACCTCGTGTTCACCACCTGAACTTTAGCAACACTGTAGAAGCAAAGCACCAGCGCCACCTCGTGTTCACCACCAGAACTTTAGCAACACCTTAGAAGCAAAGCACCAGCGCCACCTAGTGTTCACCACCAGAACTTTAGCAACACTGTAGAAGCAAAGCACCACCGCCACCTAGTGTTCACCACCTGAACTTTAACAACACCATTGAAGCAAAGCACCAGCGCCACCTAGTGTTCACCACCAGAACTTTAGCAACACTGTAGAAGCAAAGCACCAGCGCCACCTCGTGTTCACCACCAGAACTTTAGCAACACCATAGAAGCAAAGCACCACCGCCACCTAGTGTTCACCACCAGAACTTTAGCAACACTGTAGAAGCAAAGCACCAGCGCCACCTAGTGTTCACCACCAGAACATTAGCAACACCATAGAAGCAAAGCACCATCGCCACCTAGTATTCACAACCAGAACTTTAGCAACACTGTAGAAGCAAAGCACCAGCGCCACCTAGTGTTCACCACCAGAACTTTAACAACACCATAGAAGCAAAGCACCAGCGCCACCTAGTGTTCACCACCAGAACTTTAGCAACACTGTAGAAGCAAAGCACCAGCGCCACCTCGTGTTCACCACCAGAACTTTAGCAACACCATAGAAGCAAAGCACCAGCGCCACCTCGTGTTCACCACCAGAACTTTAGCAACACTGTAGAAGCAAAGCACCAGCGCCACCTCGTGTTCACCACCAGAACTTTAGCAACACCATAGAAGCAAAGCACCAGCGCCACCTAGTGTTCACCACCAGAACTTTAGCAACACTGTAGAAGCAAAGCACCAGCGCCACCTAGTGTTCACCACCAGAACTTTAGCAACACTGTAGAAGCAAAGCACCAGCGCCACCTAGTGTTCACCACCAGAACTTTAGCAGCACTGTAGAAGCAAAGCACCAGCGCCACCTAGTGTTCACCACCAGAACTTTAGCAACACTGTAGAAGCAAAGCACCAGCGCCACCTCACCACCAGTGTTCACCACCAGAACTTTAGCAACACTGTAGAAGCAAAGCACCAGCGCCACCTAGTGTTCACCACCAGAACTTTAGCAACACCATAGAAGCAAAGCACCAGCGCCACCTAGTGTTCACCACCAGAACTTTAGCAACACTGTAAAAGCAAAGCACCAGCGCCACCCAGTGTTCACCACCAGAACTTTAGCAACACTGTAGAAGCAAAGCACCAGCGCCACCTAGTGTTCACCACCAGAACTTTAGTTTTGTAAGTACTTTAGAACCACTTAGAACCATGGATTGCCCAGGCCTACTAGACACTCTTCTTCTCCCCTCACAATTATTTGCAACCACCCTCCCGTTGAAGTTGGCATTTTCAAAAAGGGTCCCTCATGCCCATTTCATACCCACATGGCGCCCTCTTCCTCTCTTGCAGAAGGTCGTCTCCGTTGTGTGTGTCTCCCGCCTCCGCTATGCCCGGTATGGAGGCTATCACCTTGCTCTCCTCCAACCGGGAAACTACTCCGCGAAGGTGCGCGCCACATCATTGGCAGGGAACGGGTCATGGACAGGACTCATCAAGTTTTACATCCTTGGGCCGGGTAGGTGCATCTTTTTTCCAAAGCCCAGGAGTATAATCTAAGAATTATATTATTAGCATAGCACGATATTAGTATTATATATTACTTTATTGTACTATACAACTATACTGTAATATTATTAGTAATATTACATGTAATGTAAAATATATAAATATATTGTATTATTATTATTAGCATTATATTGTAATACATAATAATATTATTATCGATATTACAGTATATGCGGATACAATATATTATATTATCAGCACAACACAATATTAGTATTATGTCTTACTATATTGTATTATATCACTATACTCTAATATAATTAGTAATAGTGCATTTAATATAAGATATATAATTATATTGTATTATTATTATTAGCATTCTATTGTATTACATTATAATATTATTATCAATGTTATATGTGGATACAATATATCAGTGTTTCCCAACCGGTGTGCCGCGGCACACTAGTGTGCCGTGAGCGATCATCAGGTGTGCCGTGGGAAATTGGAACCTCCAATCCCCTTTCTTCCCCCTCCTGCCAAACACTTTTTCTTCTCCACTCGGGCTCCCTTCTTCCCAGCCTCGCTCTGATCGCTTTGCCGTGCGGGCGCTACTGCGCAGTGCTACTACTCGCCCCACATCGGATCAAAATGGCGGCAGAAGCGGAAGCATGAGCAAAGCGAGGCAAAGTGAGCAGAGCGAGGCTAGGAAGAAGGGAGCCCGAGTGGAGAAGAAAAAGTAAGTGTTGGGCAGGAGGGGGAAGAAAGGGCGCGAAGGGGAAGGGGAGGAAGAGGTCTCTGTCGAAAGCTGGCATGGGCAAACTTGGACCTTCCAGGTGTTTTGGACTCCAACTCCCACCATTCCTAGCAGCCTCTGGCCATTTTCCTTTCCCCCCTCAGCCACTCAAGCAGGAAAGGGCCTCAGGCTGTCAGGAAAGGTGAGAGTTGAAGTCCAAAGCACCCCGAGGGCCGAAGTTTTCCCATGCCTGTTTTAGAGACCTTAAAGTGGTGACCCTCCTTCCAACATTGTGATTCTGGATAGAAAACAAACAACAACATAACATAACATTGTTTGAGTCCACAGTGCTCTCTGGCTGTAGGTGAACTACAACTTCCAAACTCAAGGTCAATTCCCAAGCAAACCCTTTCAGTACTTTCTGTTGGTAATGAGAGTTCAATATGCCAAGTTTGGTTCAATTCCATTGTCGCAAGAGTTCAGGATGCTCTTTGATTGTGTGTTAACTATAAATCCCAGAAACTGTAACTCCCAAATGTCAAGGTCTATTTTCCCCAAACTCCATCTGTGTTCACATTTGGGCATATTGAGTATTCATGCCAAGTTTTGTCCTGATCCAACATTGTTTGAGTCCACGGTGCTCTCTGGATATAGGTGAACTACAACTCCAAAACTCAAGGTCAATGCCCACCAAACTCTTATAGTATTTTCTCTTGGTTATGGGAGTTCTGTGTGGGAAGTTTGTGTCTTTCTGCCATTCCTGCCAGGATATCTATGTTGTGTTCATCGAAACAGGCCCAGGTTTCACACTGAGTGTATAAATACATTCAAAAACATATTAACTATTTGTATTACTGTGTTAGAGTGTCGTTTTGTGTCATTTTGGTTGGTGGTGTGCCCCAGGATTTTGGAAATGTAAAAAATGTGCCGCGGATCAAAAAAGGTTGAAAAACACTGCAATATATTATATTATCAGCACAACACAATAATAGTGTCGTTGCTGTGGGGAGGGGTTCCCAAGTGATGACCCAGGAGACATGGTGGAACTCTGTCTTCCTGGCTCCCCTTCTTCACTCTGATAATTGCTGATAATGATAATAATTCTGATAATTGCCCCTCTCCTTCCACCCCACCTGCTTCTAAGGAGAGGAAGAGGAGGCTGGGAATGTCTATGTGCTCCTGATACTCATGCCGGTCGTCTTGATGGTGGGGATTGCGTGCTTGGCCATCTTCGTCTTCTTGTACAACAAGAAAAGGTAAACTGTTTTCCACCGCACACAGGCACACGCACACATTTTGTGTTTTTAATGGGGAATCTGTTTTTCTCCCTTTGCTAAGGGTCGGTGGAGGGGTTTAAGGGTTGCCAGGCATTGTAAACGGAGATCAAATCGTAAGAAACAGGCCCAGCCCTTTAAGCCGCTCCTCGAGGGCCTGGAGAACAATCCCTATGAGGAGCGGCTTAAAGAGCTGGGCATGTTTAGCCTGAAGAAGAGAAGGCTGAGAAGAGACATGATAGCCATGTATATACATAGGCATGGGGAAGTCATAGGGAGGAGGGAGCAAGCTTGTTTTCTGTTGTCCTGGAGACCAGCTCATGGAACAATGGCTTCAAACTACAAGAAAGAGTGAAGAGTGCTTATAATATAATATAATATAATATATTGTATATACATATAATATTGAAAATATCATAATGCAATACAATATAATACTACTAATAATGATAATATATTATAATTGTATATTTTATATTATATGTAATATTACTAATAATATTACAGTATAATGTTATAATACAATGTAATATACAATATTAATGTTGTACTAAATATATTGGCAAAATATAATATATTGTATATACATATAATATTGATAATATTATAATGTAATACAATATAATAATACTACTAATAATGATAATATGATATTATAATAATATATTTTATATTACATGTAATATTACTAATAATATTACAGTATAATGTTATAGTACAATGTAATATACAATATTAATGTTGTACTATGGCAAAAATATAATATATTGTATATACATATAATATTGATAATATTATAATGTAATACAATATAATAATACTACTAATAATGATAATATGATATTATAATAATATATTTTATATTACATGTAATATTACTAATAATATTACAGTATAATGTTATAGTACAATGTAATATACAATATTAATGTTGTACTATGGCAAAAATATAATATATTGTATATACATATAATATTGATAATATTATAATGTAATACAATATAATAATACTACTAATAATGATAATATGATATTATAATAATATATAATTTATATTACATGTAATATTACTAATAATATTACAGTATAATGTTATAGTACAATGTAATATATATTAATCGGCAAAAATATTATATATTGTCCATATAATATTGAGAATATTATAATGGTAAAAAATACTGTAGATAAGCAAACCTTTCTTTATACAATATTAATGGTACGGCCCCTGGGTCTGCAGTGTTATAGGTGGTGATGGTAAAAAACGTAGCGCAAACCTTTCTTTGGCGCACATGCAGTGTGGTGGTGATGGCGCGCAAACAGCTAGTTTTGCGCATGCGCTATTGGGACCAAGCGCTTCTGGTGGAGGGAGTAGCGAAACACACTCCCAAGAGGATGAAAAGGACAAGCCAGGGAACATTTTGCAGCCCGGGTGGAGCCTCCCGCCCAAGCGCCGCCCGCCCACAGCAATGGCGCAGCCGGATGCGCCCTTGGCGATGTGGCGCCCTGAGGCGGCCGCTTACTTTGCCTCCACTAAGATCCGCCCCTGTATATAATATTAATATTGTGCTATGGCAATAACGTAATATACTGTATTTACATTTTACTTGTAAGCCGCTCTGAGTCCCCTTTGGGGTGAGAAGGGCGGCATATAAACGTCGTAAATAAATAAAATAAATAAATAAGAGATTCTGAACATTAGGAAGAACTTCCTGAATGTGAGAGCTGTTTAGCAGTGGAACTCTCTGCCTTGGAATGTGGTGGCGGCTTTGTCTTTGGAGACTTTTAAACAGAGGCTGGATGGCCATCTGTTGGGTGTGCTTTGAATGCGATTTTCCTGCTTCTTGGCAGAATGGGGTGAGACTGGATGGCCCACGAGGTCTCTTCCAACAATATGATTATATGGAAATGTGTTTTAAAATATCAACAAATCTAAGTATCATTGTTTGTGAATGACAAAAAGTGACAGTTTTCTTGTAATAATGAGAAAGAAAGAAAAATAGCTTTGCTATTGGTCCCAGTAAAAACTCCATTGTAATTCATGCGCCGAACAAATTTGGGTTCGCCCAAAGAGACTTATGGAACCTTCTAGGTTCCTGAATGCTCTAAGGGATCTGGAGTCTGTCAGTGCCTCCATCGATGAGTTGGGGGACGCCTGGAACATCAAACTGTCCAATGCTCTCGATGAGGTCGCCCCTAGACGCCCTCTCCGCCTCCGTAGGAATCGGGCGCCTTGGTTCACTGAGGAGTTACGTTCGATGAAGCGGGAGAAGAGACGGCTAGAGAGCGTGTGGAGGAAACTCCGTGACGGAGGTTCGAAATCAACTTGCTTATGAGAAAGCCATCAAGGAAGCAAAGAAATCGTACTACGCTACCTTGATTGCGTCTGCGAGCTCACGCCCAGCACAATTGTTCAAGATAATTAGGTCTCTGACGATGGTCCCTACCATCCCAAACGGTGATAATCAGGCCCTCACTGCCGAGGCTTTTCAGAGCTATTTTGCAGACAAGATCTCGGCCCTCCGCCGGGACCTTCCGGCCACGATTGATACAGTTAGTGAACTTGAGACTCCGTGGCCTCTTGCCGGGCCCACCTTCGACCGGTTCACGCCACTGGACGCAGAAGCTGTCGATAGGATTATTGCTGCAGCTTGCCCGACCACCTGTTCCCTTGATCCGTGCCCCTCCTGGCTGGTGAAAGCCAGCCTGGAGGGATTGCGAGACCCTCTGTTGAATATAATTAATACTTCCCTAGCCCAGGGAGTATTTCCAGAGGGTTTAAAAGGCGGTGGTCTCTCCATTGTTGAAGAAGCCAGGATTAGATCCAACGGTCCCCTCCAACTACCGCCCGGTTTCGAATTTATCGTTCCTGGGCAAGGTAATTGAGAAGGCGGCAATGGAGCAGTTGCAGTCCTTCCTAGATGACGCAGCTTGGCTAGACCCCTTCCAGTCCGGCTTCCGTCCGGGCGAGGAAGCTGGCCCCCTATTTGTCTAGGCGCGACTTAGCCACAGTGATCCAAGCCACGGTCATCTCGAGGCTGGACTACTGTAATGCTCTTTACATTGGCCTTCCTCTGTCGGTAATCCGGAGACTCAAGCTGGTGCAGAACGCTGCAGCGCGACTCCTGGCGAGGGTCCCGATTGGCCACCACATCACGCCAATCCTGCGCGAACTGCACTGGCTCCCAATTGAATGCCGGATTGCCTTCAAAGTGTTAGTCCTGACTTTTAAGGCCTTACATGGTCTGGGGCCAGTGTACCTGCGGGACCGCCTCGTCCCATATCATCCCACCAGACCACTGCGCTCCGAAGAGCTAAACCTCCTGGTCATCCCAAATGTGAGGACCTACCATCTGTCCGCAACCCGCCGCCGGGCTTTCTCTGTTGCAGCCCCAACCCTGTGGAACGCACTGCCCGCCGGCATCCGTGCCACCCAGGGCCTCCTCCCGTTCAGGAGAGCAGTTAAGACATTGCTGTTCCAACAAGCCTTCGGAGTTAGCTAAACTTTAGCTCGCACCGCCTGGCTGTCAGCCCACTGCGACTCCATTTGTTGCTTCAACTGTTCTAATTGTAATTCCATCTTAATGGTATTGCTGTGAGTTATTATGAGTTATCTGACAATTGTATTTTATGAACTGTTGTAAGTCGCCCCGCCGTTGGGGGCGACAGACAAATGCGAAATAATAAATAATAAATAATAAATACATAAATAATAAACTTCACAGTGGTCTTTGAATTAGTGGATTTTTCAGCCTTAGTGGAGTTATTGTATATGCATTTTGCTGCCACCTTGTGTCCAGAATGTGAATTGCCTGGGAGGAAAAGCCTGTGCTTTTCTTCTCCCAGAGTATTCTGTGGATAGCCATGTTCCAGAAGCATTCTCTCCTGACATTTTGCCCATTTTGGCAGGCATCCTCGTAGGTTGAGAGGTCTGTGGGAAACTAGGCAAGTGGGGTTTATATATCTGTGGAACAAGGTCCAGGGTGGGAGAAAAAACTCGTCTGCTTGAGGCTGCTACCTGCCTAGGGGAATCATTTGTTGGGAGGTGTTAGCTGTTCTTTATTTACGGTCCTGATTTTAGATTTTTTTAAAAATAAAAAAATTCACAGGTAGCCTGATTTTGTTCATTTACACTAGATGGTCTTTAGAGGTCCCTTCCAACACTATTACTATTATTATAAATAATTAATTTCTAGGGGGGCGCTGAGTTAAAAAAAATCTGGAAAGGGGGCGGTAGGCCAAAAAAGTTTGGGAACCACTGATTTACATGGTTTCCTCCTCCAGCTCCATGATTTCCTCCTCCTCTCAACAAAGGAGGAAACCATGAAAATAAACAAAATCAGGCTACCAGTATTATTTTATTTTTTTTTTAAAAAAAACAACTCTAAAATCAGGACAGTAAATAAAGAACAACATCCAGAAAACGGGGGAATTCCAGACAGGATAAAATGAGGGCCAACTAATTTATTTATTTATTTATTTATTTATTATTATTATTATTATTATTATTCGGGCTTCTATGCCGCCGACTCCCTGAGGCTCGCGGCGGCTTACAGGAGCCGAAGGGCACAGTAAAATACAGGCGATAAGCAGTTAAAAACAATTAAAAACAACAGCAGTACAGTAATTAATAACACAGTTAACACAATGAACAGCACATCATCCTCAGAAGAGCGAATAGATGGCGGGGCATGGGCAGGACTTACTCACCAAAGGCCTGCTTAAACAGGTATGTTTTACAGGCCCGTCTAAACGGGAGCAAGTCCTTCATAGCCCGAGTTCCGGCCGGGAGGGCGTTCCACAGCGTAGGTGCTATGACAGAGAACGCCCTCCGGCGGGTAGCAGTCAGCCTTGCGAGTTTAGCTGAAGGTATCTCCAGGAGATTGGAGTCCTCAGACCGAAGTGATCTCGGAGGGCAATATGGGGTGAGACGGTCCCTCAAATACGCTGGCCCCAGGCCGTGTAAGGCCTTAAAGGTGAGGACCAACACTTTGAAGGTGATCCGGTGCTCAATTGGCAGCCAGTGCAGATCCTGCAAAACAGGTGTTATGTGGGGCCAGCTGGCGTGCCAGACAGGAGCCGGGCGGCAGTGTTCTGCACTAGCCTGAGCTTCCGGGTCACCGACAGAGGAAGGCCAACGTAGAGCGCCTTGCAGTAATCCAGCCTTGAGATGACTGTGGCTTGGATCACCGTGGCCAGATCCTTCCGGGAGAGATAGGGGGCCAGCCTCCTTGCCCGTCGCAGGTGAAAAAAAGCGATCTTGCTGACCGCAGAGACCTGGGCCTCCATGGTCAGCTGGGAGTCCAAATGGACCCCCAGGCTCTTTACGGAAGGCGATGGGCATAACACCGCACCGTCCAGGCTCGGAAGCTGGACATTAACATCACCCGGGCGACCCAGCCACAAGATCTCCGTCTTCGCCGGATTCACCCTCAACCTACTGGCTCGCAGCCATCCAGTAACGGCTTCGAGGCAGTGTTGGAAATTATCGGGGGCAGAACCCGGCCTGCCCTCCATCCTCAGAATGAGCTGGGTGTCGTCAGCGTACTGGTGACACTCCAGCCCATAACTCATGTATCTATTTACATCATTTATATTCCGCCCTTCTCACCCCGCAGGGACTCAGGGTGGATCACAATGCACATATACAGGCAAACATTCAATGCCTTTTGGCATACAACATATAAGACAGACACAGAGGCAATTTAACATGCCAGCTTTTCTGGCCACCAGGGGGAGCTGTCGCATTCCTTCACTACTTTTTGTGTGTATTTCCTGGATATTATTAATAATTAATAATTAATATTATTATTATTAATAATATTAATAATATAAATGTTATAGATTAAATGTTAAATAAATATAATAGAAATATTTATTTATTTATTTATTTGCATCTTTTATATTCCGCCCTTCTCACCCCGCAGGGGTCTCAGGGCGGATCACAACGCACATATACAGGCAAACATTCAATGCCCTTTGACATACAACATATATAGACAGACACGGAGGCAATTTAACATTCCAGCTTTTCTGGCCACCAGGAGGAGCTGTCGCATTCCTTCACTACTTTTTGAGTGTATTTCCTGGATATTATTAATAATTAATAATTAATAATATTAATAATAGAAATAATAGAAATATTATAGATTAAATGTTAAATAAATATAATATAAATTTTATTTATTTATTTATTTACGTCATTTATATTCCGCCCTTCTCACCCCGCAGGGGACTCTGGGCGGATCACAATGCACATATACAGGCAAACATTCAATGCCATTTGACATACAAACATATAAGACAGACACAGAGGCAATTTAACATTCCAGCTTTTCTGGCCACTAGGGGGAGATGTTGCATTCCTTCACTCTTTTTGTGTGTATTTCCTGGATATTTTTTAATGGCCTTGTAAATCAGTTAAATTAAGCCTCCCCACTCAAGTGGTACCTAAATTTCCTACTTGACAGATGCAACTGTCTTTTGGGTTGCAAAGGTCGACAAGGAGCTACACAATTGGTCGAGAACTCACTCCAACCCGGGCAGATCTCGATCTCATGACCTTCTGGTCAGTAGAGATCTTATGCAGCTGACACCCAGCCAGCTGCGCCACATTTCCGGTGCGAGCACCTCCCAACAAAGGATTCCCCCAGGCAGGAAGCAGCCAGACTTTGAAGCTGCAAGGCAATTCAATGCTAATCAAAGTGGCCAACTTGCCTCCAGTAGACAAGAGTTCTTTCTCCCACCCTGGACATTATTCCACAGATATAGACACTCCACTTGCCTAGTTTCCAACAGACTTCACAACCTCTGAGGATGCCTGCTATAGATGTGGGTGAAACGTCAGGAGAGAATGCTTCTGGAAGATGACCAGACAGTCCAGAAAACTCACAGCCACCCAGAGTTTTCTCGGTTGTACAGTAATTCTCGGCCCAATGGGTGCAGAGAGCCTCCTTGGGAACATGACCGGGTCTACCAAGGAAAACACGTGTCCCATCTGTCCTCAATGTCCCAACCAAGTTGGTTGAACCCTGACCTTTGTCTTTCTTCCACTTCCTCCCAGGAGCACTGAGGGGTACCCCAGCGGGACATTGTATGCCTCTGTCAACCCGGAGTATTTCAGCACTTCAAACAGTGAGTAGAGCAATCCTTTCCAAACTCATGCGTGGTATTGTAGTAGGGAAGGCAGAGAGCTGAATGAGAGGAAGAGTCGGATGACAACAACATGGGGTCAAGTCCTGCAACGTCTGCTGTGCTTGTGTTGGTGGGATTGGCACCAGAAAGCAAGCTTGTTTTTTGCTGCCCTGGAAACTAGGACAATGACTTCAAACTATAGAAGATTCCACCTGAACATTAGGAAGAACTCCCTGACTGTGAGAACTGTTCAGCATTGGAACTCCCTGCCGCAGGGTGTGGTGGAGGCTCCTTCTTTGGAGGCTTTGAAACAGAGGCTGGGTGGCCATCTGTAGGGGGTGCTTTGAATGTGATTTTCCTGCTTCTTGGCAGAATGGGGTTGAACTGGATGGCCCACAAATAATAATAATAATAATAATACACTTTATTTATATTCCGCTCTTCTCACCCCGAAGGATTACAGGTACACATACTTAGCAGACAATCCCTGCCGTTCCCACATACACAAACATATAGACGAACAGAGGCAAACTCCGGCCACCAGGGGGAGCTGATGCACTCTTCATCTCTCAGCGTTCCCAGCGTCTCTTGTTGTTCCTTCCGCATTCCTCGGCGTTCCTTGAGTTCTTTAATGGCCTCATAATTCAGATAATAATAGTAATAATTTTTATTTACACCCTGCCACCATCTCCCCGTTGGGGACTCGGGGCGGCTCACATGAGGCCAAGCCCAAACAACAAATTACAATAAAATAAAATCAAAACGTCAACAATAGTACAATAAAAATACATACATATATATAAATAGATATCTAAAATCACAAATGACCAGATTACCCATAAGGCCACACTAGGCCATGGCCTATGGGCACAGGCCTAGGGGGGCGCCAGATCAAGGACCAAAAATATACGTTCAAACAAAACCACAACGTGCGGCATGATGACTCTCTCTCTCTCTCTCCCTCTCTCTCTCTCTCTCTCTCTCTCGGAGGGCGGGGGGAGAGAGCTGTGCGGGGGTGGGGGAGGAGGGAATGGCGCCCCCCCTCGCCATCGCCCCCACCCCCTTGTCAAAGAAGGAGGGCGCCAGGACAATGAGGCGGAGGGAAGCCCCGCCCCTAGGGCAGCTGGCGGGTATGCGGGTGCGGCAGGAGGGTGCCTCTGCCTCCTTCCCCATGTTCCTGGGTGCCGCGCATGCCCGCCAGCGGCCTCGGGGGTGGGGCTTCACTCTGCCTCATACTCCTCACACCCAAGGAAGGAGGGCGGGGCGAGGAGGAGGTGGAGGGAAGCCCCGCCCCCGGGCCCGCTGGCGGGCATGCGCGCACGGCAGGAGGGCGCGAGCGCCTCTGCCTCCTTTCCCAATGTTCCTGGGTGCCGGCTCCGAAAGGCCCAGGGGCCGGGAAGGGGCCTGGGAGCGGCTGCTTGGGCTCCTGCCTGGCCCAACTGCACAAGGGCCCTCCGCACAAAGCACATCGATGAAAGAGGAGAGCAGGGGTGGTCTAAGGTAATTTTAAATGGTAAGCGAACATTATTTTGGCGCCCCCCAACATTATTTTGGTGCCCCTCCTCCGTGCATGCCCAGAAGCTCCTGTGCGCAGGCGCAGAAGCCTAAACACAGCACTCCCTATTCGGCACACGCCCCCCCCCCTCTGTGCATGCCCAGAAGCTCCTGTGCGCAGACGCAGAAGCCTAAACACAGCACTCCCTATTCGGCACACGCCCCCCTCCGTGCATGCCCAGAAGCTTCTGTGCGCAGGCGCAGAAGCCTAAACACAGCACTCCCTATTCGGCACACGCCCCCCCTCCGTGCATGCCCAGAAGCTCCTGTGCGCAGGCGCAGAAGCCTAAACACAGCACTCCCTATTCGGCACCCCCCCCTCCGTGCATGCCCAGAAGCTCCTGTGCGCAGACGCAGAAGCCTAAACACAGCACTCGCTATTCGGCACACGCCCCCCCCTCCGTGCATGCCCCGACGCTCCTGTGCATGGCGCAGAAGCCTAAACACAGCACTCCTATTTGGCACACGCCCCCTCCGTGCATGCCCAGAAGCTCCTGTGCGCAGGCAGAAGCCTAAACACAGCACTCCCTATTCGGCACCCCCCTCCGTGCATGCCCAGAAGCTCCTGTGCGCAGACGCAGAAGCCTAAACACAGCACTCCCTATTCGGCACACGCCCCGCTGCCTGCCCAGAAGAGCCTCTGCGCCGACGCGGAGGCCTAAACACAGCACTCCTATTCGGCACACGCCCCCTCCGTGCATGCCCAGAAGCTCCTGTGCGCAGACACAGAAGCCTAAACACAGCACTCCCTATTCGGCACACGCCCCCCCCTCCGGGCATGCCCAGAAGCTCCTGTGCACAGACGCAGAAGCCTAAACACAGCACTCCCTATTCGGCACCCCCCCTCCGTGCATGCCCAGAAGCTCCTGTGCGCAGACGCAGAAGCCTAAACACAGCACTCCCTATTCGGCACACGCCCCCCCTCCGTGCATGCCCAGAAGCTCCTGTGCGCAGACACAGAAGCCTAAACACAGCACTCCCTATTTGGCACACGCCCCTCCGTGCATGCCCAGAAGCTCCTGTGCGCAGACGCAGAAGCCTAAACACAGCACTCCTATTCGGCTGCACGCCCCCTCCGTGCATGCCCAGGCTCCTCACAGCACTCCTGATTTTTCTGCCCCCTCCATGCATGCCCAGAAGCTCCTGTGCGCAGGCGCAGAAGCCTAAACACAGCACTCCCTATTCGGCACAGGCCCCCCCTCCGTGCATGCCCAGAAGCTCCTGTGCGCAGGCGCAGAAGCCTAAACACAGCACTCCCTATTCGGCACACGCCCCTCCGTGCATGCCCAGAAGCTCCTGTGCGCAGGCGCAGAAGCCTAAACACAGCACTCCCTATTCGGCACACGCCCCCCTCCATGCATGCCCAGAAGCTCCTGTGCGCAGGCGCAGAAGCCTAAACACAGCACTCCCTATTCGGCACACGCCCCCCCTCCGTGCATGCCCAGGCACAGCCCCCTCCGTGCATGCCCAGAAGCTCCTGTGCGCAGGCGCAGAAGCCTAAACACAGCACTCCCTATTCGGCACACGCCCCCCTCCGTGCATGCCCAGAAGCTCCTGTGCGCAGACGCAGAAGCCTAAACACAGCACTCCCTATTCGGCACACCCCCCCCTCCGTGCATGCCCAGAAGCTCCTGTGCGCACGCGCAGAAGCCTAAACACAGCACTCCTATTCGGCACACCCCCCCCTCCCCAGAAGCTCCTGTGCGCAGACGCAGAAGCCTAAACACAGCACTCCCTATTCGGCACACGCCCCCCCTCCGTGCATGCCCAGAAGCTCCTGTGCGCAGGCGCAGAAGCCTAAACACAGCACTCCTATTCGGCACACCCCCCCGTGCATGCCCAGAAGCTCCTGTGCGCAGGCGCAGAAGCCTAAACACAGCACTCCCTATTCGGCACCCCCCTCCGTGCATGCCCAGAAGCTCCTGTGCGCAGGCGCAGAAGCCTAAACACAGCACTCCCTATTCGGCACACGCCCCTCCGTGCATGCCCAGAAGCTCCTGTGCGCAGACGCAGAAGCCTAAACACAGCACTCCCTATTCGGCACACCCCCCTCTGCGCTTGCCCAGAAGCTCCTGTGCGCAGGCGCAGAAGCCTATAAACACAGCACTCCCTATTCGGCACACCCCCCCCCCGCATGCCCAGAAGCTCCTGTGCGCAGACGCAGAAGCCTAAACACAGCACTCCCTATTCGGACACTCCTATTCGGCACCCCTCCGTGCATGCCCAGAAGCTCCTGTGCGCAGGCGCAGAAGCCTAAACACAGCACTCCCTATTCGCACACGCTCCTGCGTGCATGCCCAGAAGCTCCTGTGCGCAGTCGCAGAAGCCTAAACACAGCACTCCCTATTCGGCACACGCCCCCCCTCCGTGCATGCCCAGAAGCTCCTGTGCGCAGGCGCAGAAGCCTAAACACAGCACTCCCTATTCGGCACACGCCCCCCCTCCGTGCATGCCCAGAAGCTCCTGTGCGCAGACGCAGAAGCCTAAACACAGCACTCCTATTCGGCACACGCCCCTCCGTGCATGCCCAGAAGCTCCTGTGCAGACCCAGCCTAAACACAGCACTCCTATTCGCACACGCCCCCTCCCTGCATGCCCAGAAGCTCCTGTGCGCAGGCGCAGAAGCCTAAACACAGCACTCCCTATTCGGCACACGCCCCCCCCCTCCGTGCATGCCCAGAAGCTCCTGTGCGCAGGCGCAGGCGCCTAAACACAGCACTCCCTATTCGGCACACGCCCCTGCATGCCCAGAAGCTCCTGTGCAGCAGGCGCAGAAGCCTAAACACAGCACTCCCTATTCGGCACACCCCCTCCGTGCATGCCCAGAAGCTCCTGTGCGCAGGCGCATAAACACAGCACTCCCTATTCGACACCCTCCGTGCATGCCCAGAAGCTCCTGTGCGCAGGCGCAGAAGCCTAAACACAGCACTCCCTATTCGGCACACGCCCCCACTCAGTGCATGCCCAGAAGCTCCTGTGCGCAGACGCAGACGCCTAAACACAGCACTCCCTATACGTCACAGTCGCCCCCCCTCCGTGCATGCCCAGAAGCTCCTGTGCGCTGGCGCAGAAGCCTAAAAACAGCACTCCCCCCCCTCCGTGCATGCCCAGAAGCTCCTCCGTGCATAAACACAGCACTCCTAGAAGCTCCTGTGCGCAGGCGCAGAAGCCTAAACACAGCACTCCCTATTCGGCACACGCCCCCCCCTCCGTGCATGCCCAGAAGCTCCTGTGCGCAGACGCAGAAGCCTAAACACAGCACTCCCTATTCGGCACACGCCCCCCCTCCGTGCATGCCCAGAAGCTCCTGTGCGCAGGCGCAGAAGCCTAAACACAGCACTCCCTATTCGGCACACGCCCCCCGTGCATGCCCAGAAACTCCTGTGCGCAGGCGCAGAAGCCTAAACACAGCACTCCCTATTCGGCACACGCCCCCCGTCCACCGGTAAGGCCCAGAAGATCCTGTGAGCAGACGCAGAGGCGTAAACACAGCACTCCCTATTCGGCACACCCTCCGTGCATGCCCAGAAGCTCCTGTGCGCAGACGCAGAAGCCTAAACACAGCACTCCCTATTCGGCACACGCCCCCCGTGCATGCCCAGAGAGCTCCTGTGCGCAGGCGCAGAAGCCTAAACACAGCACTCCCTATTCGGCACACGCCCCCCCCCCGTGCATGCCCAGAAGCTCCTGTGCGCAGGCGCAGAAGCCTAAACACAGCACTCCCTATTCGGCACACGCGCCCCCTCCGTGCATGCCCAGAAGCTCCTGTGCGCAGGCGCAGAAGCCTAAACACAGCACTCCCTATTCGGCACACGCCCCCGTGCCCCAGAAGCTCCTGTGCATGCCCAGAAGCTAGGCGCAGAAGCCTAAACACAGCACTCCCTATTCGGCACACGCCCCCCCTCCGTGCATGCCCAGAAGCTCCTGTGCGCAGGCGCAGAAGCCTAAACACAGCACTCCCTATTCGGCACACGCCCCCCCTCCGTGCATGCCCAGAAGCTCCTGTGCGCAGGCGCAGAAGCCTAAACACAGCACTCCCTATTCGGCACACGCCCCCCCTGTGCATGCCCAGAAGCTCCTGTGCGCAGGCGCAGAAGCCTAAACACAGCACTCCCTATTCGGCACACGCCCCCCCTCCGTGCATGCCCAGAAGCTCCTGTGCGCAGGCGCAGAAGCCTAAACACAGCACTCCCTATTCGGCACACGCCCCCCCCGTCCGTGCATGCCCAGAAGCTCCTGTGTGCAGGCGCAGAAGCCTGTAAACACAGGACTCCCTATTTGGCACGCAGGGAGGTTTGCTACGGCGCGGCGTGGGACCGCACAAGGCCCAAAAGCGGAACATCGGCCGGACGCTGTCTGGCGGGCGGGGGAATGCGCCCTTTACCCAGATGGCGCCCCACGCAGTGGTGAACTTTGCCTACCGGTAGGACCACCCCTGGAGGAGAGGCAGGCGGAAA
Source organism: Anolis apletophallus (assembly GCA_030556195.1). Classification (NCBI taxonomy): domain Eukaryota; kingdom Metazoa; phylum Chordata; class Lepidosauria; order Squamata; family Anolidae; genus Anolis; species Anolis apletophallus. The sequence goes on from JARBWK010000019.1 coordinate 109,313, forward strand.
GAAGGAATGTGTGTGTGTGTGTGGGGGTGCGGTAGAGATTGGTTTGGGGACGTAATTCCAAAGTGCGGCCTAGGGCGCCAAAAGGGGTTAATCCAGGCCTGCAAATAGCAAGGCGGGCTGCATGCACAAATATAAAAAGTCTCTTCCAGGATTCGATGATTCTCCTTCTCTTCTTCTCTTTGGCCAGTGTACATCCCAGACGAATGGGAAGTTCCCCGGGAGAAGATCACGGTGCTTCGGGAACTGGGCCAGGGCTCCTTTGGGATGGTCTACGAGGGGATCGCGAGGGACATCGAGGCAGAAGGCCAGGAGACCCGGGTGGCGCTCAAGACGGTCAATGAGTTGGCCACCATGCGGGAGCGGATCGAGTTCCTGAAAGAGGCCTCCGTCATGAAAGCCTTCAGGTGCCACCATGTGGTGAGTGAATGGGGATGGACTGGAAACTAGTAGACTGTCTGGGGTGGAACAGAGATGTGGGTTCAGGACCCCCTTAAAACTCCATACTAGGACAGTGCTTCTCAACCTTCCTAATGCCACGACCCCTTAACACAGTTCCTCATGTTGTGGTGACCCCCAACCATAACATTATTTTCGTTGCGACCATCATAACTGTAATTTTGCTACTGTTCTGAATCGTAGTGTCAATATCTGATATGCAGGATGGATTTTCATTCACCTTATGGGGTTGAGGGGAGGACTGATTTTGTCATTTGGGAGTTGTAGTTGTTGGGATTTATAGTTTATCTACAATCAAAGAGCATTTTGAACTCCGCTAGTGATAGAATTGAACCTAACTTGACACACAGAGCTCCCGTGACCAACAGAAAATACTGGAAGGGTTTTGTGGGCATTGACCTTGAGTTTGGGAGTTGTAGTTGCTGGGATTTCTAGTTCACCTACAATCAAAAAGCATTCTGAACTCCACTAGTGATGGAATTGAACCAAAGTTGACACACAGAACTCCCATGACCAACAGAAAATACTGGAAGGGTTTGGTGGGCATTGACCTTGAGTTTGGGAGATATAGTTCACCTACATCCAGAGAGAACTGTGAACTCAAACAATGATGGATCAGGTCCAAACCTTTTGGGATACTCAATATGCCCAAATATGAACACTGGTTGAGTTTGGGGGAATAGACTTTGACATTCGGGAGTTGTAGTTGCTGGGATTTGTAGTTCACCTACAATCAAAAAGCATTCTGAACTCCACTAGTGATGGAATTGAACCAAACTTGACACACAGATCTCCCATGACCAACAGAAAATACTGGAAGGGTTTGGTGGGCATTGACCTTGAGTTTGGGAGTTGTAGTTCACCTACATCCAGACAGCACCGTGGATTCAAACAATGATGGATCAGGTCCAAACTTTTTTGGGAAACTCAATATGCCAAAATATGATCACTGGTGGCATTTGGGGGGGAAATAGACTTTGACATTTGGGAGTTGTAGTTGCTGGGATTTGTAGGTCACCTACAATCAAAAAGAATTCTGAACCCCACCAATGATAGAATGGGGCCAAACTTCCCACATAGAACCCCCATGATCACTGGTGGCGTTTGGGGGAAATAGACGTTGACATTTGGGAGTTGTAGTTGCTGGGATTTGTAGTTCACCTACAATCAAAAAGAATTCTGAACCCCACCAATGATAGAATGGGGCCAAACTTCCCACACAGAACCCCCATGCCTTGAAGGGACTAGCTGGTGTGGGACCCCTCCAGCCTTGTACGCTCTCTCTCACCTGCATATGCGCACCATGCTGCTATGCGCCAAGCACGCCTGCTCTCCCCTGCTCACTTGGAGTCTCATAAACAGCCTTCCTCCTTCCTCTTGGTGGAGTTTGGGGAAAATATTCATTTTTCTATTTATTGTAAGCCACTCTGAGTATAAATAAAGATTATTATTATTATTACTATTATTATTATTTGCATTTCCTGATGGCCTTTGGTGACCCCTCTGAAACCTCCTCGTGATAAATAAAGATTATTTCTCTGCCAAAGGGTTTATTAGTTTCCTAGGGCCACTTGGTCTATTATTTATTTGCATTTCCGGATGGTCTTTGGTGACCCCTCTGAAACCCCCATGTGACCCCCTCTGAAACCCCCCATGTGACCCCAGGGTCCTGACCCCCGGGTTGAGAAACGCTGTACCAGGACTGGCGGAGAGATCTTCAGTCTTCTCTGCCAAAGGGGTTCCTAAGACCTGTAGTTTCCTAGGGCCAGCCCATCTTGGTCTATTATTTATTATTTATTATTTATTGTAAGCCACTCTGAGTATAAATAAAGATGATGATGATTATTATTGTTATTATTTTCATTTCCGGATGGTCTTTGGTGACCCCTCTGAAACCCCCATGTGACCCCCCCCCCAGGGGTCCTGACCCCCAGGTTGAGAAACGCTGTACCAGGACAGGCGGAAAGATCTTCAGTCTTCTCTGCCAAAGGGGTTCCTAAGACCTGTAGTTTCACAGGGCCAGCCCATCTTGGTCAATTATTTATTATGTATTATTTATTATTTATTATTTATTATTTATTATTTATTATTTATTATTTATTATTTATTATTTATTGTAAACCACTCTGAGTATAAATAAAGATGATGATGATGATGATTGTTATTATTTTCATTTCCGGATGGTCTTTGGTGACCCCTCTGAAACCCCCATGTGACATCCCCCCCAGGTTGAGAAACGCTGTACTAGGACGGGCGGAGAGATCTTCAGCCTTCTCTGCCAAAGGGGTTCCTAAGACCTGTGGTTTCCCAGGGCCAGCCCACCTCGGTCATTAATTTATTAATTTATTAATTTATTAATTTATTAATTTATTAATTTATTAATTTGTTCATTTATTCATTTATTCATTTATTGTAAGCTGCTCTGAGTATAAATAAAGATTATTATTATTATTATTATTTACATTTCCAGATGGTCTTTGGTGACCCCTCTGAAACCCCCTCGTGATCCCTCCCCCAGGGGTCCTGACCCCCAGGTTGAGAAACCCTGTACTAGGACAGGCAGAGAGATCTTCAGCCTTCTCTGCCAAAGGGGTTCCTAAGACCTGTAGTTTCCCAGGGCCAGCCCATCTTGGTCATTTATTTATTATTTAATATTTAATATTTATTATTATTTATTGTAAACCACTCTGAGTATAAATAAAGATGATGATGATGATTATTGTTATTATTTTCATTTCCGGATGGTCTTTGGTGACCCCTCTGAAACCCCCATGTGACATCCCCCCCAGAGGTCCTGACCCCCAGGTTGAGAAACGCTGTACTAGGACGGGCGGAGAGATCTTCAGCCTTCTCTGCCAAAGGGGTTCCTAAGACCTGTGGTTTCCCAGGGCCAGCCCACCTCGGTCATTAATTTATTAATTTATTAATTTATTAATTTATTCATGTATTCATTTATTGTAAGCTGCTCTGAGTATAAATAAAGATTATTATTATTATTATTTACATTTCCTGATGGTCTTTGGTGACCCCTCTGAAACCCCCTCGTGACGCCTCCCCCAGGTTGAGAAACATTGTACTAGGACAGGTGGAAAGATCTTCAGCCTTCTCTGCCAAAGGGGTTCCTAAGACCTGTGGTTTCCCAGGGCCAGCCCACCTCGGTCATTAATTTATTAATTTATTAATTTATTAATTTATTAATTTATTAATTTATTAATTTATTAATTTATTCATTTATTCATTTATTCATTTATTCATTTATTCATTTATTGTAAGCCGCTCTGAGTATAAATAAAGATTATTATTATTATTATTATTATTTACATTTCCTGATAGTCTTTGGTGACCCCTCTGAAACCCCTCGTGACACCCCCCCCCCCCGGGGTCCTGACCCCCAGGTTGAGAAACGCTTCAGAGAGACAGCCAACGAAGCCCCATACGGGACCCTTTGAGAGCCTTCTGCAAATGTTTCTGTTTGTGCTGGCCTCCAGGTCCGGCTCCTTGGTGTGGTTTCCCAGGGCCAGCCCGCCTTGGTCATCATGGAGCTGATGATGCAGGGGGACCTCAAGAGCTTTCTTCGTTCCCTCCGGCCAGAAGCCGAGGTGGGTGACTCTCTTGCTCCCTTCCGCTGGGCTATTCCTGCTCTTGCTCCAACGGCAACCCCGGGGGGGTGAGCCACCCCGGGGGGGTGAGGAACCTTCCGTGAAACCCTTTGAAGCAAAGCCAACGGGTGCCAAGTTGGGGTGGCTCATCGAAAGCTGTCCAACCAAGAGTGTGAGACACTTGAGTTGTGTTCCTTCTTTCTCTATCTGCAGTGCGACCAAGTGCACTGGCCTGAAACTCTTTGCTTCTTGTGTCCAGCTCAGTTTGTAGCTTGTCCTTGCCTCCTTTCCTTGACCTTCCATCTCCTCACATTGGAGTTCTCCAGACAGCTGCATTTCCAGGCGCCCCATGGCTTTCCTTGAGCTGCACTTGCTTAAGACACATGAGGGAGCCTCCAGGCAATGGGGTGAGAATTCAGACCAGGCCTTGGAATTGCTTTGGTCTTGATACCTAGGACCTTAGGTATTGACACCTAGTACCTTTGGTCTTGACACCTAGGACCTTTGGTCTTGACACCTAGGACCTTTGGTCTTGATACCTAGGACCTTTGGTCTTGACACCTAGGACCTTTGGTCTTGACACATAGGACCTTTGGTCTTGACACCTAGGACCTTTGGTCTTGACAAATAGGACCTTTGGTCTTGACACCTAGGACCTTTGGTCTTGACACCTAGGACCTTTGGTCTTGACACCTAGGACCTTTGGTCTTGACACCTAGGACCATTGGTCTTGACACCTGGTTTGGTCTTGACACCTAGGACCTTTGGTCTTGACACCTAGGACCTTTGGTCTTGACACCTAGGACCTTTGGTCTTGACACCTACACACCTAGTACCTTTGGTCTTGACACCTAGGACCTTTGGTCTTGACACCTAGGACCTTTGGTCTTGACACCTAGGACCTTTGGTCTTGATACCTAGGACCTTTGGTCTTGACACCTAGGACCTTTGGTCTTGACACCTAGGACCTTTGGTCTTGATACCTAGGACCTTTGGTCTTGACACCTAGGACCTTTGGTCTTGATACCTAGGACCTTAGGTATTGACACCTAGTACCTTTGGTCTTGACACCTAGGACCTAGGACCTTTGTCTTGACACCTAGGACCTTTGGTCTTGGGACCTTTGATCTTGACACCTAGGACCTTTGGTCTTGACACCTAGGACCTTTAGTCTTGACATCTAGGACCTTTAGTCTTGACACCTAGGACCTTTGGTTTTGACTTGACACCTTTGGTCTTGACACCTAGGACCTTTGGTCTTGACACCTAGGACCTTTGGTCTTGACACCTAGGACCTTTGGTCTTGACACCTAGGACCTTTGGTCTTGACACCTAGGACCTTTGGTCTTGACACCTAGGACCTTTGGTCTTGACACCTAGGACCTTTGGTCTTGACACCTAGGACCTTTGGTCTTGACACCTAGGACCTTTGGTCTTGACACCTAGGACCTTGACACCTAGGACCTTTGGTCTTGACACCTAGGACCTTTGGTCTTGACACCTAGGACCTTTGGTCTTGACACCTAGGACCTTTGGTCTTGACACCTAGGACCTTTGGTCTTGACACCTAGGACCTTTGGTCTTGACATCTCTTCTTGACACCTAGGACCTTTGGTCTTGACACCCTTTGGTCTTGACACCTAGGACCTTTGGTCTTGACACCCTTTGGTCTTGACCCTTTGGTCTTGACACCTTTGGTCTTGACAGGGACCTTTGACCTTTTGGTCTTGACACCTAGGACCTTTAGTCTTGACATCTAGGACCTTTAGTCTTGACACCTAGGACCTTTGATCTTGACACCTAGGACCTTTGATCTTGACACCTAGGACCTTTAGTCTTGACACCTAGGACCTTTGGTCTTGACACCTAGGACCTTTAGTCTTGACACCTAGGACCTTTAGTCTTGACACCTAGGACCTTTGGTCTTGGACCTTTGGTCTTGACACCTAGGACCTTTGGTCTTGACACCTAGGACCTTTGGTCTTGACACCTAGGACCTTTGGTCTTGACACCTAGGACCTTTGGTCTTGACACCTAGGACCTTTGGTCTTGACACCTAGGACCTTTGGTCTTGACACCTAGGACCTTTGGTCTTGACACCTAGGACCTTTGGTCTTGACACCTAGGACCTTTAGTCTTGACACCTAGGACCTTTGGTCTTGACACCCTAGGACCTTTGGTCTTGACACCTAGGACACCTAGGACTTGACACCTAGGACCTTTGATCTTGACACCTAGGACCTTTGGTCTTGACACCTAGGACCTTTGGTCTTGACACCTAGGACTTTTGGTCTTGATACCTAGGACCTTTAGTCTTGACACCTAGAAGATGGGTTGTTGTCCCTCTGGTAGATCTGGATCAGGAGTCGCACATTGATGTCCCACCTTGGGTGGAGAAGGACATTAGGGATCTTGGAGGCTTAAATCTGCCAACACCCTGGCCCAGGAACCTTTTTGACTGAGAGAGCCATAAAAGCAAAATATTTGGAAATTTCAGTGAGAGCCATATGATATATATAATATATATTAAGATTGAATTCAACTAAATGTGAGTCTAAACGTACATACGATGAGGAAAGGATTCCCCGGCAGAATGAGGGGACACTTCAGACCTGGCTCTGCAAAAGGCACGCTCAGGACTCTGGGAAGGAAGAGAAGGCGGAAGGAAGGAAGGGGGAAAGAAAGAAAGAAAGAAAGAAAGAAAAGAAAGGAAGGAGGGGGAGAGGAAGAAAGAAAAGAAGAACAAACTATGGAAAAGGAAGAGAAGAAAAGCAGGAGAGAGACAAGGAGGGGGAAAGAAAGAAGGAAATGGGAAGGGAGGAAAGGAAAGGGTGGGGAAAAGAAAGGAAAGGGAGTGAGAAAAAAGTAAAATAATGAAGGGAAAAGGAAAAGAAAGAAGGGGAGAGAGAGGGAAGTGAAAATAAAGGAAGGAGAGAAGGAAAGGAAGACTTGGGGAAAAAGAATAGAAGAGGAAGAAAGGAGGGAGGGGGAATGGAGGAAAAGGGAAGGAAAGAGAGGGGGGAAAGGAAGGAGAGAAGGAAAGGGTGAAGGGGAGAAAGAAAGGAAGAGGAAGGAAGGAAGAGGGAGAATTGAGGAAAGAAGGAAGGGGAGAGAGGGACAGAGAAGGAAGGAGAGAAGGAGAAGGAAAGGGGAAGGGGAAGGAAGGAAGGAAGGAAGGAAGAGGGAGAATGGAGGAAAGAAGGAAGGGGAGAGAGGGACAGAGAAGGAAGGAGAGAAAGGATGAAGGGGGAAGAAAGGAAGAAAGGGGAGAATGGAGGAAAGAAGGAAGGGTAGAGAGGGACAGAGAAGGAAGGAGAGAAGGAGAAGGAAAGGGTGAAGGGGAGAAAGAAATGAAGAGGGAGAATGGAGGAAAGAAGGGGAGAGAGGGAGGGATAAGGAAGGAGAGAAAGGATGAAGGGGAAGAAAGGAAGAAAGGGGAGAATGGAGAAAAGAAGGAAGGGTAGAGAGGGACAGAGAAGGAAGGAGAAAAGGAAAGGGTGAAGGGGAGAAAAGGAAAAGGAAGAGGGAGAATGGAGGAAAGAAGGGGGAGAGGGAGGGGAAAAAGGAAGGAGAGAAGGAGAGGGAAGGAAAGGGGGAGGGGAGAAAGGAAGGAAGGAAGGAAGGAAGGAAGAGGGGAGAATGGAGGAAAGAAGGAAGGGGAGAGAGGGAGGGAAAAGGAAGGAGAGAAAGGATGAAGGGGAAGAAAGGAAGAAAGGGGAGAATGGAGGAAAGAAGGAAGGGTAGAGAGGGACAGAGAAGGAAGGAGAAAAGGAAAGGGTGAAGGGGAGAAAGAAATGAAGAGGGAGAATGGAGGAAAGAAGGGGAGAGAGGGAGGGAAAAGGAAGGAGAGAAGGAGAAGGAAAGGGGAAGGGGAGAAAGGAAGAAAGGGAGGATGGAGGAAAGAAGGAAGGGGAGAGAGGGAGCTGCATGCTGGGAAACCGAGGCCTGGGCTGCTCTGGAGAGCCAGATGCAATCATGAAAAGAGCCACACCTGGCTCCCGAGCCATAGGTTCCTGACCCCTGCCCTGGCCCATACATGGTAGGACGGCTCTCAGTGCAGGGAGACATAGTGGAGAACCAGAAGGTCCTCAGGTGTGTAGGTGGATCCTGTGCTTGAACCAATCTTCTCTCTCTCCTCCTCACTAGAACAATCCCGGCTTGCCTCCGCCTTCATTGAAGGAGATGATCCAGATGGCTGGCGAGATTGCCGACGGCATGGCCTACCTGAACGCCAAGAAGTTTGTCCACAGGGACCTGGCGGCCCGCAACTGCATGGTCTCGGAGGACTTCACGGTCAAGATTGGAGGTGGGGCATAGCAGTGTGTCCACTAGGTGGCGTTATCCTTACTCCAGTCACTCCTCCTATTTTTATCACCCAGCCCAGCCTTGGAGCAGGAGACATAGATGAGGAATGTTGGTGGTCCCTAGGCCATGGCAGCTTTCCACTGGGGAATGGATCCTGCCGTCCCATCCCAGTAGGAATATGCCAGGCTTGGGAAGACTTTCCCCTAGACCGGTCTGTTGCCATGAAGTGCTTTGCCATTCAACCAGTCCCTAGCCCATCTTGCAGTAGCACAGCGGGTTAATTTATTTAGTTTATTATTTATTTATTTTATTATCTATTTATTATTTTTTATTTTTTATTTATTATTTACTTAGTTTTATATTTATTTATTTTATTTATTTAGTTTTATATTTATTTATTTATTTATTTATTTTATTATTTATTTATTTTATTATTTATTTTTTATTATTTATTTATTTTATTATTTATTTAGTTTATTATTTATTTATTTTTTATTTAGTTTATTATTTATTTAGTTTATTTTTTATTTATTTAGTTTATTATTTAGTTAGTTTTTTATTTTTATTATTTATTTATTTTATTATTTATTTTATTATTTATTTATTTTTTATTTAGTTTTATATTTATCTTTTTTATTTATTTAGTTTTATATTCATTTATTTAATTATTTATTTATTTAACTATTTATTTTATTATTTATTTAGTTTATTATTTATTTAGTTTATTATTTATTTATTTATTATTTAGTTTATTATTTATTTAGTTTATTTTTTATTTATTTAGTTTATTATTTAGTTAGTTTTTTATTTTTTATTTATTTATTTATTTTATATTTTATTATTTATTTATTTTATTATTTATTTTATTATTTATTATATTTTTATACCGCACCTCTCAGCCCGAAATCGACTCGAGGCGGTTAAACCACCAGATGCAAAAAAAAAATCTTGCCGACCAGAAGGTTGGCTGTTCAAAGCTCCGGGTTGGGGTGAGCTCCCGGCTGTCAGCCGTAGCTTCTGCCTACCTAGCAGTTCGAAAACAATAATGTGAATCGATCAATATGTACCACAAATGCCAGGAGCCTTCGGTGGCGCAACGGGTTAAACCCTTGTGCCGGCAGGACTGAAGACCGACAGGTCAGAGAGGAGAATCTGGGGAGAGTGCAGATGAGCTCCCTGTTTCAGCTCCAACTCCCCATACGGGGAGATGAGAGAAGCCTCCCACAAGGATGGTAAAACATCAAAACACCCGGGAGATATCGCAGAATAATAATAATTATTATTATCATTATCATTATTATATTTATTATTTTCACTGGTTCCGCTCTGCATCTTCTTTGAAAGATTTTGGGATGACCAGGGACATCTACGAGACGGATTATTACCGCAAGTCGGGGAAAGGTTTGCTGCCCGTCCGCTGGATGTCCCCCGAAGCCCTGAAGGATGGCCTCTTCAACACTCACTCGGACATCTGGTAGGTGACAGCCCCATGGGAGGGGAGAAGGGGGGTCCCAGGCATGTTGCTTACCCCTCGCCATAGAGGTGGTGGTCTTCCTGGTGCCACGGGGCAGGAAAAGCATTTCCCAAGGTCCATACCCTTCTCTGGGTGCATTTACGGTATGGAATGAATGCCCTTGCACCCACCCACCCTTTAAATGCCATGGCTCCACACGATGAAGTCCTCTTGGGAGTTATAGTTTCCCAAAGTCCACACCCTTCTCTTGGTATATTTATGGTTTGTAATGAATGCCCTTGCACCCCCCCCCCCCCTTTAAATGCCATGGCTCCACGCGATGAAGTCCTCTTGGGAGTTACAGTTTCCCAAGGTCCATACCCTTCTCTGTGTGCATCTACACTTTGAAATGAATGCAGTTGGACCTTACTTTAAATGTTATTGGCTCCATGCGATGAAGTCCTCCTGGGAGTTATAGTTTCCCAAAGTCCACACCCTTCTCTTGGTGCATTTACGGTATGGAATGAATGCCCTTGCACCCCCCAAACACACTTTAAATGCCATGGCTCCACACGATGAAGTCCTCTTGGGAGTTATAGTTTTCCAAGGTCCATACCCTTCTCTGTGTGCATCTACACTGTCAAATGAATGCAGTTGGGCCTTACTTTAAATGCTATGGCTCCATGTGATAGAGTCCTCCTGGGAGTTATAGTTTCCCAAAGTCCACACCCTTCTCTTGGTGCATTTACGGTATGGAATGAATGCCCTTGCACCCCCCCCCCTTTAAATGCCATGGCTCCACGCGATGAAGTCCTCTTGGGAGTTATAGTTTCCCAAGGTCCATACCCTTCTCTGTGTGCATCTACACTGTCAAATGAATGCAGTTGGACCTTACTTTAAATGCTATGGCTCCATGTGATAGAGTCCTCCTGGGAGTTATAGTTTTCCAAAGTCCACACCCTTCTCTTGGTGCATTTATGGTATGGAATGAATGCCCTTGCACACCCCTTTAAATGCTATGGCTCCATGCGATGGAGTCCTCCTGGGAGTTATAGATTCCCAAGGTCCATACCCTTCTCTGGGTGCATCTACACTGTCAAATGAATGCAGCTGGACCTTACTATGCTGTCCTGGGAGTTATAGTTTTCCAAGGTCCACACCCTTCTCTGTGGGGCAGCCGAGAGAGGGGGGGGGAGAGGGAGAGAGTAACACAGATACATTTAACAGTGTGATTGGGGTAGGGAAATCCTCCCTTTCATGTTAACACTAAGGTCAGACCGAGCTCTGCCCTACCAAGCACGTCCCAGCTTCGATGTGATGAAGTCCTAAAAGCCAGGCATGTGTTGCAGGTCCTTCGGGGTGGTGCTGTGGGAGATCGCCACGCTGGCCGAGCAGCCCTACCAGGGCATGTCCAACGAGCAGGTGCTACACTTCGTCATGGACAACGGCGTCCTGGAGAAGCCGGAGAACTGCCCGGAGGAGCTGTGAGTCTCTCTTACGATTGCCATCTCTGGGGTGGGTTGGGGGGGAGGAGGAAACAGCATGGCCTCAAGCTCTCCTCTACCATCCCTCCCAATTCTAACTTAGGCAAAGGTTTCCCCCGATATCAAGTCTAGTTGTGTCCAACTCTGGTGGTTGGTGCTTATCTCCATTCTTAAGCCGAAGAGCCGGCGTTGTCTGTAGACACCTCCAAGGTCATATGGCCAGCATGACTGCATCGAGCGAGCTATGGCACAACAACCAGGAGTTCCTTGGGAGTGGAGTTGGAGCCGGTTCCACATGTATCCAACAATGGGAGCTGACAAGCCCGGGAATTGGGGGGTGGCTTAGCCTCGTGGATACCAGGCCCTGGTAAAACAATCCAGGCTTCAGCAGGGACAGTAGGAGCCCAGTTCATTGAGCTACGACTGCATGCAGTGCTGTTCCCTTCCCACCGGAGCAGTACCTATTGATTTACTCATATGTGCATGTTTTTGAACTGCTAGGTTGGCAGAAGCGGGGGCTATTATTTATATATGTACTAGCTTGGGGATCCGGCGGTGTCCGGGTTATTTGAGAAAGGCATTGTGTGCCAAGGTTGGTCTTTGGTACTTCAAGTCCCATCATCCATGGTCCACCTTCCTGTAAACTGTAGAACAGTGTTTCCCAACCACTGTGACGCGGCACACTAGTGTGATGTGACGGACCTCCTGCTGTGCCGCGAGAAAAGCTCTCTGCCCCCCTTCCTTCCCCCCTCCTCCTGCCGAATTCCTGCTGCTTGGGGGAGGAGGAGGAAGGGCCGGACGGCGGCGAAGAAAAAGAAGGGGCTGGGGCACTGCCTCCTTCGGCCGTTTCCCCAGCCAGCCTCCAATCCGCCATGACTCCCACCCCTCGCTCGTTGAAGCCGCGCGGAGGAGCCCCGCCCACTGAAGCCCGTCCACCGCTCATGCTCCTCCTCCGCGCGGCTTTAGCTTCAGCTTCGAGAGAGCTGAAGCCAGGGGGAGGGGCATGGCACGGTTTAGCTCTGCCCTCCCCGGCTTCGCACTCCCAGTAGCTGCTCTAGCCTTGAGGGGATAGTGCCAAGCCAGCATTTTGCTGACTGCCACCGCTGGCTTGGCACTGCCCCCTCAAGGCTCGATCAGCTGCCGGGAGAGCTGAAGCTGGGGGAGGGGGCGGGGCATGGCGTGGCCTGGCTCCGCCCTCTCCCCCCAGTTTTGGCACTCCCAGCAGCTGCTCCAGCCTTGAGGGGGCAGTGGCAAGCCAGCCTTGTGCTGGCTCTGCCACCGCTGGCTTGGCACTGCCCCTCAAGGCTCGATCAGCTGCCGGGAGAGCTGAAGCTGGGAGAGGGGGTGGGCATGGCATGGCCTGGCTCCGCCCTCTCCCCAGTTTTGGCACTCCCAGCAGCTGCGCCAGCCTTGAGGGGGCAGTGGCCAGCCAGCGGTGTGCGGTCACTGCCACCGCTGGCTTGGCACTGCCCCCTCAAGGCTCGATCAGCTGCCGGGAGAGCTGAAGCTGGGGGAGCCCCTCAGGGGGCGGGGCATGGCGTGGCCTGGCTCCGCCCTCTCCCCAGTTATGGCACTCCCCGCCGCTGCTCCAGCCTTGAGGGGGCAGTGGCAAGCCAGCCTTGTGCTGACTCTGCCACCGCTGGCTTGGCACTGCCCCCTCAAGGCTCGATCAGCTGCCGGGAGAGCTGAAGCTGGGGGAGGGGGCGGGGCATGGCGTGGCCTGGCTCCGCCCTCTCCCCCCAGTTTTGGCACTCCCAGCAGCTGCTCCAGCCTTGAGGGGGCAGTGGCAAGCCAGCCTTGTGCTGACTCTGCCACCGCTGGCTTGGCACTGCCCCCTCAAGGCTCGATCAGCTGCCGGGAGCGCTGAAGCTGGGGAGGGGGCGGGGCCTGGCGTGGCCTGGCTCCTCCCTCCCCCAGTTTTGGCACTCCCAGCAGCTGCTCCAGCCTTGAGGGGGCAGTGGCAAGCCAGCCTTGTGCTGACTCTTGCACCGCTGGCTTTGCACTGCCCCCTCAAGGCTGGAGCAGCTGCTGGAGAGCTGAAGGGGAGGGGCCCGCCCTCTCCCCCAGTTTTGGCACTCCCAGCAGCTGCTCCCAGCAGGCCACCATCCCCCAGCCGTTCTTTACTGTGTTAGAGTGTCATTTTGGTTGGTGGTGTGCCCCTGGATTTTTTTAATGTTAAAAGTGTGCCGCGGCTCAAAAAAGGTTGGGAAACACTGATGTAGAAGGATGGAGACTGGGTCATGGGGGCACAGGGTGCCAAGTGTAGTCTTTTTAGGCCTTTGTTCAGGGCTGCAGTGGTCTGTGAAATGAAGGCTTTGAAAGTACTACAAATCCCATAATCCACGGAGGTACCTCAAGTCCCACTCTTCTCCATACGGCAGTAGAATGTGGAGTGGGTCATAGGGGCACTGTGTGTCAAGCTTGGTGTTGCATTGGGCCTCTGTGTGGCAAGTATGGTCCTGATCTGTCATTGGTGTGGGCCACTGTGCTCTAAGCAAGTGAGTTAAAGTACTGCAATTTCCGTCATCCATGGTGCATCCTACCTCAAACTGCACCAAGATTTAGAGTGCATCTTGGGGGGTCTGTGGGCCAAGTTTGGTCTTGTTCTGTCATTGTTGTGGACCTAGTCAGGAAAATGAAGTAGAGGAAACCTTACTGTCAAATCTGGTTGTGGCCTAGTCAGGATAATCAAGTAGAGGAAGCCTTACTGGCAAATCAGGTTGTGGCCTAGTCTGGGAAATTAATTAGAGGAAGCCTTACTGTCAAATCAGGTTGTGGCCTAGTCTGGAAAATCAAGTAGAGGAAGCCTTACTGGCAAATCAGGCTGAGGCCTAGTATGTTAAATCAGCTGAAGGAAGCCTTTTTTTAAAGTGCACTCTCTGGCACCTTTGAGATTTTGGATGTTGGAATGTTGGCCATGCAGAGTCCGTTAAGCTGGGGCTAACAGCGGGAGCTCACCCCGTCCAGCGGGTTCAAACCGCCAACGTTCAGCAGCTCAGGGGTTAAAACCTGTTGCGCCACTGCAACCCCAAAACTACAAAACAAAGTTATTTGCAGATGACGTTATCCTAGTGTAGAAAACCATTGACTCGATCTACTTATATTTGCATGTTTCCGAACTGCTAGGTTGGCAGAAGCTGGGGCTAACAGCGGGAGCTCACCCCGTCCAGCGGGTTCAAACCGCCAACGTTCAGCAGCTTAGGGGTTTAACCTGTTGCGCAGGCATGTAGCCGGGGGCGCTAAGGGGCTTCAGTCCCCCAGAAATTCTCAGGGTGGTCCGCGAAAAGGCCTTACTGGTACATTATTTAAACTGTTATGTTTATTCATATCATGATCTGATCACCATGCTCATTATATCCCACATTAATGGGGTTTTTGGGATAACAGTACAAAAGGTTTGCTAGGGTAGACCCTCTTCCACCCAGTCTCAGCCCCGAACCAAACTCAGCCCCCCGAATCAAAATCCTGGCTACGGCCCTGCTGTTGCGCCACTGCCACCCCAAAACTACAAAATAGAGTTATTTGCAGATGACAGTATCCTAGTGTAGCAAACCATTGACTCCGATCTACTGATATTTGCATGTGTCGAACTGCTAGGTTGGCAGAAGCTGGGGCTAACAGCGGGAGCTCACCCCGTCCAGCGAGTTCAAACTGCTAACGTTCAGCAGCTCAGGGGTTTAACCTGTTGCGCCACTGCCACCCCAAAACTACAAAATAGAGTTATTGCAGATGACATTATCCTAGTGTAGCAAACCATTGACTCCGATCTACTCATATTTGCATGTTTCCGAACTGCTAGGTTGGCAGAAGCTGGGGCTAACAGCGGGAGCTCACCCCGTCCAGCAAGTTCAAACTGCCAACGTTCAGCAGCTCAGGGGTTTAACCTGTTGCGCCACTGCCACCCCAAAACTACAAAATAAAGTTATTTGCAGATGACATTATCCTAGTGTAGCAAACCATTGACTCCGATCTACTCATATTTGCTTGTTTTCGAACTGCTAGGTTGGCAGAAGCTGGGGCTAACAGCGGGAGCTCGCCCCGTCCGGGTTCAAACTGCCCAAGTTCAGCAGCTCTGGGGTTAAAACCTGTTGCGCCACTGCCACCCCAAAACTACAAAATAGAGTTATTTGCAGATGACATTATCCTAGTGTAGCAAACCATTGACTCCGATCTACTCATATTTGCTTGTTTTCGAACTGCTAGGTTGGCAGAAGCTGGGGCTAACAGCGGGAGCTCACCCCGTCCAGCAAGTTCAAACTGCTAACGTTCAGCAGCTCAGGGGTTTAACCTGTTGCGCCACTGCCACCCCAAAACTACAAAATAGAGTTATTTGCAGATGACATTATCCTAGTGTAGCAAACCATTGACTCCGATCTACTCATATTTGCTTGTTTTCGAACTGCTAGGTTGGCAGAAGCTGGGGCTAACAGCGGGAGCTCGCCCCACTCCCCGGATTTGAACCTGCGACACAGCCCCATTCTCTGGCCTTAACTGAGACCCTCTCCTTGCTCTCTTTCCTCCTTCCAGCCACGAGCTGATGACGTGGTGCTGGCGGCAAAATCCCCGTCTTCGGCCCTCCTTCATCCAGATTTTGGAGAGCATCAAGGAGGACATGAGCGGCAGCTTCCGCACCCACTCCTTCTTCTACAGCCTGGAGAACAAGCGCTGCAGCTCCTCGGAGGCTTTGGATGCAGAGACAGATCAGCTGCTGGCGTCGGAGACGGCATCGTCCCCCGTCCCCAACGGCAGCCCCCTCCTCTCTCTGGGCCCCTACATGGATCAGGGTCGGCCGACCGAATGCAGCCCCCAACCCAACGGGAAGCCCAGCCTCTGAGCCACAGCCCCCTCCATCCCTGGCTAGACTGGTTAGACTGCCCAGTGTCCTCTTGGATCCAACCAGAGTGAGGACAACATGGGGCATGTCGTGGACGAAGGGTGGGGAGATCCTCCTTGGAATATAGCCAGGACAAGGCCACTCTTTCTCTCTCTCGCACATACTTTGGTATCACCATCTTCCCTTGTGTGGCAGGGAAACAAGCTGCAAACACAACAACCCCAACCGTCTCAAACTGACTATTGTGGTTCGCCCGCCCTTCGATTTCAGTGAGCAGCTTCCTTGGCATCCAGGCTCAAGTGTAAAAGCCAGGCCCGGATTACCCATAAGGCCACTCTAGGCCATGGCCTAGGGGCGCAAGCCAAGGGGGGCGCAATTCACACGGACCCCAAAAAAAGTTGAAACAAAACTGCAACGCAACTCTCTCTCTCTCGGGGGAGGGCGGGGGAGAGCGCGGCGAGGGGGCAGGGAAGGAGGGAATGGTGCCCCCCCCTCGCTACCGCCCCTGCCCCCTTGTCAAGGAAGGAGGCGGCGGAGGGAAGCCCCCGGGGCCGCTGCCGGGCGTGCGCGGCACCCAGGAACATGGCGGAGGAGGCAGTGGCACTTGCGCCCTCCTGCTGTGCATGCCCTGCAGCGGCCCTGGGGGGCGGGGCTTCCCTCTGCCGCCTCCTCCTCCTCGCACCCTCCTTCCTTGAGTCAAGGAAGGAGGGCGCGCTGGGGCTAACAGCGGGAGCTCACCCCGTCCAGCGGGTTCAAACTGCCAACGTTCAGCAGCTCAGGGGTTTAACCTGTTGCGCCACTGCCACCCCAAAATTACAAAATAAAGTTATTTGCAGATGACATTATCCTACTGTAGAGTCAAGGAAGGAGGGCGCGCTGGGGCTAACAGCGGGAGCTCACCCCGTCCAGCGGGTTCAAACTGCCAACGTTCAGCAGCTCAGGGGTTTGACCTGTTGCGCCACTGCCACCCCAAAATTACAAAATAAAGTTATTTGCAGATGACATTCTCCTAGTGTAGAGTCAAGGAAGGAGGGCGCGCGTGTGCCACAAGGGCCCGGGGGCTTCCCTTCCTTCCTCCTCGCGCGTCAAGGAATGAGGGCACCGGGGGTGAGGCTTCTCTTCTTTCCTCCTCCTCCTCCTCCTCGCGCGCCCTCCTTCCTTGACTCAAGGAAGGAAGGAACGCCGTGAAGAGGAGGCAGAGGGAACCCCCCCCCCAGGCCTGCTGCCGGCTCCGGGGGCGGGGCTTCCCTTCCTTCCTCCTCTTTGCGCACCCTCCTTCCTTGACTCAAGGAAGGAGGGCGCACGGCGCGGCGAAGAGAAGGAGGAGGGGGTGTGTGCGGTAGAGGTTGGTTTGGGGGCGTAATTCCAAAGTGTGGCCTAGGGCAGTGTTTCTCAACCAGTGTGCCGTGGCACACTAGTGTGCCGTGACGGACCTGCTGCTGTGCCGCGAGAAAAGCTCTCTGCCCCCCTTCCTCCCCCCCCTCCTCCTGCCGAACTCCTGCTGCTTGGGGGAGGAGGAGGAAGGGCCGGGCGGTGGCGAAGAAAAAAAAGGGGCCAGGGCGCTGCCTCCTTCGGCCGTTTTTCTAGCCTGCCTCCAATCCGCCATGACTCTCACCCCTCGCTCGCTGAAGCCGCGTGGAGGAGCCCCGCCCACTGAAGCCCATCCACCGCTCATGCTCCTCCGTGGGAGAGCTGAAGCTGGGGGGAGGGGCAGGGCATGGTGCGGCCTGGCTCCGCCCTCCCCGGCTTTGGCAGTCCCAGCAGCTGCTCCAGCCTTGAGGGGACAGTGCGAAGCCACCATTGTCCTGGCTCTGGCACCTGGCTTGGCACTGCCCCTCAAGGCTGGAGCAGCTACTGGGAGAGGTGAAGACGAGGGAGGGGCGGGGCATGGCACGGCCTGGCTCCCCCCTCCCCGGCTTTGGCACTCCCAGCAGCTGCTCCAGCCTTGAGGGGACAGTGCGAAGCCACAATTGTCCTGGCTCTGGCACCGCTGGCTTCGCACTGTCCCCTCAAGGCTGGAGCAGCTGCTGGGAGAGGTGAAGATGGGGGAGGGGCGGGGCATGGCGCGGTCTGGCTCCGCCCCTCCCCGCTTATACTCCCAGCAGCTGCTCCAGCCTTGAGGGGACAGTGCAAAGCCACCATTGTCCTGGCTCTGGCACCGCTGGCTTGGCACTGCCCCCTCAAGGCTGGAGCAGCTACTGGGAGAGGTGAAGACGGGGGGAGGGGCGGGGCATGGCACGGCCTGGCTCCGCCCCCTCCCCTGGCTTTGGCACTCCCAGCAGCTGCTCCAGCCTTGAGGGGACAGTGCGAAGCCACAATTGTCCTGGCTCTGGCACCGCTGGCTTGGCACTGCCCCCTCAAGGCTGGAGCAGCTACTGGGAGAGGTGAAGATGGGGGAGGGGCGGGCATGGCACGGCCTGGCTCCGCCCTCCCCCGGCTGGCACTCCCAGCAGCTGCTCCAGCCTTGAGGGACAGTGCAAGCCACCATTGTCCTGGCTCTGGCACCGCTGGCTGGCACCCCTCAAGGCTGGAGCAGCTACTGGGAGGTGAAGACGGGGAGGGGCGGGGCATGGCAAGGCTTGGCTCCGCCCCTCCCCTGGCTGACACTCCCAGCAGCTGTTCCAGCCTTGAGGGGACAGTGCGAAGCCACCATTGTCCTGGCTCTGGCACCGCTGGCTTGGCACTGCCCCCTCAAGGCTGGAGCAGCTACTGGGAGAGGTGAAGACGGGGGAGGGGCGGGGCATGGCACGGCTTGGCTCCGCCCCCTCCCCTGGCTTTGACACTCCCAGCAGCTGCTCCAGCCTTGAGGGGACAGTGCGAAGCCACCATTGTCCTGGCTCTGGCACCGCTGGCTTGGCACTGCCCCCTCAAGGCTGGAACAGCTACTGGGAGAGGTGAGAGACGGGAGGGCGGGGCATGGCACGGCTTGGCTCCGCCCCCTCCCTCCGGCTTCGGCACTCCCAGCAGCTGCTTCAGCCTTGAGGGACAGTGAAGCCACCATTGTCCTGGCTCTGGCACCGCTGGCTTGGCACTGCCCCTCAAGGCTGGAGCAGCTACTGGGAGAGGTGAAGACAGGGGGAGGGGCGGGGCATGGCACGGCCTGGCTCCGCCCCCTCCCCTGGCTTTGGCACTTCCAGCAGCTGCTCCCAGCAGGCCACCATCCCCCAGCCGTTCTTTACTGTGTTAGAGTTTCATTTTGTGTCATTTTGGTTGGTGGTGTGCCCCCTGATTTTTTTAATGTTAAAAGTGTGCCGTGGCTCAAAAAAGGTTGGGAAACACTGGCCTAGGGCGCTGAAAGGGGTTAATCCGGGCCTGGTAAAGGCAACTTTCATATGTGGATCCGGAGGGTCTGGGCCAAATAACTGAACGGTGGGGGAAAGTGCAGGCCTTCTAGGACTTCCGATGCCTTCGTTTGGTGGCGTAGCACTTGCATGCGCAGCCCGTCCCCTCCCTCATGTGATTGCTAAGGTGCTTTGCGTACTCCCTTGTGCCATAAGATGAAGGCAGAATAAATATTCCCTTTCCTCTGTGTACTAAAATGGCGGGCAACAACCCGACCTTCTGATTCAGCAGCACATTCAGCTCTTCCAAAAAAGGAAAGGGCATGGAGACATTTCCTTGGGAATGGTACGTATGTGTTCTGTCAAGCGTGATGCCCCCACATGGAGTTATGGTATTCAAAGTTGGGTGCAAGGGCATTCATTTTATCCTGTAAACCAGTGTTTCACAACCGCTCTGACGCGGCACACTAGTGTGCCGTGGCGGACCTCCTGCTGTGCCGCGAGAAAAGCTGTCTGCCCCCCTTCCTTCCCCCTCCTCCTGCTGAACTCCTGCTGCTTGGGGGAGGAGGAGGAAGGGCCGGGTGGCGGAGAAGAAAAAGAAGAAGGGGCCGGGGCGCCGCCTCCTTCGGCCGTTTCCCCAGCCAGCCTCCAATCTGCCATGACTCCCGCCATGACTCTCGCCTCTCGCTCGCTGAAGCCATGCGGAGTAAACTCGCCCACTGAAGCCTGTCCACTGCTAAGGCTTCTCCTCTGTGGGAAAGCTGAAGCTGGGGGAGGGGTGCATGGCACGGCCTGGCTCGCCCCCTCCCCAGGCTTCAGCTCTTCCAGCAGCTGCTCCAGCCTTGAGGGGACAGTGCCAAGCCAGCATTGTGCTGGCTCTGCCACCGAGGGCTTGGCACTGTCCCCTCAAGGCTGGAGCAGCTGCTGGGAGAGGTGAAGCCGGGGGAGGGGGAGGGCATGGTGTGGCCTGGCTCCGCCCCTCCTGGGCTTTGGCACTCCCAGCAGCTGCTCCAGCCTTGAGGGACATGTGCCAAGCCACCATTGTGCTGGCTCTGCCACTGAGGGCTTGGCACTGCCCCCCTCAAGGCTGGAGCAGCTGCTGGGAGAGCTGAAGCTGGGGGAGGAGCGTGGCATGGCGCGGCTTGGCTCCACCCCCTCCCTGGGCTTTGGCACTCCCAGCAGCTGCTCCAGCCTTGAGGGGGCAGTGCCAAGCCAGCATTGTGCTGGCTCTGCCACCGAGGGCTTGGCACTGCCCCCTCAAGGCTGGAGCAGCTGCTGGGAGAGCTGAAGCTGGGGATGGGGCGTGGCATGGCGGCCTGGCTCCGCCCCTCCTCTGCTTTTGGCACTCCAGCAGCTGCTCCAGCCTTGAGGGGCAGTGCCAAGCCAGCATTGTGCTGGCTCTGCCACCGAGGGCTTGGCACTGTCCCCTCAAGGCTGGAGCAGCTGCTGGGAGAGCTGAAGCCGGGGGGAGGGGGCGAGGCATGGCTTCGCCCCATCCCCCAGCTTCGGCACTCCCAGCAGCTGCTCCCAGCAGGCCACCATCCCCCAGCTGTTCTATACTGTGTTAGTGTCATTTTGTGTCATTTTGGTTGGTGGTGTGCCCCCGGATTTTTTTAATGTTAAAAGTGTGCTCAAAAAAGGTTGGAAAACACTGCTGTAAACAATAAAAGAAGGGTTAATAGTCCAATGGGATGGTTAAGTTTCAGATCCAAAATGATGCTCACCTGCCTCCCCTTCAACCCAAGCTGAACTCACCCTGCCATGGATGCCCACCTGAAAGAGGTCAACAGGCCAAGCGCTCGATGAGGACAAGCGACCAGGAGGCATTGGCGTGCCTTTCCACATTTTGCACACATTTTATATCGTGCTCCAAATGAGCGCATACACAACAGCTCTTGGCAAAAGGGTGTTTCATACACAACATGCGTCTATCACAGTTCCGAGAAAAAATGAAGGGGGGGGGGGGGAGGGGAAACCAGCCCTCCCAGGACATTTTTCCGTTACGTTTTGCTCCGTGACACAACGGACAAGACCCATATTGACAGCTGGGGTTGGCTGCAAAAGCAACACTCGGGGAGGCAAACGGCAAAGGCTTCTGAGCCGGATCACTGATCGACTCAATGCTGACAGTTGGCAAACAAGAGCCCAAAGGGTGCCCAAAGCTCTCGGGTCCAAAGCGCATGAAGAAAATAAAAGCTAGTTGCGGGCTCTTTCCTGACTCCTGAATGACTCCGCGCGTCCAGAGGATTCTTCGTGCACTGGATGCAAAGAGGATACTGAGTTTTCTCAGTCGGGAAGAGAGTTGCCATCCGGGCACCCTGTATAGCATGAGAAGAGCTGCCAATCAGAATGCCAATGATCCAAAGTACCTGCCTGGACCCAAAGGCTGCTTCTGAGTTTGTGCCCACCTTCCCAGTACTTAGGTGATCCCTCCTTGTCCGAGTAGGATTGTCTTCCAGGTTCGCTGTACTTGCGGTGCGTCCGCAGGTGACTGTGGAGCAGTCAGGGCATCACTTTCCAGGTGGGAGGTGGTCCCGTTCAGGGTTGGCTTGGCGCGCCTTCCTCTTGGCACGTTTCTCCCTTTTGCCCTCCATTCGTGCCTCTTCAAATTCTACAGCACTGCTGGTCACAGCTGACCTCCAGCTGGAGCGCTCAAGGGCCAGGGCTTGTGAGTTTGTGCCCACCTTCCCAGTACTTAGGCGATCCCTCGTTGTCTGAGTAGGATTGTCTTCCAGGTTCACTGTACATGCAGTGGGTCCGTAGGTGACTGTGAGGGCATCACTTTCCAGGTGGGAGGTGGTCCCGTTTGGGGTTGGCTTGACGTGCTTTCTTCTTGGCACGCTTCTCCCTTTCGCCCTACATTCGTGTCTCTTCAAATTCTACAACACTGCTAGTCACAGCTGACCTCCAGCTGGAGCGCTCAAGGGCCAGGGCTTCCCAGTTCTCAGACTAAGTTTTTAAGGTTGGCATTGAGTCCATGTTTAAATCTCTTTTCCTGCCCACCAACAGTCCATTTTCCGTTCTTGAGTTCGAAGTAGAGCAACTGCTTTGGGAGACGGTGGTCGGGCATCCGGACAACATGGCCAGTTCAGCGGAGTTGATGGCGGAGGGCCATCGCTTCAATGCTGGTGGTCTTTGCTTCTTTCAGCATGCTGACATATGTCCGCTTGACTTCCCAAGAGATATGCAGGATTTTTCAGAGGCAGCGCTGATGGAATAGTTCCAGGAGTTGCATGTGACGTCTGTAAACAGTCCACGTCTCTCAGGCGTGTAGTAGGGTTGGGATGGCAATAGCTTTATAAACAAGGACGTTGGTCTCCCTACGGATGTCCCTCAAACACTCCTCAAACACTCTGTTGTTGTATTTCAGTGTCAATGCGTTCATTGTTTCACAGGCATAAATGCTAGCTTTACAAACAAGCCCCTTGGTCTCCCTACGGATGCTCCTCAAACACTCTCTGCTTCATTCGTGCTGCACTGTTGTATTTCAGTGTCAATGTTGACGTCTGTAGACAGTCCATGTTTCGCAGGCGTATAGCAGGGTTGGGAGGACAATAGCTTTATAAACAAGGCGGTTGGTCTCCCTACGGATGTCCCAGTCCCTAAACACTCTCTGCTTCATTCGCAAGACTGCTGCACTCGCAGAGCTCAGGCGTTGTTGTATTTCAGTGTCAGTGTTGACGTCTGTAGACAGTCCATGTTTCACAGGCGTAGAGCAGGGTTGGGAGGACAATGGCTTTATAAACAAGGACGTTGGTCTCCCTACGGATGTCCCGGTCCTCAAGCACTCTCTGCTTCATTCGGAAGACTGCTGCACTCGCAGAGCTCAGGCGTTGTTGCATTTCAGTGTCAATGTTGATGTCTGTAGACAGTCCATGTTTCACAGGCGTATAGTAGGGTTGGGAGGACAATAGCTTTATAAACAAGGATGTTGGTCTCCCTATGGATGTCCCGGTCCTCAAGCACTCTCTGCTTCATTCAGGAAAATGCTGCACTCGCAGAGCTCAGGCGTTGTTGCATTTCAGTGTCAAAGTTGATGTCTGTAGACAGTCCATGTTTGACAGGCATATAGCAGAGTTGGGAGGACAATAGCTTTATAAACAAGGATGTTGGTCTCCCTATGGATGTCCCGGTCCTCAAGCACTCTCTGCTTCATTCGCAAGACTGCTGCACACGCAGAGCTCAGGCGGTGTTGTATTTCAGTGTCAGTATTGACGTCTGTAGACAGTCCAGGTTTCGCAGGCATAGAGCAGGGTTGGGAGGACAATAGCTTTATAAACAAGGACGTTGGTCTCCCTACGGATGTCCCGGTCTTCAAACACTCTCTGCTTCATTCGGAAGACTGCTGCACTCGCAGAGCTCAGGCATTGTTGTATTTCAGTGTCAATGTTGACGTCTGTAGACAGTCCATGTTTCACAGGCGTATAGCAGGGTTGGGAGGACAATAGCTTTATAAACAAGGACGTTGGCCTCCCTACGGATGTCCCGGTCCTCAAACACTCTCTGCTTAATTCGGAAGACTGCTGCACTCACAGAGCTCAGGCATTGTTGTATTTCAGTGTCAATGTTGACATCTGTAGACAGTCCATGTTTCACAGGCGTATAGCAGGGTTGGGAGGACAATAGCTTTATAAACAAGGACGTTGGTCTCCCTACGGATGTCCCAATCCTCAAACACTCTCTGCTTAATTCGGGAAAATGCTGCACTCGCAGAGCTCAGGTGGTGTTGTATTTCAGTGTCAATGTTGACGTCTGTAGACAGTCCATGTTTCACAGGCGTACAGCAGGGTTGGGAGGACAATAGCTTTATAAACAAGGACGTTGGTCTCTCTACGGATGTCCCGGTCCTCAAACACTCTCCGCTTCATTTGGGAAAATGCTTCACTTGCAGAGCTCAGGCGGTGTTGTCTTTCGGTGTCAATGTTGACTTTTGTGGAGAGGTGGCTGCCCAATGGCATTGCAGAGGGAATGGCTGGTGAAAAAGCACTTTGGTGTTCTCAGTGTTCAATGACAGGCCGAGCTTCTCGTATGCTTCTGCACCTTCC
Source organism: Anolis apletophallus (assembly GCA_030556195.1). Classification (NCBI taxonomy): domain Eukaryota; kingdom Metazoa; phylum Chordata; class Lepidosauria; order Squamata; family Anolidae; genus Anolis; species Anolis apletophallus. The sequence continues at coordinate 133,770 of JARBWK010000019.1, forward strand.
CCGTACACAGTAGTCCTAAAGGGATGCAGTGTCCAGAGTCCGCAACAAGACTAGGCAAGGTGAGAACTCCTAGTTTGGTTCCCAAAGGCAAAAGCAAGAGGAGGGGAGGCCTGGATGAGGGCGAAGTGGTCCTCATCTGTCTTGCCTCCGGAGTGTTGGTGAAGGTGGGTAATGCCGGGTGGGGGGCACGTCGTAGTGGCTGGGGATGTGGCTGTTCTTTGGGGAGTCGTAGTGGTTGGGCGGAAGTGTCTGAGGGCTTGGCGAGGTGGCTCCTTCTGCTCCAGAGACAGAGCGACCTGGGAGGTGGGAGGAGAAAGATGCAGAGAGTTGTACGGTGTTCCCTCGCTACTTCGCGGTCCGCTTTACGCGGACTCGCTGTTTCGCGGGTTTTTTAAAATATTAATAAAAATAATAAAAATATTTATTTCCAGTGGAGGCCTAGGACCCTGGAAGTGTGGCAGCCTGAGGTGCGGCAGGGAAGGCATGCCTCCCTGGCCTCCACAGACCCCGGAAGTGCGGTGGCCTGAGGCATGGCGAAGAAGGCCTGCCTTCCTGGCCTGCTGCTGCCTGCATGGCTCCGAAGGCTCTGCCTGGGTCTGAGGAGGCCAGGGAGGCAGGCAGGCACCCTCGGGATGGACAGGGAGTCTGGTATTATTATTATTATTATTATTATTATTATTATTTATACCCCACCACCATCTCCCAGAAGGGACTCAGGGCGGCTTACATGAGGCCAAGCCCAACTACACAGTAGTAAAAACAACCAGGCCCGGATTACCCACGAGGCCACACTAGGCCATGGCCTATGGGCGCAGGCCTAGGGGGGGCGGCAGATGAAGGACCCAAAAAAAAATTTTTAAACAAAACTGCAACATGCGGCCGCATGATGACTCTCTCTCGGGAGAGGGCAGGGGGAGAGTGCTGCGAGGGGGCGGGGGAGGAGGGAATGGCGCCCCCCTCGCCATCGCCCCCGCCCCCTTGTCAAGGAAGGAGGGCGTGCCGTGAGGAGGATGAGGCGGATGGAATCCCTGCCCCGCGCGGCAGGAGGGCTCTGCCTCCTCCACCATGTTCCTGGGTGCCATGCATGGCCGGCAGAGGCTGCGGCCTCGGAGGGCTTCCTTTCTTTCCTCCTCCTCCTCGGGAAGAGGAAGGAAGGGAAGCTCCCGGGGCCGCTGCCGGCCATGCGCAGCACCCAGGAACATGGCGGAGGAGGCAGAGGCGCCCTCCTGCCACGTGTGCATGCCCAGCAGCGCCCCGGGGACGGAGCTTCCCTTCCTCCTCCTCCCCCCCGCAACTGCCTTCTGGTCACGGCAACAAGGAAGAGGCGGAAGGAAGCCCCACCCCCGGCAGTGCTGCCGCGCATGCTCAGCAACACCCCGTGGGCGGAGCTTCCAACGTGTGGCCTAGGGCGCCAGAATAAGTTAAACCAGGCCTGAAAACAACACAAAAAAACAATACAATCGATAAAACAGATATAAACAGTAAGTACGCAAAGTTTCAAACCATAGTGGCCAGGCCAGATGTCATATATGAAAATATTTAAAAAAATAAATAAACACTGGACGTGGACGGAGATAAGATGTAAGGAAGTGCGGGTAAGGAAATAATGTATAAAAAAATATAAAATAATGTATAAATATTAAAATTAATATAGCGTCCCAACTTTGCGGATTTTCACTTATTGCGGGTGGTCCTGGAACGGAACCCCCGCGATAAGTGAGGGAACGCTGTAGTTTTTCAGGGCAAAGCAACACACCCTAGGGCTGTCATGGGTACGGCTCTGCATTTCTGGGCTTTAGCACAGCTGGTTAATCACCAACAGCAATGGATAATATACTCCTGGCTGGGGATGATGGGAGTCAGGACCCCAGCCCAGTACCTCCTTCCTCCTCGTCCTCCTCCAATTCGGAGATGCTGATCTCCGCATAGGAACGCTCCCGCTTAGCAGGGGACTTCATCTCCATATAGCTGCCCTCCAAGGGCCGGCCGGTGAGGACGGGCAGGTCCTTGATGGTGGCGTAGGGGTTTTCACTACCCAGGGAGCTGTCGCTTCGACATAGGGCTTCCTCAGCAGGATACCCTGAAGGAGAAGAAAGGTTCATGGATTAGCACCAACCAGCATCAAGGCTACACTGAGGAGTCCCTACCAATCCCTTTTGCCAGGCAGATTGCATCCACTCCACTGGTCTCTGTGGGCACCGAGTTTCCCCAGGAACCGTGCCCCTGGCAGCCAAGAGCGGAGGCAAAAACATTAGGCCTGGGCAATCATGGTTCTAAATGGTACTAAAGTATTTACAAAACTAAAGTTCTGGTGGTGAAAACTAGGTGGCGCTGGTGCTTTGCTTCTGCAGTGTTGCTAAAGTTCTGGTGGTGAACACTAGGTGGCGCTGGTGCTTTGTTTCTACAGTGTTGCTAAAGTTCTGGTGGTGAACACTAGGTGGCGCTGGTGCTTTGCTTCTACGGTGCTGCTAAAGTTCTGGTGGTGAACACTAGGTGGCGCTGGTGCTTTGCTTCTACGGTGCTGCTAAAGTTCTGGTGGTGAACACTAGGTGGCGCTGGTGCTTTGCTTCTACAGTGTTGCTAAAGTTCTGGTGGTGAACACTAGGTGGCGCTGGTGCTTTGCTTCTACAGTGTTGCTAAAGTTCTGGTGGTGAACACTAGGTGGCGCTGGTGCTTTGCTTCTACAGTGTTGCTAAAGTTCTGGTGGTGAACACTAGGTGGCGCTGGTGCTTTGCTTCTACAGTGTTGCTAAAGTTCTGGTGGTGAACACTAGGTGGCGCTGGTGCTTTGCTTCTACAGTGTTGCTAAAGTTCCTGTGGGTGAACACTAGGTGGCGCTGGTGCTTTACTTCTACAGTGGTGCTAAAGTTCTGGTGGTGAACAACTAGGTGGCGCTGGTGCTTTGCTTCTACAGTGTTGCTAAAGTTCTGGTGGTGAACACTAGGTGGCGCTGGTGCTTTGCTTCTACAGTGTTGCTAAAGTTCCTGTGGTGAACACTAGGTGGCGCTGGTGCTTTGCTTCTACAGTGTTGCTAAAGTTCTGGTGGTGAACACTAGGTGGCGCTGGTGCTTTGCTTCTACAGTGTTGCTAAAGTTCTGGTGGTGAACACTAGGTGGCGCTGGTGCTTTGCTTCTACAGTGCTGCTAAAGTTCTGGTGGTGAACACTAGGTGGCGCTGGTGCTTTGCTTCTACAGTGCTGCTAAAGTTCTGGTGGTGAACACTAGGTGGCGCTGGTGCTTTGCTTCTACAGTGCTGCTAAAGTTCTGGTGGTGAACACTAGGTGGCGCTGGTGCTTTGCTTCTACAGTGTTGCTAAAGTTCTGGTGGTGAACACTAGGTGGCGCTGGTGCTTTGCTTCTACAGTGCTGCTAAAGTTCTGGTGGTGAACACTAGGTGGCGCTGGTGCTTTGCTTCTACAGTGTTGCTAAAGTTCTGGTGGTGAACACTAGGTGGCGCTGGTGCTTTGCTTCTACAGTGTTGCTAAAGTTCTGGTGGTGAACACTAGGTGGCGCTGGTGCTTTGCTTCTGCAGTGTTGCTAAAGTTCTGGTGGTGAACACTAGGTGGCACTGGTGCTTTGCTTCTACAGTGTTGCTAAAGTTCTGGTGGTGAACACTAGGTGGCGCTGGTGCTTTGCTTCTACAGTGTTGCTAAAGTTCTGGTGGTGAACACTAGGTGGCACTGGTGCTTTGCTTCTACAGTGTTGCTAAAGTTCTGGTGGTGAACAATAGGTGGCGCTGGTGCTTTGCTTCTACAGTGTTGCTAAAGTTCTGGTGGTGAACACTAGGTGGCGCTGGTGCTTTGCTTCTACAGTGTTGCTAAAGTTCTGGTGGTGAACACTAGGTGGCGCTGGTGCTTTGCTTCTACAGTGTTGCTAAAGTTCTGGTGGTGAACACTAGGTGGCGCTGGTGCTTTGCTTCTACAGTGCTGCTAAAGTTCTGGTGGTGAACACTAGGTGGCGCTGGTGCTTTGCTTCTACAGTGCTGCTAAAGTTCTGGTGGTGAACACTAGGTGGCGCTGGTGCTTTGCTTCTACAGTGTTGCTAAAGTTCTGGTGGTGAACACTAGGTGGCGCTGGTGCTTTGCTTCTACAGTGTTGCTAAAGTTCTGGTGGTGAACACTAGGTGGCGCTGGTGCTTTGCTTCTACAGTGTTGCTAAAGTTCTGGTGGTGAACACTAGGTGGCGCTGGTGCTTTGCTTCTGCAGTGTTGCTAAAGTTCTGGTGGTGAACACTAGGTGGCGCTGGTGCTTTGCTTCTACAGTGTTGCTAAAGTTCTGGTGGTGAACACTAGGTGGCACTGGTGCTTTGCTTCTACAGTGTTGCTAAAGTTCTGGTGGTGAACACTAGGTGGCGCTGGTGCTTTGCTTCTACAGTGTTGCTAAAGTTCTGGTGGTGAACACTAGGTGGCACTGGTGCTTTGCTTCTACAGTGTTGCTAAAGTTCCTGTGGTGAAACACTAGGTGGCGCTGGTGCTTTGCTTCTACAGTGTTGCTAAAGTTCTGGTGGTGAACACTAGGTGGCACCGGTGCTTTGCTTCTACAGTGTTGCTAAAGTTCCTGTGGTAAACACTAGGTGGCGCTGGTGCTTTGCTTCTACAGTGTTGCTAAAGTTCTGGTGGCGAACACTAGGTGGCGCTGGTGCTTTGCTTCTACAGTGTTGCTAAAGTTCTGGTGGTGAACACTAGGTGGCACTGGTGCTTTGCTTCTACAGTGTTGCTAAAGTTCCTGTGGTGAACACTAGGTGGCGCTGGTGCTTTGCTTCTACAGTGTTGCTAAAGTTCTGGTGGTGAACAATAGGTGGCGCTGGTGCTTTGCTTCTACAGTGTTGCTAAAGTTCTGGTGGTGAACACTAGGTGGCGCTGGTTCTTTGCTTCTACAGTGCTGCTAAAGTTCTGGTGGTGAACACTAGGTGGCGCTGGTGCTTTGCTTCTACGGTGCTGCTAAAGTTCTGGTGGTGAACACTAGGTGGCGCTGGTGCTTTGCTTCTGCGGTGTTGCTAAAGTTCTGGTGGTGAACACTAGGTGGCGCTGGTGCTTTGCTTCTACAGTGTTGCTAAAGTTCCGAACACTAGGTGGCGCTGGTGCTTTGCTTCTAAAGTTCTACAGTGTTGCTAAAGTTCTGGTGGTGAACACTAGGTGGCGCTGGTGCTTTGCTTCTACAGTGTTGCTAAAGTTCTGGTGGTGAACACTAGGTGGCGCTGGTGCTTTGCTTCTACAGTGTTGCTTCTGTTCTGGTGGTGAACACTAGGTGGCGCTGGTGATTTTCTTCTACAGTGTTGCTATAGTTCTGGTGGTGAACACTAGGTGGTGCTGGTGCTTTGCTTCTACAGGTGGCGCTGGTGCTTTGCTTCTACAGTGTTGCTAAAGTTCTGGTGGTGAACACTAGGTGGCGCTGGTGCTTTGCTTTCTACAGTGTTGCTAAAGTTCTGGTGGTGAACACTAGGTGGCGCTGGTGCTTTGTTTCTACAGTGTTGCTAAAGTTCTGGTGGTGAACACTAGGTGGCGCTGGTGCTTTGCTTCTACAGTGTTGCTAAAGTTCTGGTGGTGAACACTCGGTGGCGCTGGTACTTTGCTTCTACAGTGTTGCTAAAGTTCTGGTGGTGAACACTAGGTGGCGCTGGTGCTTTGCTTCTACAGTGTTGCTAAAGTTCTGGTGGTGAAAACTAGGTGGCGCTGGTGCTTTGTTTCTACAGTGTTGCTAAAGTTCTGGTGGTGAACACTAGGTGGCGCTGGTGCTTTGCTTCTACAGTGTTGCTAAAGTTCTGGTGGTGAACACTAGGTGGCGCTGGTGCTTTGCTTCTACAGTGTTGCTAAAGTTCTGGTGGTGAACACTAGGTGGCGCTGGTGCTTTGCTTCTACAGTGTTGCTAAAGTTCTGGTGGTGAACACTAGGTGGCGCTGGTGCTTTGCTTCTACAGTGTTGCTAAAGTTCTGGTGGCGAACACTAGGTGGCACTTTCAAAACTTCATTATTGTTTCATTATTGGCGATGTTTAAGACAGAACTAATTAGGAACTGCCATTTATAACGAAATTTTGAAAATTTACCAACAGAAAATACTGGGAAGGTTTGGTGGGCATTGACCTTGAGTTTGGGAGTTGTAGTTCACCTATATCCAGAGAGCACCGTGAACCCAAACAATGATGGATCTGGATCAAAATTGGCACGAATACTCAATATACCCAAATGTGAACACTGTTTGAGGGTTTTTTTGGGGGAGACCTTGACATTTGGGAGTTGTAGTTGCTGGGATTTGTAGTTCACCTACAATCAAAGAGCATTTTGAACTCCACCAACAATGGAATTGAACCAAATTTGGCACACAGAACTCCCATGACCAAGAGAAAATACTGGAAGGGTTTGGTGGGCATTGACCTTGAGTTTGGGAGTTGTAGTTCACCTACATCCAGAGAGCACTGTGGACTCAAGCAAGGATGGATCTGGACCAAACTTAGACCATAGAATCATAGAATCCTAGAGTTGGAAGAGACCTCATGGGCCATCCAGTCCAACCCCATTCTTCCATGAAGCAGGAAAATTGCATTCAGATGGCCATCCAGCCTCTGTTTAAAAGCTTCCAAAGAAGGAGCCTCCACCACACTCCGGGGCAGAGAGTTCCACTGTTGAATGGCTCTCACAGCCAGGAAGTTCTGCCTAATGTTCAGATGGAATCTTCTGTCTTGTAGTTTGAAGAGAAATATGTATTTTCTGATGGTCTTTGGCGACCTCTCTGACACTTCCCTTGCGACCCCCCCCCCAGGGGTCTTGACCCCCAGATTGTGAAACGCTGCTCTAGCCCAGGGCTGTCCAACTTCTACCGGACCTTGGGCCAGAATTCCGGTCACTGATCACCTGGGGGGCCAAGCCCCCGGCTCCGCCCCCTCCCCTCCCCCGCTCCGCCCCCTAATTAAAATACAATTAAATATAATTATAACAGAAAGGTGGAAGGTTGGATATTTAATATTATATCCCCAGAACAAAATTATATTAATGAAGCAATCCATTTAATATTATATTCCCCAGGCCCAGAACATATGGGAGTTGTAGTTGCTGGGATTGGTAGTTCGCCTACAATCAAAGAGCATTCTAAACCCCACCAATGATGGAATTAACCAATCTTGGCACACAGAACTCCCATGACCAACAAGAAATACTGGAAGGCTTTGGTGGGCATTGACCTTGAGTTGTGGAGTTGTAGTTCACCTCCATCCAGAGAGCACTGTGGACTCAAATAATGATGGATCTGGAGAACTGGAGAAGCAGGAACGGACGCCCTGCCCTCCGGTTCGCAGCGGTTTGCACCGGCGCCGCCGAGAGAGGGACAAGGGGCGGTGCAGGGAGGAGGAGCTGGCTCCCTTCCTCCTCCCTGCCCCCCCCCCCCCCCCCCCCCATTTTTTTAAAAAATATATTTTTAAATTTTTTTAAAAAAAAATTTTTTAATTTTTTTTTTAAAAAAATAATTTTTAAACAAAAATTCTTGCAGGAGGGGAGGCGGGCCGTGTCCAAGAGGCTGGCGGGCCGTGCACGGCCCGCGGGCCGCCTGTTGGACAGGCCTGCTCTAGCCCATACCCAGGAAGTGCCTTACTTGCACATAGTTCTACCTCACACGCCTTACCTTTGCAGGGAGGTTTCCCCAGTCCATTTGTGTAGCTGTAGCTGCGGTCCATCTGGCCTCCTCCTGGTTTGGGGGGGAAATGGGGCAGCCAAGTTAGAAAAAGACAGAGCTGCTGCCGCCTTCGCTTCTGAGGACCGGAGGGCAGATTGTCCTTGTCACTCAGCTTGAGAGAGACTCTCATGTTTGCCAGGGAGTCACCCATCTTTGGAAAGGCAACCAAGCCTGAATGGAGAAATGCCATCTTACCGTGCCAAGGGCCGGGGCCAAGGGTGGGTGGCAGAGACCCCCGGAGGTGTTTCCAATCCGCCGGGAGAGTGGCGTTCCCTTCTGCCCCGTACATTCCGGGCCATTCCCGTTCCAAGTTCTTCACAGGGGAGAAAAGCTGGCTGCTGACCAACTGCAGAAGAAATGGGAAAACATAGGGAGAGGGTTCTTCCGTAGAGCAGTGTTTCCCAACCTTTTTTGAGCCGCGGCACACTTTTTACATTTGCAAAATCCTGGGGCACACCACCAACCAAAATGACACAAAATGACACTCTAACACAGTCATACATATAGTTAATATGTTTTTAAATGTATTTATACACTCAGTGTGAAACCTGGGCCTGTTTCGATGAACACAACATAGATATCCCGGCAGGAATGGCAGAAAGGCACAAACTTCCCACACAGAACTCCCGTAACCAAGAGAAAATGCTATAAGAGTTTGGATAGGCATTGACCTTGAGTTTTGGAGTTGTAGTTCACCTATATCCAGAGAGCACTGTGGACTCAAACAATGTTAGATCAGGACCAAACTTGGCATGAATACTCAATATGCCCAAATATGAACGCAGATGGAGTTCAGGGGAAATAGACCTTGACATTTGGGAGTTGTAGTTGCAGGGATTTATAGTTCCCCTACAATCAAAGAGCATTCTGAACCTCACCAATGATAGAATTGGGCCAAACTTCCCCCACACAGAACCCCCAGGAGGCAAGAGGAGGTGTCTACTTGGGGAAAGGGAGGCGGGCCTTCCCAATGCATGGAGAGGGAGAGACCAAGTAGACAATGGGTGGGGAGGGGGGGGTTGTTTGTAATTTTGTGCCTTTATTGAGGTAGGTTTCTTAGGGTTTTATACTTCAACACACTACTCCCCTCGGGAGGTTCCAATTTCCCACGGCACACCTGATGATCGTTCACGGCACACTAGTGTGCCCCGGCACACTGGTTGAGAAACATTGCCGTAGAGCAAGGACCTGGCTTGAGAGCGCAGAGGTTGGTGTCCCACTGGCAGATTTATTTATTAATTATTTACTAGCTGAGGACCTGGCGGTGCCCGAGCTATTTGAGGAAGGCATTGTGTGCCAAGGTTGGTTCCTATTAGATGTGTATGTGGCTTGCAGTGGTCTCAGGAAGTTAGTGAAGGTACTGCAAGTCCCATTGGCCATGGTCCATCCCCCTCCCAACAGCACCAGGGTGTAGAGTGGGTCATGGGGGCTCTTAGTGCCACGTTTGGTGTTGATCATTCATTAGATGAGGGTCGCAGTAGTCTCAGAAGGTGAGTGAAGGTACTTCAAGTCCCATCAGCCATGGTCCATCCCCCTCCAAACAGCACCAGGATGTAGAGTGGGTCATGAGGGCTTTGTGTGCCAAGTTTGGTCTTGATTAGTCATTGAATGAGGGTCGCAGCAGTCTTGGGAAGTGAGTGGGGGTACTTCAAGTCCCATCATTCGTGGTCCATCCTCCTCAATACTGCACCAGAATGAGTCATGGGGGCTCTGTGTGCCAAGTTTGGTCTTGATCAGTGTTTGGATGAGGTTGGCAATGGTCTGGTGAAATGAGTGGAGGTACTTCAAGTTCCATCATCCGTGGTCCATCCTCTGAACTGCATCAAGACGTCCATTGGGTCATGGGGGCTTTTTGTGCCAAGTGTGGTCATGATTATGCACTGGATGATGGTCGCAGCGGGCTTGGGAAGTGAATGGAGGTACTTGAAATCCTTCTTCATGGTCCATCCTCCTCTAAACTGCAGTAGGATGGAGTGTGGGTCATGGGGGTACTGTGTGCCAAGTTTGGTCTTGTGGTTCAGGGCTGCCTTGGTCTGTGGGGAATGAAGAGTTTGAAAGTACTACAAATCTCATAACCTGTGATGGTACTTCAAGTCCCATCATCCATGGTCCTCCCTACTCCAAACTGCAGTAGAATGAATCATGGGTTATAGGGGCTCAGTGTGCCAAGGTTGGTTACTGTTAATTCAGGCCATACACAATGTCCCATTAACTGAGGCCTAGTCAGGGAAATCAAGTTAATGAAGCCGTACTGTAAATTTTGAGCCTGGTTTGTGATTTGTAGGGGCTACAGTGTTTTCTGGGAAGTTAATTGGGTGAAGGTAGTGCAAATCCCATCATTCGTGGCCCATCCTGTCCTAAACTCTCTTTTGGGGCCTGTAATGTTCTGGCCTGCTCTGCTGAATGGCCAGGCAGCCATTTTCTAAAAGCTGAGGGGGAGGAGAAAACAGGAATCCATTTTGTTTTCACAGAGCCAAGTGGGGAGGGAATGTTGATGGTGCATTTTTTCCCCTCAGTGGGAAGAAATCCTGTTGTTTGAATGTAGAGGCCTGGATTCTGGGATGCTGGCTAATCTGTGGCTATCAATGCCCTCTGTCTGGTGCCTTAGAATTTTGGAGTGGCGAGGCTGGCCAATCAAAGGACTTTATGCAAATAGCTGCCACATATCCGCCCTTCCGCCCTCCGCACACATACATACATACAAACATTCCGCTTTATTAAGGCATACAGATATACAGATTTACTTTATTTCTACCCTGGGACTCAGGGTGGCTTCACGATGCATCAATGATGCTATACAAAATCCATCTATGTATATAATAAAAGTCAGTGTTTGCGGGCGGTGGTGCGGAGGGAGGAATATGTGCCAGCATTTCGATTGGCTGCCACTGTGGGATTATTTGCATAAAGGGCTCTGATTGGCCAGCCTCAGAACTCCAACATTCTACGGCCCCAGAGAGAGGGGATTGGTTGCCATTGAAATGGTATTCGCATAAAGGACTCCGATTGGCCAACCACATTCCAACATTCTCAGAGGGAAAAGGAAAGGCCTCAGGCAGTCAGCCACTGCGAGTCACAGCAATGACAGATCAGGACCAAACTTGGCAAACAGGGGACCAATGGCCCACTTCACAACCTCGTGTGGTTTAGGGCAGGATGGGCCATGAATGATGGGATTTGCAGTACCTTCACGTCATTCACTTCCCAAACAACACTGTAGCCCCTACAAATCACAGACCAGGCCCACAATTGACAGCAAGGCTTCCTTAACTTGATTCTCCTGACTAGGCCCCCAACAATGACAGAACAAGACCAAACTTGGCACACAGACCCCCCCCAAGATGCACCCTACATCCTGGTGCAGTTTGAGGGAGGATGGACCATAGATGATGGGACTTGCAGTACTTCAATTCACTTCCTTAGAGCACTGTGGCCGACACCAATGACGAATCAGGACCAAACTTGGCAGACAGAGGCCCAATGACCCACTTTACAAACCTGCTGCGGTTTACGGCAGGATGGCTCACAAATGATGGGATTTGCAGTACCTTCACCCAATTCATTTCCCACAGAACATTGCAGCCCCTACAAATCAGAGACCAGGCCCAAACTTGGCACACAGAGTACCCATGACCCACTCTACACCCTGGTGCAGTTTTGAGTGGGACGGACCACGGATGATGGGAGTTGAAGTACCTTCACTCACTTTCTGAGACCGCTGCGACCCTCATCCAATGACTGATCAAGACCACACTTGGCACACAGAACCCCCATGACCCAATCTGCATCCTGGTGCAGTTTGGAGAACGGGGGACCATGGATGATGGGACTTCCAGTACCTTCCCTCACTTCCAGAGACTGCTGCAACCCTCATCCAGAGAATGATCAAGACCAAATGTGACACACACAGCCCCCATGACCCACTCTACATCCTGGTGCTGTTTGGAGGGGGATGGACCATGGCCAATGGGACTCGCAGTACCTTCACTAAGTTCCTGAGACCACTGCAAGCCACATAAACATCTAATAGGAAGCAACCTTGGCACACAATGCCTTCCTCAGATAACCCAGGCACCGCCGGGTCCTCAGCTAGTAATCAATAAAAACGATTAGTACAAAATATTATAAAATCATCAATAAAAACATTAACTATCTCATTTATTTATTTATTTATTTATTTATTTATTTATTTATTTAGAGGATTTGTACCCCGCCCTTCTCTACCCCCGAAGAGGGACTCAGGGCGGCTTACATCGGCAGCAATTCGATGCCGCAACAGTACAATCAATAGTAAACAACAACATTCAACAGATCAAAAACCATTGAAAATACAAAAAATCCAAGCTCTAAAGTCACCAATTAAGCCAATCCACAGTCCATTTCTATATCTTGTCATCCTTTTACTGACCGCCTGGTCCCATAGCCACATTTTAAGGTTTTTTTCCTAAAGGAAAGGAGGGAGGAAGTTGACCTAATATCGCTGGGGAGCGGGTTCCACAGGCGAGGGGCCACCACCGAGAAGACCCTGTCCCTCGTCCCCATCGAGTATACTTGTGACGAAGGTGGGATCGAGAGCAGGGCCTCCCCGGAAGATTGTAAAGGTGGGACATAACATGCTGTTACAACCAGAGTTCAGCCAATAATTCCGATATCGTCATATCAACAAAATTCAACTCCAGTTGCCATTAGGTAAATTCCTCCCACAATTGTGGAAACAACAATTGTGGGAGGCCACCACCGAGAAGGCCACGGTTGGATGGCTGTCAGACTGTTAGGGTCCTTGCCATTCAGCAGTGGGAAGAGCAGCTAGGTGGGTTTCAGTCCCCCATCAGCAGAAAGCCAAGGCCAGGAGGAAGGACAAAGTGTGAGGGATGAGAGGCAGGGTCTGGCACAGTCGGAGCCAAATCAACCCGCATGGAAGCCTTTTCCCCAATCCTCCTCCCAATAAGGACCTTCTCTGTGGTGGATCCTACCCTTGGCCCAAGAGATGTCAACCGTGCCACAGCTGTGCAGGCTTTCAGGCGAGGATCCTTACCTTACCCCCAGATGGATCTGGAAGGCTAGGGATGGGAGGGCCTGGAGAGCAGGGCGACAAGGTGTGGTAACTGGGGTTCGAGTAGTAGTGGTGGGTGTAACTGGGAGGTACATCTGAGAGAGAGAGAGAGAGAGAGAGAAGATAGACAAACAGACACTTCATCACCCTTACTACATTCCACTGAGTTCTACACTTAAAATGTGGTAACCCACTGAGCTCTACTCGACCAAACACTTGACCTGGTACTTTGTAGTTTAGGGAGTTTGTAGTTTAGGGAGGAACCTTTGTTTGTAGTTTAGAGAGGAACCTTTTTGTAGTTTAGGGAGGAACCTTTGTAGTTTAGTTTAGGGAGGAACCTTTGTTTGTGTTTAGGAGGAACCTTTGTTTGTAGTTTAGGGTTTAGGGAGGAACCTTTGTTTGTACTTTAGGAGGAACCTTTGTTTGTAGTTTAGGGAGGAACCTTTGTTTGTAGTTTAGGGAGGAACCTTTGTTTGTAGTTTAGGAAGGAACCTTTGTTTGTAGTTTAGGGAGGAACCTTTGTTTGTAGTTTAGGGAGGAACCTTTGTAGTTTAGGGAGGAACCTTTGTTTGTAGTTTAGGGAGGAACCTTTGTTTGTAGTTTAGGGAGGAACCTTTGTTTGTAGTTTAGGGAGGAACCTTTGTTTGTAATTTAGGAGGAACCTTTGTTTTAAGTTTAGGGGAGGAACCTTTGTTTGTAGTTTAGGGAGGAACCTTTGTTTGTAGTTTAGGGAGGAACCTTTGTTTGTAGTTTAGGGAGGAACCTTTGTTTGTAGTTTAGGGAGGAACCTTTGTTTGTAGTTTAGGGAGGAACCTTTGTTTGTAGTTTAGGGGAGGAACCTTTTTGTTTTAGGAAACCTTTGTTTGTAGGGAGGAACCTTTGTTTGTGTTTGTTTTGTTTGTAGTTTAGGGAGGAACCTTTGTTTGTAGTTTAGGGAGGAATCTTTGTTTGTAGTTTAGGGAGGAACCTTTGTTTGTAGTTTAGGGAGGAACCTTTGTAGTTTAGAGAGGAACCTTTTTTGCAGTTTAGGGAGGAACCTTTGTTTGTAGTTTAGGGAGGAACCTTTGTAGTTTAGGGAGGAACCTTTGTTTGTAGTTTAGGGAGGAACCTTTGTTTGCAGTTTAGGGAGGAACCTTTGTTTGTAGTTTAGGGAGGGACCTTTAACAGCCCCACTAAACTACAAACCCCAGAATTCTGCAGGAGGCAGAAACCGGATTTTAAGTGGATTTATTCTCTAGTGTGATGAAGTAACTGGTTCAATGTGATGAAGTGAAGAGACAGAGAACGGTTGTGAGTGAAGAACATTGCTCAAACATCATCCTCCTAAACAATAAATCCCCCACCCTCAAGTCTTTTGGGACCAGTTCCCAATTTCCCAGCGAAAGATGCGGGACCCTCCGGCATCTCAACTCTCCCCCCACTTCAAAATGTGTCTTATGTACAACCATCATGTGGTTGCAAATAAGGTAGGCCAAGCCTTCGCTCTGCCCAGTCTCACCTGGAACTGCGTATTCCGAACTGTCTGTCCTCCCTGCGTTGTAAGCCACGGAGATGTGCCGGTTCTCCTTGCCCTTCTTCTGCCAGTGCCGGTAACAGAGAAACAGGGCCAGCAAGGCTACCAGGAGGACCGCCAGGATGATGATGCCGGCAATGGCTCCCAGGGAAGGGGAGGCCACTGGTGTGGCTGGCACCATGGTGAGAGGGGGCACCGGGATCGCTGGGCAACAGCAAAGAAGAGGCAGAGATCGCACCACCTTTCCTTCTGAAAGGCTTAAGGTTCAATCCCCTTGCTCGCAGGAAGACCCACCACCCACTGCATTGGCTTCCAAAGGGGAGCCGTGCCTCAGCTACATGGTTGGCAGGCCCCTCCATGCCCAGGCCGCATCGCTGCCCAGCCAGAGCCTGCTTGCAACACTTCAGGGCAGGCCCGGATTACCCGTAAGGCCACCCTAGGCCAAGGCCTATGGGGAGGCCTAGGGGCGGATCAAGCACAAAAATAAATTTAATTTTTTAACCGCCCCTCACAGCGTTCTCCCGGGCTCTCCCGAGAGAAAGAGAGAGTCATCATATTTGCCAGGGCGGGGGGAGAGCACTGGGAAAGCACCTCCTCGCCATTGCCTCCCCGCCATGAGGAGGAAGGAAGCTCCGCCTGCCGGGGCTGCTGGCGGGCATGCATGCATGCAGCGCCTGCAGGGGGGGCACCCTATCCTCCTCCGCCATCCTCCTGAGGAAGAGGAGGAAGAGGAGGAAAGAAGGGAAGCTTCCGGGGCCGCAGCCGGCCATGCATGACACCCAAAAACACGGCGGAGAAGGAAGAGCCGCCCTCCTGCCGCGTGCGCATGCCCGCCAGTGGCCCTGGGGGTGGGGCTTCCCTTCTCCTCACGCCCTCCTTCCGGTCGCGGGAGGGGGAGGCAGACGGAAGCCGCACGGCAGCGGCCGTGGGGCTTCTGTCTGCCTCCTCCAGCCGCGGCCCAGCTTCTTTTGGCCTAGGGCGCCAAAAGAAGTTAATCCGGGCCTGCTTCAGGGCCAAACTATCTGCACGCTTCGCCCAGTTCCCCATTTTGCACCCAAGAGCCCATCCGCCATCCACATCCAGAGCTGTATCCCATGGCTTACTGGTTTCACAGAGGTCCCCGGTATAGCCTGAAGGGCACATGCATCTCCCAGTTTCTGGGTGGCAGGGGGCCTTGTTCTCACACTGGCACTGCTGGCTGCAGTTTGCCCCAAAGAACCCCGGAGGACAGCCTGCAAAGAGCGAGAGAGAACCTGAAGGAAGAAGAGTCCCAGGCACAAGACTACCAAGGCTTGGAACTGGACCGGGGCTCAGTAAACACACACACACCATACATACTTTTACCTTCAGTGTAAAAGGAAAGAGCTGGAGATCCCCAACTTTAGACCTCCCTTCCTCAAGCCTCGGGGAGGGCAGTGCCACCTCTGAAGACCCTTATTTATTTATTGACAGCATTTATACAGTATACCGCCCATCTCACTCCGAAGGGGACTCACAGCGGATCACAGAACACAAACTCGGCAAACATTCAATGCCGTTAGACAGACGGGACAGACAACAGATAGAGGTATTATGTTGCCTTTGGTGTCCTGGAGGTTATGCTCGATTCCGGCCACAGGGGGGTGCAGTTGCTCCATCCCTTATGACAAGGGTGCCCTCACTTTTTCAGCATGCGAACTACTTATAATAAAACCAAGTCAGAAAGATCTACCTCCGTCCACGTTTGCTTCCAGATGAAAGAGAAGCTCTGGGGAGAGGGCGGGGCTTGGCGCGGCCTGGCTCTGCCCCCTCTGGCTTCAGCTTCAGCAGCTTCTTCAGGCTTAGGGATGGCAGTGCCAAGCCAGTGGTGGCATAGCTAGCACAAGGCTGGCTTGGCTCTGCCCTCCTTAAGCCTGGAGAAGCTGCTGGGAGTACCGAAGCTGGGAGAGGGGGCAGAGCTTGGCAAAAGGCTGGCTTGGCCCTGCCCTCCTTAAGCCTGGAGAACCTGCTGGGAGTGTCAAAGCCAAGGAGGGGAGGGGCGTGGCATGGCCTGGCTCCAGGCTTGAGGATGGCTTGAGGATGGCATGCCAAGCCAGTGGTGGCATAGCTAGCACAAGGCTGGCTTGGCCCTGCCCTCCTTAAGCCTGAGAAGCTGCTGGGAGTGCCAAAGCCGGGGGGGGGGGGGCTTGGTGTGGCCTGGCTCCCCCCTCTTGCTTCAGCTCTAGCAGCAGCTTCTCCAGGCTTGAGGATGGCAGAGCCCAACCAGTGGTGGCATAGCTAGCGCAAGGCTGGCTTGGCCCTGCCCTCCTTAAGCCTGGAGAAGCTGCTGGGAGTGCCAAAGCTGGGGAGGGGGAGGGGCTTGGTGTGTCCTGGCTCCGCCCCCTCTAGCTTCAGCTCTAGCAGCAGCTTCTCCAGGCTTGAGGATGGCAGAACCAAACCAGTGGTGGCATAGCTAGCGCAAGGCTGGCTTGGCCCTGCCCTCCTTAAGCCTGGAGAAGCTGCTGGGAGTGCCGAAGCCGGGGAGGGGGCGGGGCTTGGCATGGCCTGGCTTCGCCCCCTCTAGCTTCAGCTTGAGAAGCAGCTTCTCCAGGCTTGAGGATGGCAGAGCCAAGCCGGTGGTGGCATACCTAGCACAAGGTTGGCTTGGCCCTGCCCTCCTTAAGCCTGGAGAAGCTGCTGGGAGTGCCAAAGCTGCCGGGAGGGGCTTGGTGCGGCCTGGCCTCGCCCTCTAGCTTCAGCTCTAGCAGCAGCTTCTCCAGGCTTGAGGATGGCAGAGCCTAGCCAGTGATGGCATAGCTAGCACAAGGCTGGCTTGACCCTGCCCTCCTTAAGCCTGGAGAAGCTGCTGGGAGTGCCGGCTGGGGAGGGGGCGGGGCTTGGCATGGCCTGGCTTCGCCCCCTCTAGCTTCAGCTTGAGAAGCAGCTTCTCCAGGCTTGAGGATGGCAGAGCCAAGCCGGTAGTGGCATACCTAGCACAAGGTTGGCTTGACCATGCCCTCCTCAAGCCTGAGAACCTGCTGGGAGTGCCAAAGCCAGGGAGGGGGTGGAGCTTGGCACGGCCTGGCTTCCCCCCTCTAGCTGCAGCTCTAGCAGCAGCTTCTCCAGGCTTGAGGATGGCAGAGCCAAGCCAGTGGTGGCATAGCTAGCACAAGGCTGGCTTGGCCCTGGCCTCCTTAAGCCTGGAGAACCTGCTGGGAGTGCCGAAGCTGGGGGAGTGGCTTGGTGCAGCCTGGCTCCGCCCCCTCTGGCTTCAGCTCTAGCAGCAGCTGCTCCAGGCTTGAGGATGGCAGAGCCAAGCCAGTGGTGGCATAGCTAGCACAAGGCTGGCTTGACCATGCCCTCCTCAAGGCTGAAGCAGCTGCCGGGAGTGCCGAAGCCGGGGGCGGGGGCGGGGCTTGATGTGGCCTGGCTCCTCCCCCCCCCTGAGAAGCGCCCCATCTGGGTGGGATCGACCTCCTTCGGTCCTGCTATCGACTGGTCGATCGCGATCGACTTCCTGGGCAGCCCTGCTTTATGACAAAGAGCCTTGATCGCCGACTTTGATTGCCATTTTCTGGAATTTCTTTCATGGTGCCGTAAAATACCTCCCCGCTTAAGTGGTGCCTAATTTTTCTACTCACAGCTCATAGCTGTTTAGGTGAGCAGTGAATAGGACTGAAGGTTGGGTGCTCACCCCGACCTGGGCTTCGAACAGCCAATCTTTCGATTGGTAAGATGTATTGCTGCTGGTGATTAACCAGCTGTGCCAACGCCCGGCCCGTCCCACGGTCCAGGACCGCCCGGAGCCGGGGCGGTCTGTGCTCTCCCGGGGGGGTATGCGAACATTATTCCCCCCCCCCCCCGCGGCTCCCATGTGTGCCGCCCGTATCTCTGTGCTGCTGCCGCGCTGCGCCTACAGGCGCTTCTGGGCATGCACGGAGGTTTTACAAGATGCCCAGTGCCTACAGAGTTCCACTTGAGCTCTGTAGGCACTGCGCATGCGCGTGAAAATCCGTGCGCATGCACTGTACCTACGGAGTTCACTTGAGCTTCTGTAGACACAGCGCATGTGCGCTGAGATTTTCGCACGCATGCACTGTGTCTCACGGAGCTCAAGTGGAGCTCTGTAGGCACTGGGCATGTGCGCAAAACCTCCACGCGCATGCGCTGTGTCTACGGAGATCACTTGAGCTCTGTAGACACAGCGCATGTGCGCTGAGATTTTCGCACGCATGCGCAGAGCCTACGGAGTTCAAGTGGAGCTCAGAGGCACTGGGCATGCGCTAAAAACTCTGCGCATGCCCAGAAGCACCTGTAAGCGCAGCGCAGCAGCACGGAGATAGGGCGGCGCGGCGCCCACGCTGGCGCTCCCACACTGTCGCCTCCAAGATGGCGCCCTACGCGGTCGCGTAGTTCGCCTAATGGAAAGACCGCCCCTGGCCAGGAGAGCCCCACAATTCCCTCAAACACATTTGCCCTGGTGATGCCTAGGTAGGTGCTCCATGGGGAGGCTGTGGCCAAGGTCTGCAGGACCACCAAGAGCAGGAGGAATGCTCCACTCAGAGAACATAGATCAGCCTCCCAGTAGAAAGAAACAAGGGACCAATCAAGGAAACTACCCCTCCTCAACAATTCCAGGCCTACTCCTGGGCTAGAGAACTTACGCCTTGAGCAATCGCTGCCCACCCACCCGGGAGGACAATCGCAGGACCCGTCCACAGGGTGACAGATGGAGTGGTTGACACACTTACAGGGCACCGAACACTTCTTGCCGTAACGCCCAGGTTGGCAGGCTGCAGGGAGGAGGAGAAAAGAGAGATGTAAATCAGGAGAAAGGCAGGCCTTGAGGAAGTGCTCCAGCCACCTCTTCATATAGTTCTCCTCTTAACTGGGAAAGGGGAGCTTCCTATTGGAAACCCCATTGCCAAAGGTGACACCCCAAAGTGAGGAACCACAGTCCAGCCCCATGAGTCTGACTGGCGGCCGGCCTGTGACTTACGGCGCTGGCAGGTAGGCCCTCGGAATCCAGGGGTGCAGTCGCAGCTTCCGTCTTTGGGGGAGCAATAGGCACCGTTCTTGCAGGAACACAGCTGGTTGCAATGTGGCCCCCACAAGCCCTCTCCGCAAGGCTTGCTGCAATGGAGCCCTGCGGGGACACAAACATCAGGTATACCTGCTGTTTGCCGTGCCAAAGTCCAGATGTCTCTCAGAGTGAAAAGAAATCTATTAGGATACCTGTTGGGGATCATAACCTATCGGCAATTATGACCTGTTAGGATCATAACCTATCGGCAATTATGACCTGTTAAGATCATAACCTATCGGTGATTATCACCTGTTAGGATCATAACCCATCGGCGATTATGACCTATTAGGATCATAAGCTATTGGCGATTATGACCTGTTGGGATCATAACTTATTGGCGATTATGACCTGTTAGTATCATAACCTATTGGCGATTATGACCTGTTGGGATCATAACCTATTGATGACCTGTTAGTATCATAACATATTGGCGATTATGACCTGTTGGGATCATAACCTATTGGCGATTATGATCTGTTGGGATCATAACCTATTGGCGATTATGACCTGTTGGGATCATAACCTATTGGCGATTATGACCTGTTGGGATCATAACCTATTGGCGATTATGACCTGTTGGGATCATAACCTATTGGCGATTATGACCTGTTAGGATCATAACCTATCAGCGATTATCACCTGTTAGGATCATAACCTATTGGCGATTATGACCTATTAGGATCATAACCTATTGGCGATTATGACCTGTTGGGATCATAACCTATTGGCGATTATGATCTGTTAGGATCATAACCTATTGGTGATTATGATCTGTTGGGATCCTAACCTATTGGCGATTATGATCTGTTAGGATCATAACTTATTGGCGATTATGATCTGTTGGGATCCTAACCTATTGGCGATTATGATCTGTTAGGATCATAACCTATTGGCGATTATGATCTGTTAGGATCATAACTTATTGGCGATTATGATCTGTTAGGATCATAACCTATTGGCGATTATGACCTGTTGGGATCATAACCTATTGGCGATTATGACCTGTTTGGATCATAACCTATTGGCGATTATGACCTGTTGGGATCATAACCTATTGGTGATTATGACCTGTTGGGATCATAACCTATTGGCGATTATGACCTGTTGGGATCATAACCTATTGGCGATTATGACCTGTTAGTATCATAACCTATTGGCGATTATGACCTGTTGGGATCATAACCTATTGGCGATTATGATCTGTTGGGATCCTAACCTATTGGCGATTATGACCTGTTGGGATCATAACCTATTGGCAATTATGACCTGTTGAGATCATAACCTATTGGCGATTATGACCTGTTAGTATCATAACCTATTGGCGATTATGACCTGTTGGGATCATAACCTATTGGTGATTATGATCTGTTGGGATCCTAACCTATTGGTGATTATGACCTGTTGGGATCATAACCTGTGGCAATTATGACCTGTTGAGATCATAACCTATTGGCGATTATGACCTGTTAGTATCATAACCTATTGGCGATTATGACCTGTTGGGATCATAACCTATTGGCGATTATGACCTGTTAGTATCATAACCTATTGGCGATTATGACCTGTTGGGATCATAACCTATTGGTGATTATGATCTGTTGGGATCCTAACCTATTGGCGATTATGATCTGTTAGTATCATAACATATTGGCGATTATGACCTGTTGGGATCATAACCTATTGGCGAGTATGATCTGTTAGGATCATAACCTATTGGTGATTATGATCTGTTGGGATCCTAACCTATTGGCGATTATGATCTGTTAGGATCATAACTTATTGGCGATTATGATCTGTTGGGATCCTAACCTATTGGCGATTATGATCTGTTGGGATCCTAACCTATTGGCAATTATGACCTGTTGAGATCATAACCTATTGGCGATTATGACCTGTTTAGATCATAACCTATTGGCGATTATGACCTGTTAGTATCATAACCTATTGGTGATTATGATCTGTTGGGATCCTAACCTATTGGTGATTATGACCTGTTGGGATCATAACCTATTGGCAATTATGACCTGTTGAGATCATAACCTATTGGCGATTATGACCTGTTAGTATCATAACATACCCTTCCTCGGGAAACTGATTGAACGGGCAGCAGCGATCCAATTACAGGAATTCCTGGAAACCTCAGGAAGCCTGGACCCCTGCCAATCGGGTTTCCGCGCCGGACACGGGACCGAGACCGTCCTGGTGGCCATTACGGACGACATCCGCCGCCAATTGGAGAAGGGAGGTTCGGCTATCCTGGTGCTGCTTGACCTCACCGCGGCGTTCGACACGGTGGACCATGACTTCCTGTTGCGGCGACTATCAGCCATTGGGATTCAAGGCACAGCTTTGGCCTGGTTCGATTCCTTCCTGCGGGGCCGTTCGCGCGTGTTGAGTGGCGAGGCCAAGCGTCCAAGAAATCCACCCTGGACTGTGGAGTCCCCTGCTACGCCATTTTGTCACCAACGCTTTTTAACATCTACGTCCAACCCTTGGCAAGCATAGCCAGAAGTTTTGGATTGGGGTGCTACCAATATGCAGATGACACCCAGCTTCTGCTGAAGCTTGAGCCAGGTGTAACATCGGTGCCTGAGAACTTCAGACAAGGACTAGAGGCAGTGACCAGATGGCTCCGCTCATACAAACTCAAGATCAATCCATCAAAGACTGAGATTCTATGGCCGGGACGCCCAGAGCCACCCATTCCGCTGCCTCTCTTTGAGGGAGAGCCGCTGATCCCGGCCCCGTCGGTGAAGAGTCTCGGTGTGATACTAGACTCGAGACTCTCACTGGAGGCCCAGGTTGCTGCGACAAGTAAGGGAGCTTTCTTCCACCTACGCCAGGCACGTCAACTGGCACCTTACCTTCCATCAGATGCGCTGGCTACGGTGGTCCATGCCACAGTGACATCACGGCTGGACTACTGTAATGCCTTGTACGTGGGGTTGCCGCAGTCAACCACTCGTAAAATCCAGCTGGTGCAGAATGCAGCCGCCAGACTCCTCACCGGGACACCACTGAGATGCCATATCGCGCCATCTCTGCAGCGCCTGCACTGGCTGCCAGTCGAGCTCAGAGCCATCCACAAGATCCTGTCGCTTACCTTTAAGGCCCTCCATGGTGCCGGCCCAGCTTATTTAAAAGACCGCTTGTCCGAACCAGCTCATTTAAGGTCGCCGCGCCAGGAAACAGGGACCTTCTCCGCATCCCAGGTGGGCGTGAGGCCCGCCTCGACACCACGAGACGGAGAGCTTTTTCCAGCGCGGCCCTGTCCTTTGGAACTTGATGCCGGCGGATCAGAGAGCTATCCGGGACATGCCCCAGTTCCTGACCGCACTGAAGACCTGGCTCTTCCAAAAGGCTTATGGCTAAGGACACCTCCCAGACTTAGCCTGAGCTACTGGAACTATTTTAATTAATCTTTTTATTCTTTTAGCTTTTAACTATTGAATTCTTTTTATGTGTTTTTGTGTGTAAGTCGCCTGAGCACTGACGTGGAGGGCGACTCATAAATAATAAAATCAATCAATCAATCAATCAATCAATAACCTATTGGCGATTATGACCTGTTGGGATCATAACCTATTGGCGATTATGACCTGTTAGTATCATAACCTATTGGCGATTATGACCTGTTGGGATCATAACCTATTGGTGATTATGATCTGTTGGGATCCTAACCTATTGGCGATTATGATCTGTTAGTATCATAACATATTGGCGATTATGACCTGTTGGGATCATAACCTATTGGCGATTATGATCTGTTAGGATCATAACCGATTGGCAATTATGATCTGTTGGGATCATAACCTATTGGCGATTATGATCTGTTAGGATCATAACCGATTGCAATTATGATCTGTTGGGATCCTAACCTATTGGCGATTATGATCTGTTGGGATCCTAACCTATTGGTGATTATGACCTGTTGGGATCCTAACCTATTGGCGATTATGATCTGTTGGGATCATAACCTATTGGCGATTATGATCTGTTAGGATCATAACTTATTGGCGATTATGATCTGTTGGGATCCTAACCTATTGGCGATTATGATCTGTTGGGATCCTAACCTATTGGTGATTATGACCTGTTGGGATCATAACCTATTGGCAATTATGACCTGTTAGTATCATAACTACCGACCAGTGTCGAACCTCTCGTACCTGGGCAAGGTAGTTGAGAGGGCAGTAATGGAGCAGTTGCAGTCCTTCTTAGATGATGCAACATGGCTAGACCCCTTCCAGTCCGGCTTCCGTTCGGGGCACGGGACGGAGACGGTCCTGGTCTCCATCACAGATCAACTCCGCTGCCAGCTCGACCAAGGCGGGTCTGCGCTGCTCGTGTTATTGGACCTCACGGCAGCGTTTGACACGGTCGACCACAATCTACTGATCCACCGCCTGGCCATGGCTGGAGTGAGGGGGACAGTTCTTAAATGGCTGACCTCCTTCCTCCACCAGCGGTCTCAGCGTGTGAGGAGGGGCGAGGTGGTCTCCGAGGGCTCCTCATTAGTTTGTGGAGTTCCGCAAGGGGCCATTCTCTCCCCTCTGTTATTTAACATCTACATGCAGCCGCTTGCACAGCTGGTGCGGAGTTATGGGCTGGAGTGCCACCAGTACGCTGACGACACCCAGCTCATTCTGAGGATGGAGGACAGGCCGGGATCCATCCCCGATAATTTCCAACACTGCCTCGAGGCCGTTACTGGATGGCTGCGTGCCAGTAGGTTGAGGGTGAATCCGCGAAGACGGAGATCTTGTGGTCGGGCCGCTCGGGTGGTGTAGATGTCCAGCTTCCGACCCTGGACGGTGTGGCGCTATGCCCATCGCCTTCTGTTAAGAGCCTGGGGGTCCATCTGGACTCCCAGCTGACCATGGAGGCCCAGGTCTCCGCGGTCAGCACGGTTGCTTTTTCATCTGCGACAGGCTCGGAGGCTGGCCCCTATCTCTCCCGGAATGACCTGGCCACGGTGATCCAAGCTACGGTCATCTCAAGGCTGGATTACTGTAACGCGCTTTACGTTGGCCTTCCTTTGTCGGCGACCGAAGCTCAAGCTGGTGCAGAACACTGCCGCCCGGCTCCTGTCTGGAACCCCAGCAGGCCGCCACATCACACCTGTTTTGCAGGATCTGCACTGGCTCCCAATCGAGCACCGGATCTCCTTCAAGGTGTTGGTTCTTACCTTTAAGGCCTTGCATGGCCTGGGGCCAGCGTACTTGAGGGACCGACTCACCCCACACTGTCCCCGAGATCACTACGCTCCGAGGATGCTAATTTGTTAGAGATACCCTCGCGAAATCGGCTAAACTGACATCTACTCGCGGAGGGCGTTCTCCGTTATAGCTCCTACGCTGTGGAACGCCTCCCCGGCTGAACGCTGGCTATAAAGGACCTGCTCCCCGTTTAGACGCGCCTGCAAAACTTATTTGTTTAAGCAGGCCTTCGGTGAGTAGGTCCTGCCCATGTTCCGCTTTAGCCGCTGTCCTGGGGTGTCACGCTATCTAATTTCTGAACTGTACCTGGGGGTTTTGTATTTTGCTGTTTTAACTGTTTAATTGTCTTAGATGTTTTATCGCATTGCTTGTGTGTAGTTGTACCTTCGGTTCCTGTGAGCCGCCGCGAGCCTCAGGGAGTCGGCGGCATAGAAACCCGAATAATAAATAAATAAATAAATAAATAACCTATTGGCGATTATGACCTGTTGGGATCATAACCTATTGGCGATTATGACCTGTTAGTATCATAACCTATTGGCGATTATGACCTGTTGGGATCATAACCTATTGGCGATTATGATCTGTTAGGATCATAACCTATTGGTGATTATGATCTGTTGGGATCCTAACCTATTGGCGATTATGATCTGTTAGGATCATAACTTATTGGCGATTATGATCTGTTGGGATCCTAACCTATTGGCGATTATGATCTGTTAGGATAATAACTTATTGGCGATTATGATCTGTTAGGATCACAACCTATTGGCGATTATGACCTGTTGGGATCATAACCTATTGGCGATTATGACCTGTTGGGATAATAACCTATTGGCGATTATGACCTGTTGGGATCATAACCTATTGGTGATTATGACCTGTTGGGATCATAACCTATTGGCGATTATGACCTGTTGGGATCATAACCTATTGGCGATTATGACCTGTTAGTATCATAACCTATTGGCGATTATGACCTGTTGGGATCATAACCTATTGGTGATTATGATCTGTTGGGATCCTAACCTATTGGCGATTATGACCTGTTGGGATCATAACCTATTGGCAATTATGACCTGTTGAGATCATAACCTATTGGCGATTATGACCTGTTAGTATCATAACCTATTGGCGATTATGACCTGTTGGGATCATAACCTATTGGTGATTATGATCTGTTGGGATCCTAACCTATTGGTGATTATGACCTGTTGGGATCATAACCTATTGGCAATTATGACCTGTTGAGATCATAACCTATTGGCGATTATGACCTGTTAGTATCATAACCTATTGGCGATTATGACCTGTTGGGATCATAACCTATTGGCGATTATGACCTGTTAGTATCATAACCTATTGGCGATTATGACCTGTTGGGATCATAACCTATTGGTGATTATGATCTGTTGGGATCCTAACCTATTGGCGATTATGATCTGTTAGGATAATAACTTATTGGCGATTATGATCTGTTAGGATCATAACCTATTGGCGATTATGACCTGTTGGGATCATAACCTATTGGCAATTATGACCTGTTGGGATCATATCCTATTGATGATTATGATCTGATAGGATCATAACCTATTGGTCATTATGACCTGTTAGGACCATAACCTATCGGCGATTATGACCTGTTGGGATCATAGCCTATTGGCGATTATGACCTGTTGAGATCATAACGTATTAGCAATTGTGACCTGGGAGATGGTGGGAGATGGGCAAAGGCATATCTTACCTGTCCATCCAGGGAGGCACTGGCACTGTCCGGTGAGGGGGTCACAGCCACCTGCATTCTGGCAGCTGCATTTGTTGCTGCAGCCCAGGCCAAAGAACCCGTTCTGAAAGGGAGAAATAGAGAGAGACAAGGGTGCTCAGCACAAGACCTTGTATGCAGAGTGGACCCCCCTGCATACATGCCACCCCGTTTCCTCAATAAGATGGCACAGATCCACACCACAGAGGCCTTCTTATGCAGTCCCTTGTCATTTCCTCCCACCCCAAGTCATCGAATCGTAGCATCACGGAATAATAGAGTTGGAAAAGACCACATGGGCCATCTAGTCCAACCCCTTGCCATGCAGGAAAAGCACAATCAAAGCACCCCCAACAGATGGCCACAAAGGCTTCCAAGGAAGGAGCTCCCATCACACTACAAGGCAGATGGTCCCATTGTTGAACAGTTCTTCTTACAGTCTTAAGCCTCCAAGGAAGGAGCTCCCACTACACTCAATGGCAGAGAGTTCCACCACTGAACAGCACTTACTGGGCATGGATCCTGACACTTGCTGCCATGCCAGCCTGGGGTGCATGTACACCTGCCACTGACAGGGTTGCATGCGGCTCCGTTGGCACACTGGCAGGTCTCGTTGCAGCTGGTGCCCCAGGTTCCCGTAGGGCAGGGGAGGGCACAGTCTGCTCCTTGCCAACCTGGAGAGAGGAAGAGGAGGTTCTCAGCTCTGTGGGGAACCAGAAGGGCTCCTGTTTCGCTTCTGATGACTTGCAAGCAAAACCTCCAAGGAGAGGGTCTTCCAGCACATTTCCCCCCTATCCCATCCTCCTGCCCCTTGTGGTATTCTTTACCTTCCTTACAGACACAGGTCCCATCCACAGGCGAGCAAGCCAAGGCATTCTGGCAGGTGCAGTGTAGGGAGCAGTTCACACCGTACGAGTCAGCCAGGCAGCGACTGGCACAATGCTTGTCCTGTGAGACGGGCGGAGAGAGGATTCAGACCAAGCCAACGCAGTTATGCCCATAATAATAATAATAATAATAATAATAATTTATTTTAAAAATGCTTGTCTTGTGAGACGGGCGGAGAGAGGATTCAGACCAAGCCAATGTACTTATGCCAATAATAATAATAATAATAATAATAATAATAATTTATTTTAAAAATGCTTGTTCTGTGAGACGGGCGGAGAGAGAGGATTCAGACCAAGCCAATGTACTTATGCCAATAATAATAATAATAATAATTTATTTTAAAAATGCTTGTCCTGTGAGACGGGCGGAGAGGATTCAGACCAAGCCAATGTACTTATGCCAATAATAATAATAATAATAATAATTTATTTTAAAAATGCTTGTTCTGTGAGACGGGCGGAGAGAGGATTCAGACCAAGCCAATGTACTTATGCCAATAATAATAATAATAATAGTAATTTATTTTAAAAATGCTTGTCCTGTGAGACGGGCGGAGAGAGGATTCAGACCAAGCCAATGTACTTATGCCAATAATAATAATAATAATAATAATAATTTATTTTAAAAATGCTTGTCCTGTGAGACGGGCGGAGAGAGGATTCAGACCAAGCCAATGTACTTATGCCAATAATAATAATAATAATAATAATAATATATTTTAAAAATGCTTGTCTAGACCAAGCCAACGCAGTTATGCCCATAATAATAATAATAATAATAATAATAATAATTTATTTTAAAAATGCTTGTCTTGTGAGACGAGCGAGAGAGGATTCAGACCAAGCTGACGTAGCTATGCCAATAATAATAATAATAATAATAATAATAATAATACTTTATTTATACCCCGCTACCATCTCCCCAAGGGGACTCGGGGCGGCTTACATGAGGTCAAACCCAACAACACATAAATAAAACAACAAAGCTAATATAACTCACATATAAGCAACAACACACACAAATTTAGAACCTTATGGCCGGGCCAGATATATTAAAATCTGTATATATAATAAAAAAGAATGTTTGTATGTATGTATGTGTGTGTGTGTGTGTGTGTGTGTGTTTGTATGTATGTATGTGGCAGCGTTCTGATTGGCTCCCGGCCTCTACATTCTGGCAACATGATTGGTTGCCAGTGAGGGAGCATTTGCATAACGCCTCTATTGACCAGCCAACACGAACATTCCGACCCTCTAAACTGGCAGAGGAGGATAAGGCAAAGGCCGGAGGCAGTCGCCAACACAAACATTCCGACACTCTAAAGTGGCAGAGGGGGTAAGGAAAAGGCCTGAGGCAGTCAGGCATGGTGGGAGTTTCAGACCAAAACACTTTGCGACCCCTTTGCGACCCCAAACAATGAGAGAACAAGACCAAACTTGGCACACAGAGCCCTCAAGACCCACTCTACATCCTGGTGCAGTTTGAGGGAGGATGGACCATGGATGACGGGACTTGCAGTACTTTAACTCACTTGCTTAGAGCACTCTGGCCCACACCATAGAAGGATCAGGACCACCCTTGGCACACAGATGCCCACTGGCCCACTTTACAACCTGGTGCAGTGTAGGGCAGGATGGGCCACAAATGATGGGATTTGCAGTACCTTCACCCGATTCATTTTCCACAGAACACTGAAGCCCCTACAAATCACAGACCAGGCCCAAACTTGGCACACAGAGTACCCATGACCCACTCTACACCCTGGTGCAGTTTTGAGTGGGACAGACCACGGATGATGGGAGTTGAAGTACCTTCACTCACTTTCTGAGACCGTTGCGACCCTCATCCAATGACTGATCAAGACCACACTTGGCACACAGAACCCCCATGACCCAATCTGCATCCTGGTGCAGTTTGGAGACCGGGGGACCATGGATGATGGGACTTCCAGTACCTTCCCTCACTTCCAGAGACTGCTGCAACCCTCATCCAGAGAATGATCAAGACCAAATGTGACACACACAGCCCCCATGACCCACTCTACATCCTGCTGCGGTTTTGAGTGGGACGGACCACAGATGATGGGAGTTGAAGTACCTTCACTCACTTTCTGAGACCGCTGCCACCCTCATCCAATACCAAAAAGAACAAACTAGGCACACAGAGCCTCCATGACCCACTTCACATCCTGGTGCAGCTTGGAGGAGGGCAGACCATGCATGATGGGACTTGAAGTACCTTCACTCACTTCCCAAAACTGCTGCAAACCTAATCCAATGACTGATCAAGACCAAACCTGACACACAGAGCCCTCATGACCCACTCTACATCCTGGTGCCGTTTGAAGGAGGATGGACCATGGATGATGGGACTTGAAGTACCTTCACTAACTTCCTGAGACCACTGCAAGCCACGTAAACATCTCATAAGGACCATCCTTGGCACACAATGCCTTTCTCAAATAACCCGGGCAGGGCCGGGTCCCCAAGCTAGTTTTAAATAAACACTGGGCGCGAACAGAGATAGGATGTATCTAAGCAGGAGGGTTTTGAAGGCTAATGTAGGGAGATCAACCCAACAGGTAGTTAAAGTGCTTCTGAGGACATTTTGCAGGGCATTGTTTATTCAGGGAAGGCAAATTGGAACAGCCACGTTTTCAGGCTCCTTCTAAAGACTGCCAATGTGGGGGCTTGTCTGATATCCTTGGGGAGTGAGTTCCAGAGTTGGGGGGCCACCAAAGAGAAGGCCCTCTCCCTCGTCCTCACCAATCGCACCTGCAAAAAGGGCGCTCCATGCAGTCATGCTGACCACATGACCTTGGAGGTGTCTACGGACAACGCCGGCTCTTCGGCTTAGAAATGGAGATGAGCACCAATTCCCAGAGTTGGACACAACTGGACTTAAAATCAGGGGAAGACTTTAACCTTTACCTAAGTCAGTGCTGTCCAACTTCTACGGGGTCCAGGGCCGGATAAAAGGTCACTGATGACCTAGGGGGCCGTTCGGCCCCGTCCCCAGGCCCCGCCCCCAACCCCAGGCCCCGCCCCCTCCTAAAACGGCTGAAAAAGGGCAGAAGGCGGCGCCAACAGCAGCGTGTCCCAGGCCTGGCGTGACGCGCTGCCCCTTGGCACCGCCTACTCCTCCTTTTCGCGCCCCCTCCCTTCCTAGGGCGGAGGGGGGAGCGCGAGAGGCGGCGGCAAGAGCAGCGCGTCACGCCAGGCCTGTGACGCTCTGCTCTTGGCGCCGCCTACTCCTTTCGGCGCCCTCCGCCCTAGGGAGGGAGGGGGCCGGGGCAGAAAAGGCGGCGCCAGGGCAGCGCGTCACGCCAGGCCTGTGACGCGCTGCTGTTGGCGCCGCCTTCTGCTGCTTTCGGCGGCTCCCGCCCTAGGTAGGAGGGGGCACCGAAAGGAGTAGGCGGCGCCAAGAGCAGAGCGTCACAGGCCTGGCAGGACGCGCTGCTCTTGGCGCCGCCTACTCCTCCCTGGCGCCCCCCTCCCTAGGGGCGGGGGCCGCCCGAAAGGGCAGAAGGCGGCGCCAGGGGCAGCGCGTCACGCCAGGCCTGTGACGCGCTGCTGTTGGCGCCGCCTTCTGCCTTTTTCGCGGCTCCCCCGCCCTAGGTAGGGGGGGCGCCCGGGGAGGAGGAGCTAGCTCTCTTCCTCCTCCCTGCCCCGCCTCCCCTCCCCCCGCCGCGGCCATTTTTTTAAAAAATTCGATTTTTTTCAAATCTAAAAATGGCGGCTGAGGGCATAGGTGGGGCCGTGTCCAACAGGCTACGGGGCCGGATCCGGCCCCGGGGCCGCCAGTTGGACAGCCCTGACCTAAGTCAAGCTTGACCCTTTCAGTGTGGTGTATCACAAGTTTGAGAGGTAGTATGAATGTAACATCAGCTGGCACACGTTATCCTACTCATAGAATAACAAGTAGAATAGCAAGTAGGCGAAGGTCTTGAGGGCACACTCAAGAGGGACTCACCGTGAAGCCTGCCGGGCATTGGCAGAGCCCCGTCTCGCTGTCGCACACTCCCCCATTGAGGCACAAGCAGGGCTCCTGGCAACCCAGGCCATAGTAGCCAGGCGGGCAGGTCTCGTTGCAGTGGAGTCCGGCCCAGCCTGGCTTGCAGGTGCATTCACCTGAGAGCGGGTGGCAACTGTGAAGGCAAGGAGAGGCCACATGCCAGTTAGTTGAGAGAAAGACAGTGTGGCAGAGAGAAGTCAATCCACACTATGTGTCTGCAAAGTTTTACATGACCTCTGTCTCCCCACATCTCCTATAACCTGCCCACAGAGGTAGAATTTGCCACTGGGTGGCAGTATTGGGCATTCATGCCCTACGGCAGGGGTCGGGAACCTTTTTGACGCAGAGAGCCATGAAAGCAAAATATTTGGAAATTTATTTCAGTGAGAGCCATAGAATATATATCATATATTTTAAGACTGAATTCCACTAAATGTGAGTCTATACGTACATACGATGAGAAAAGGATTCCCCCCGGCAGAATGAGGGGACACTTCAGACCTGGCTCTGCAAAAGGCATGCTCAGGACTCTGGGAAGGAAGATGGAAGAAAGAAGGGGGAAGGAAGAAAGACAGGAAGGAAGGAAGGAAGGAAGGAAAAGG
Organism: Anolis apletophallus; assembly: GCA_030556195.1. Lineage (NCBI taxonomy): Eukaryota > Metazoa > Chordata > Lepidosauria > Squamata > Anolidae > Anolis > Anolis apletophallus. The sequence continues at coordinate 165,526 of JARBWK010000019.1, forward strand.
AAGACAAGAAGGAAGGAAGAGACAAGGAGGGGAAAAGAAAGAAGGAAATGGGAAGGGAGGAAAGGGAGTGGGGAAAAGAAAGAAGGAAAAAAAGAAAAGAGAGAAGGGGGAAAGGAAGAAAGAAAAGAAGGAAAAACTATGGAAAAAAGGAAGAAAGGAAGAGGGAGAGGAGAGAGACAAGGAAGGGAAAAGAAAGAAGGAAGGGAGAGGGAAGAAATGAGAAGGAAAGGAAGAGGGTGGGGAAAAGAAAGGAGAAGGGAGGGAGGAAAAGAGAAGGGAAAGGGTGAAGAGGAGAGAAAGAAAGGAAGGAAGAGAAAAGAAGGAAGGAAATGAGGAAGGAAGGAAGGAGAGAGGGAGGGAAAAGGAAGGAAAGAAGGGAAGGGTGAAGGGGAGGAAGGAAGGAAGGAAGGAAGGAAGAGGGAGGAAGAATGGAGGAAAGAAGGAAGAAGAGAAAGAGAAAGAAAGGGTGAAGGGAGAGGAAGAAATGAAGGAAGAGAAAGGAAGAGGGAGAATGGAGGAAAGAAAGAAGGGGAGAAGGAAAGGGTGAAGGGGAGAAAGGAAGGAAGAGGAAGGAAGGAAGAGGGAGAATGGAGGAAAGAAGGAAGGGGAGAGAGGGAAACGGAAGGAGAGAAGGAGAGAAGGATGAAGGGGAGAAAGGAAGGAAGGAAGGAAGGAAGGAAGAGGGAGAACGGAGGAAAGAAGGAAGGGGAGAGAGCATTTGCGTCTCTCCTCCCCCCTGCATGCTGGGAAACCGAGGCCCGGGCTGCTCTGGAGAGCCAGATGCAATCATGAAAAGAGCCACATCTGGCTCCCGAGCCATAGGTTCCCGACCCCTGCTCTACGGGATCCAACTTTGGCCCCATGGCTTGAGAACCCATTGAGAATCCCAGAAAGCAATGGGAGGTTCCTTATAGAGGCATCTGCCCAAGGAGGGGAGGATGGTAAGCAGGTTACCTACCTCTGTGTGTGCCCAGGGTGGCAGAGGCAGGGCAAGTGGCACCCCAAACCGTAGAAGCCGCCTGAGCACGTGCGGTCCTGGCAGCGGCTGCCAAAGAAACCCGCTTCACACAGGCAGGCCCCGTTGATGTGGAAGCAGCGCCCACCGTTGACACAGTCACAGGTGTGCTGGCAGCCCTGCCCATACCTGCCAATGGGGCACTGCTCCCGGCACCTGCGTAGAAAGAGAGGAAGGGGTGAAGAAGGGAGATGGACTCTCCGACCGAAGGCTTGTCCATGTTGGAAGCTACTCTTTGGGATCAGTTAGGACCGGAGAGGTCTTCTCATAGCTGCAGTGATGCAACAGGTTAAACCATTGAGCTGTTGAATCTGCTGACCTAAAGATTGGCTGTTCGAGGCCGCAGGTCGGGGTGAGCTCCCGCTGTTAGCCCTAGCCCCTACCAACCTAGCAGTTCGAAAACATGCAAACGTCCGTAGATCACTAGGTCCCACTCCCTCTCTGGGCATTATTTCGCGAACGAAGATTCAGGAAGGACTCATCCCACGCTTTTTACAAGGGCGTTGATGACTAAAAAGGCCAATCTGAAATAGGCAAGTTCAGTTGCAGAAAGCACAGCAGAAAGTCTCCTTGGGTGATGTTGTTTCCAGGTTGCGTTCTTTCTGCGTTGTCGTTTCTCTTCGAGACCCGTTCGGGCGTGTCTTCTCGAAAGAGGCCGCAGCATTGTGGATAGTGCGTCTCCATGCCTCCCGGTGTGAGGCCAGGGTGGACCATTGCTGGTGATCAATCTGGCCGAGCCTGAGATGATGTTTCAGGGAGTCCTTATCTCTCTTTTTGGGGGCGCCTCTCTTGCGCTGAGTTCACCATAGAGTAGTATCTTTGGGAGGTGGTGGTCCTCCATCCTGAGACGTGCCTGCCCAGCGCAGCTGTGTTCTCAATAGCATGGCCTCAATGCGGGTGACCCCTGCTTGCTCAAGGACAGCAACATTCGTCACATAGTCGGTCCAATGTACATTTAGGATTGTGCGAAGACAGTGCTGATGAAAGCGTTCGAGGAGTCGTAGGTGTTGGCGATAGGTGACCCATGTTTCAGACCCATAGAGGAGAATAGACAGTGTACGATTAGACAGCTCTGTACACACTGATTTTGGTGCTTTGCCTCAGGTGCTTGGTGCTCCAGACTCTTTTGTGAAGCCTTCCAAATGCACTCTATGCCTTTGATAATCTGTGATGTATCTCTTTGTCAATCTTGGCGTCTGAAGAGATGATGCTTCCCAGGTAGGTGAACTGCTGAACGGACTTAAGCACAGATGTGCCTAAACTGACGTGGGATGGTGGTGTTCTTCCTGTGGTGCAGGCTGGTAGAAAACTTCCATTTCCTTCAGGCCTAGGGGCGCAAGCCAAGGGGGGGCACAGTTCACATGGACCAAAAAAAAAAAGGAAACAAAACCGCAACGTGCCGCATGGAGATGACTCTCTCTCGGGGGAGGGCGGGGGGAGAGAGCTGCGAGGGGGCGGGGTGGAGGGAATGGTGCCCCCCCTCGCCATTGCCCCCACCCCTTTGTCAAGGAAGAAGGGCGCGAGCAGGCAGAGGAAAGTCCCCGGGGCCGCTGCCGGGCATGCGCAGCACCCAGGACAATGGCGGAGTAGGCAGAGGCGCTCGCGCCCTCCTGCTGCACATGCCCGGCAGTGGTCCCGGGGGCAGGGCTTCCCTCCGCCTCCTCCTAGGAGGAAGAGGAGGTGGGGGGTGCAGTAGAGGTTGGTTTGGGGGCGTAATTCCAACATGGGCCTAGGGCGCCAAAAGGGGTTAATCCGGGCCTGATTATTATTATTATTATTATTATTATAAACACAACAAGATTAGTACACAGCAAACAAAGTCGGCTTTGGGCTGATATGGGCGGGGTAGAAATGATGTAAATAAAATAAATAAATAAATAAAATTGCTTTTGTTTTTATCATCATTGTTGTTGTTTGTTGTTGTTGTTGTTGTTGTTGTTGTTAGAAACACAACAAGATTAGTACACAGCAAACGAGGTCACTCTGCTGGCTGTTGGATTGGATCACAGGTCGGACACTTCCCAAGAGTTCTAGGACTGTGTGATGTATTGGCGAATAATGCGTGCAGATCCGAGTAGGGTGGCCTTTTGCAGCGCCGATTGTGTTTAAGTGCAGGCCAAGGTCTTTAGGCGCTGTACCCAGTGTGCCCATCACCACTGGGACCACCTTGGCTGGCTTGTGCCAGAGTCTTTGCAGTTCAATATTTAAATCCTCGTATCGTGTTGTGCCTCTGCTTGTAGTTTGTCTGTGCAATATTCTTGCAGCAGCTGAGGACGTGCTCTATTGTTTCATCTGCTTTCTTGCACATTACTACTACTACTACTACTACTACTCTGAGTAAATGGGTCAGGCCATTCAGAGAGAGATTTGGTTCAAAGGTCCCTTGGCCCAAGCTCTAGGAAACAATCTGCGCTAGGACACACTCCTGCCTCCGCCAGATTCTACTCACTGGTCTCCCATGTAGCCAGGGGCACACTGGCACTGCCCGGAGCCACGGTCACACTGCCCGCTGTTGTGGCACTGGCACTCCCCCTGGCAGCTGGAACCAAAGTACCCTGCAGGGCAGGGGATGGAGCAGATGGGACCCTGCAGAGAGCAAAGGGAGAGAGGTGGAAGGCAAGAGCACACCCAAACGCACTCAAACAGAGTATTATCCACTCAGAGCGGTGGTTCCCAATCTCTTTTTGACCAGGGACCACTCTCTAACATTAGTACCAAAAGGGTTATGAATCAGTTTTTGGTCAACTGTAGATTAGGCTTGGTTATTTGGGGTGCTGATTCAGAAAATTGCATTGGATAGTAGGCCTGGGCAATCTTTGTTATATAGTTCTAAAGTATTTACAAAACTAAAGTTCTGGTGGTGAACACTAGGTGGCGCTGGTTCGTTGTGTCTACAGTGTTGCTAAAGTTCTGGTGGTGAACACTAGGTGGCGCTGGTTCGTTGTGTCTACAGTGTTGCTAAAGTTCTGGTGGTGAACACTAGGTGGCGCTGGTTTGTTGTGTCTACAGTGTTGCTAAAGTTCTGGTGGTGAACACTAGGTGGCGCTGGTTCATTGCGTCTACAGTGTTATTAAAGTTCTGGTGGTGAACACTAGGTGGTGCTGGTTCGTTGTGTCTACAGTGTTGCTAAAGTTCTGGTGGTGAACACTAGGTGGCGCTGGTTCGTTGTGTCTACAGTGTTGCTAAAGTTCTGGTGGTGAACACTAGGTGGCGCTGGTTCGTTGTGTCTACAGTGTTGCTAAAGTTCTGGTGGTGAACACTAGGTGGCGCTGGTTCGTTGTGTCTACAGTGTTGCTAAAGTTCTGGTGGTGAACACTAGGTGGCGCTGGTTCGTTGTGTCTACAGTGTTGCTAAAGTTCTGGTGGTGAACACTAGGTGGCGCTGGTTCGTTGCGTCTACAGTGTTGTTAAAGTTCTGGTGGTGAACACTAGGTGGCGCTGGTTCGTTGCGTCTACAGTGTTGCTAAAGTTCTGGTGGTGAACACTAGGTGGCGCTGGTTCGTTGTGTCTACAGTGTTGCTAAAGTTCTGGTGGTGAACACTAGGTGGCGCTGGTTCATTGTGTCTACAGTGTTGTTAAAGTTCTGGTGGTGAACACTAGGTGGCGCTGGTTCGTTGTGTCTACAGTGTTGCTAAAGTTCTGGTGGTGAACACTAGGTGGCGCTGGTTCGTTGCGTCTACAGTGTTGCTAAAGTTCTGGTGGTGAACACTAGGTGGCGCTGGTTCGTTGCGTCTACAGTGTTGCTAAAGTTCTGGTGGTGAACACTAGGTGGCGCTCTTACGTTGTGTCTACAGTGTTGTTAAGGTACTGGTTGAGACCACTAGTTAGCGCTGGTGCTTTGCTTCTGCAGTGTTGCTAAAGTTCTGGTGGTGAACACTAGGTGGCGCTGGTGCTTTGCTTCTACAGTGTTGCTAAAGTTCTGGTGGTGAACACTAGGAGGCGCTGGTCTGCGTCTACAGTGTTGCGAAAGTTCTGGTGGTGAACACTAGGTGGCGCTGGTTCGTTGTGTCTACAGTGTTGTTAAAGTTCTGGTGGTGAACACTAGGTAGCGCTGGTGCTTTGCTTCTGCAGTGTTGCTAAAGTTCTGGTGGTGAACACTAGGTGGCGCTGGTTCGTTGCGTCTACAGTGTTGTTAAAGTTCTGGTGGTGAACAGTAGGTGGCGCTGGTTCGTTGCGTCTACAGTGTTGCTAAAGTTCTGGTGGTGAACATTTCACAAAACTTTCAAAACTTCCTTATTATTTCATTAATAATTTTTTAAAAGACAGAACCAATTAGGAACTGCCATTTATAACGAAATTTTGAAAGTTTTGTTAGAGTTCTGAAATGTTCACCACCAGAACTTTAGCAACACTGTAGAAGCAAAGCACCAGCGCCACCTAGTGTTCACCACCAGAACTTTAGTTTTGTAAGTATTTTAGAACCATTTAGAACCATGATTGCCCAGGCCTATTGGATAGACCACATCAGCTCTAGTTTCTGATACAGAACATATGCCATCTAGTGGCCGCCCAATAAAACCATATTTAGTGATCTAGAGCTGACGTGGTAGTCGTACTCTTTTGTGGGTAGTCAGCCTCTCCCCTCCCAAAATCAGTTTCGCAAGACCAGTCGCTATCGTTGCAGTGTGGTTTCGAGGCAACGGTGTAGTAACGGTGAGGCCGCAGACCACATTCTAGTACTTGCAGACCACAGGTTGGAAACTACTGGCTTAAAGTGAGTCCTCTCCCCACCCTGCTTTTGAACTTTAACAGGTAACAGAGACACAAGATATGGAGAACACAACAGGGCTGTCAGGTATAGAGGATAGAGCAAGCATGGGCAAACTTTGGTCCTCCAGGTGTTTTGGACTTCAACTCCTGGCTTCCTGCCTGGGGAATCCTTTGTTGGGAGGATCTATATGGTTCCGGCCCAGTTTACCTGTCCGAACGTGTTCTCCCCTATGAACCATCACGGACGCTAAGATCTTTCGGAGCGGCTCTGCCCCGTCACAAGCGCATTTGGTGGGAACGTGAGACAGGGTCTTCTCTGTGGTGGCCCCTCGGCTATGGAACTCTCCCGAGAGAGATCAGATCTGACCCCTCCCTCCTGTCACTTAGGAGGCTGATGAAAGTCTGACTTTGGAAGGAAGCATTATTTATTTATTTATTTATTTATTTATTTACTTACTTCATTTCTATTCCGCCCTTCTCACCCCGCAGGGGACTCAGGGCGGATTACAATGTACACATTACAATTAGACACACAAACACACAAGACAGACAGAGGCGATTTAACATCTGGCCACCAGGGGGAGCTGTCGCACTCCTTCACTCCTCAGCATGTTTCCTGGAGATCTTTTTATGGCCTCGTAAATCAGTTAAATTTAGCCTCCCCACTAAGTGGTACCTTAATTTCCTACTTGACAGATACAACTGTCTTTCGGGTTGCAAAGGTCGACAACAGGCTACACAATAGGTCGAGAGCCCACCTCGACCCGGGCAGGCCTCGAACTCATGACCTTCTGGTCAGTAGAGATCTTATGCAGCTGACACCCAGCCATCTGCGCCACAGAATAAGGACTGAGACTGTTTTTAGACAAAGTTAATGACCACATATATGGATGGAGTTGAAATTGATTTTATTTGGTGATTTGGCTCTAATGTATTTTATCTATATGTATTTTAACTTTTTATTGTTATATGTTGTTTTAATGTGCATCAATACATTGAATTTTCGGCGCGAGGCCAGTCTGAGTCCCGCTTCGAAGGTGAGAAGATACAAAAGTTTTAAATAATAATAATTTTCCCACATTTGCATGTTTTCGAACTGCCAGGTTGGCAGGAGCTAGGACTAACAGTGGGAGCTCACCCCGACCCACTTATTCGAAATGCCAACCTTAGCTTAACTGGCTGAGGGGGGAAAGGAAAGAGCCTGAGGCTGTTAGGAGTTGTGGGAGTTGAAGTCCGAAACACCTGGAGGCCCCAAGTTTGCCCGTGCCTAGGATGGAGGCTCCAGTATGAGCTGTCTGTCCTGCAGTAGGTGGAACAAATGGACATACATACCATCCACCCAGGAGGGCAGGCGCAGTTGTGAGTGTCTTCGGGGTGGCAGATGCCTCCATTCTGACAGGGGCAGAGGGCTGGGCACTGGAGTCCGTTGGTGTCATTGAAGCAGGGCAGCTCGCAGCTGGAAGAGACAAGTGTTGGCGGAATGGGAAGTCAGTCCCAAAGAGAGGAGTGGGCCCATCTGCAAACATGCCGAAAGCAAACAGGAATCTCCACGGGCTTTTGGAGGTGTGACCAGGCCCGGATCATCCATTAGGCCACCCTAGGCCACGGCCTAGGGGCGTAGCCATGGGAGGGGGGCGCCAGATCTGGACCCCCCAAAATTTGGCGGAGCGCCATAGGTCCCTAGGGCCTCTGACGCGGCTTCGCCCCGCCTTTTCGTTGCTCGCGCCGCCCCTCAAGGAAGGAGCGGCGTCCACCGGCGCAAGCGACAAAGAGGGGGAGCGAAGCCGCGTCGGAGGCCCTAGGGGCGGGACTTCGCTCTGCTTCTTCGTCGCTCGTGTCAGGGTCCCCTCCTTCCTTCATTCAAGGAAGGAGGGGCCCCCAACATGAGCGACGAAGAGGCGGAGTGAAGTCCCGCCCCTAGAGCCTCCGACGCGGCTTCGCCCCGCCTCTTCCTCGCTCGCGCTGGCCCCTCTCCTTCCATCATTCAAGGAAGGAGCGGCGTCTACCGGCGCAAGCGACAAAGAGGGGGAGCGAAGCCGCGTCGGAGGCCCTAGGGGCAGGACTTTGCTCTGCCTCTTTGTCGCTCACGTCAGGGTGCCCCTCCTTCCTTCACTCAGGAAGCGCCCGCAGTTTACGAAGAGGCAGAGCGAAGTCCCACCCTAGGGCCTCCGACGCGGCGCCGCCCGCCTCTTCCGCTCGCGCCGGCTCAAGGAAGGAGCGGCGCCCGCAACTGGCGCAACAAAAGGAAGAGCAAAGCCGCGCCTCGGAGGCCCTAGGGGCGGGCGCCCGCTGGCGCTCAACCTCTTCGTCGCAAGGGCGTGTCAGGTCCCATCCTTCCTTCATTCAAGGAAGGAGGGGCCCCAACATGAGCGACGAAGAGGCGGAGTGAAGTCCCGCCCCTAGAGCCTCCGACGCGGCAGCCGCCCTCGCCTCTTCCTCACTCGCGCCGGCCCCTCTCCTTCCATCATTCAAGGAAGGAGCGGCGCCCGGCGCGAGTGACGAGAAGGCGGAGGGAAGCCCCGCCTCTAGGGGCGTGGCTTCCCATGTGTGGCCTAGGGTGCCACAATGAGTTAATCCGGGCCTGGGTGTGACCATTTGGAGATTAATTGAAGATTCACACTATTTGGAATAATCATAATATTTTGGAAATGCATGACCTTATTAGAGATTGTAACAAGGTCATGTTACTCTTTCTGAGAAGCATTAAAAAAAACTCGCTTGAGTCAACCTCCTCCTTAGTGGTAGATATCCACTCGTATTCATGCAAAGCACTTAGGTTTCTCGGCTGTTAGATTGATATACCTACTGATATCTCTTTGAACTGTTAGGAACAAAGATATGCCAATGCTCAAAAAACAATGTTCTTTTCAGTGCCTCAAAACATCTACTCTCATAAAATATATGCATGGACGGCGAAGAAACAGCTCCCCTGGTGGCCAGAAAAAAGTTAAATAGCCTCTGTCTGTCTATATGTGTTGTGTGTCTATGGCAACTGAATGTTTGCCATGTATGTGTACATTGTAATCCGCCCTGAGTTCCCTGCGGGGTGAGAAGGTGACATTTGTCAGATTATTGCATTTTGAATAGCAATTCATGAGTCAGCACAAGATATATTTTCGCAGTTTGAGATAACCTGCAGTGTGACATGTTTGACACCAGATGGCGCTGTCTCAAGACTGCTAAATGGAATCTTGAGGAATTTCCGTTACAAAGTGACAGTTGGGATTTGTCAGTTGGGATTCAATATCTGTGAGGAAAGGATGTTTAGAAAGGTAGCTGTGATGGCTGTTGTTTTTCGATGTTTTGCCAGTTATTGTTAAATACAATTCAATACAAAGTTATATATTTACCTTGTGAATTGAACGAGAGTTTCATTATTCACACGAACAGAGACTGGAGTTTTTGGGCCGATGGGGAATTAAACTTCTATATTTCTGTTGCCTATCCGCTGTGACATAAATACTCAACGCCGAAGAACATTCAGGCCAAAACATGGATGCGGGTGAAACTTCAGGATTGCCAGGCCCCCCACCCGCGCTTGTGCCCTATACTCACTGAGGTCCAGTGTATCCCTGAGAGCAGAGGCATGCCCCCGTGGCCCCATCGCAGTTGGATCCATTCTCGCAGCGGCAAACCAGAAGGCAGCTGAGGCCATAGGTGCCCTGGGCACAGGGTTCTTGGCAAAAGGAGCCCTTGTAGCCCGGCGGACAGGCGCAGGTCCCGGTCAGAGGGTCACAGCTGCCCCCGTTCAGACATGTACATGAGTTCTCGCAGGTCGGGCCCCATAAGAGGTTGCTGCATTCTGGAAGAAAGGAAGGGAGGGAGAGCCACTGAAATGGAGAACCCGTAGGAAACCTCTGCTGGAAAGGCTAACATCGAGACTTGCAGGTCAATCGTAAGCCAGATCGGGGTATAGGGCGGCAACCTGTGCTTGACGGCGTTGCACTCAACCTGAAGTCACAGATCTGCAGCTTCGGTGTCCTCCTAGACCAGACCTGGACAAGCTCCGGCCCGCGGACCGGATGCGGCCCGGCAGGCGATTCTGTCTGGCCCGGGGAGAAGGGTGTTGGGGGCGGGGCCAAGACAGCCCGCCACTCCAGAGCACAATCGGAGGAGCAGCGGCTTTGGAGTGCTTGCCCTCCCAGGAGACGATCCGGGCCTGCAGCGGGAGCAATCGGTGACCAGCGGTGGCCGATCGCCCTGGCGAACCAGAAGACTTGATTGTCTTCCGGGTCGCCAGGGCGATCAGCTGCCTCAGGTCACTGACTGCTCCCGCCGCAGGCCCAGATCGCCTCCCGGGATGGCAAGCACTCCAAAGCCAGGATGGCAGGCACTCCATGGCAGGGCGATCAGCTGGGGAACGGCTGGGGGCGAGAGCGGGCGGAGGCCTGCAGCCTCCGATCATCTGCTGCTCAAGGCCCGGATTATCCACGAGGCCAGACGAGGCCATGGCCTCGGGCAGCGGGTTTTGGGGGCAGCGGCCGGCCCCTGAAATTTTAAAACCCTAAAAACCGCCCCCCTCGCAGCGCTTTCCCCCTCTCCCGAGAGAGTCAGGAGAGGACGGGGGAGAGCGCTGCGAGGGGTGAGGAGGAATGGCGCCTCCCTCACCTGGGCCACCCCCTTGCAAAGGAAGGAGGCGGTGAGGAGGAGGAAGGAAGCTCCGCCCCGCCGGCGGGCATGCATGCATGCGCTGGCATGCATGCATGCGACGCACGCCCGCCAGCGGGCTTCCCTTCCTCCTCCTCCTCCTGGCCGCCTCCTTTCTTTGCAAGGGGGCGGCCCAGGCAGCGAGGAGGAGGGCGGGACTTCCCTTCCTCCTCCTCGCGCCTTCTTTTCGGTCGCGGGAGGAGGTGGGCAGAAGGCGCGCAGCACTGTGGGGCGTCCCTCCGCCCCCTCCACCCCCTCCCGCGACCGAAAGGAAGGCACGAGGAGGAGGAAGGAAAGTCCCGCCTCCCTCTTCGCGCCTCCTTTGGTCGCGGGGTGGAGGAGGCGGCAGACGGAAGCCCCACAGTGCCGCGCGCCTTCTGTCCACCTCTTCCTCCCGCGACCGAAAGGAAGGCGCGAGGTGGACGGAAGCTGTGGGGCCGGTGCCGCGTGGCTTCCGTCCACCTCCTCGGGCCCTCCTTCCGGTTACGGGAGGAGGCGGCGGCGCGGAAGCCACACGCCCGGGGATGTTGCCGCACATGCCTCGGGCTGCCGAAGACCTTAATCCATGCCTGTGCTGCTCTGCTCTGTTCTACTGTGGGGGCGGGTGGGTCCGCTTTGTCATTCCTCTGGGCTGGGTCCATTGGGCCATTCCATCTTGGGATCCTTCCTCTCTTGAGGATGTCAGCCTCTATCTTGGTTCGCATCTTGCCTTCTTGAATTTCGTTTTATTTTAGTGGTTTTTATTATAATTTTATTATAATTTTATTATAATAATATAATATTAATAATATAATAAATGATATAATATAACGTTATATTATATTATAATTTCAATATATTATAATGTCTATATATATACTATAATATAATTATGATATTAATACTAATAATATATGAATATTTCTTGATATATTAATATGTTGATATTAATGATGTGTAATATATAGTAAATATAGTAAATAAATAAATAAATAATGTAGATTAGAATGTAGTTCTGCCTTTAGGTGCGGCCCTCCATAACATTTTTGGCTCTCGTGTGGCCACTTGGAAAAAATAATTGCCCACCCCTGTCCTAGACCCATCGCTAACGCTTGAAGCCCAGGTGTCGGCGGTGGCTGGGAGGGCCTTCGCACAACTAAAACTCGTGCGCCAGCTGCGACCGTACCTCGTGAAGTCAGATCTGGCCACGGTGGTCCACGCCTTAGTCACCTCCAGATTGGACTACTGTAATGCACTCTACGTGGGGCTGCCCTTGAAGACTGCCCGGAAGTTTCAATTGGTCCAACGGGCGGTAGCCAGATTGCTAATTGGAGCGACCTACAGGGAGTGGTCAACCCCCCTGTTTAAGGAGCTCCCTTGGCTGCCGTTCATCTTCCGGCCCCAATTTAAGGTGCAGGTTCTTACCTACAAAGCCCTGAACGGTTTGGGACCCGCCTACCTGCATGACTGCATTTCTGTCTGCGAACCCAGGCAATCTCTCCGATCATCTGGAGAGGCCCTACTCTCACTCCCACCCCCTACGCAGGCATGATTGGCGGGGGCGAGGGAGAGGGCCTTCTTTGTGGTGGCCCCCTGACTCTGGAACTCGCTCCCCACGGATATTAGATAAGCTCCACATTGGCAGTTTTCAGGAGGAGCCTGATGACGCGGCTGTTCCAATGTGCCTTCCCTGAATAGAGTAAATAACTCCTTGCTGTGATTAATTTCTTGCAAATGTCCTCTGAAGCACTTTGAATACCTGTTGGGTCGTCTGCCCCACATTATCCTTTGAAACCTTCCTGCTACAAACATTCTACCTCTGTCCACATCCAGTGTTTATCATTTTAAAATTTTAATATTCACATTTGGCCCGGCCAAAATGATTTTTAAGTTATATTGATTGTATTGTTTACGTGTAAGTTATATTGATTGTATTGTTTTATTATTTGCTGTTGTGTTGTTATTACATGTCTTTGGGCTTGGCCTCATGTAAGCTGCCCCGAGTCCCCTTGAGGAGATGGTGGCGGGTATAAATAAATAATAATAATAATATACTGGGAGGGAAATAATAATAATATACTGGGAGGGAAATAATAACAATAATAATATACATAATAATATACTGGGAGGGAAATAATAATAATAATAATATACATAATAATATACATTATGTATATTATTATTATTATTTCCCTCCCAGTAGAGGGAAAAAATCTCAGGGATTTTAGGGCATTCCCCAACTTAGCCAAGAAGGGCTTGGGTCCTCTCCATCTCCTTAGAGCAGGGGTCGGGAACCGATGGCTCGGGAGCCAGATGTGGCTCTTTTCATGATTGCATCTGGCTCTCCAGAGCAGCCCGGGTCTCGGTTTCCCAGCATGCAGCAGGGAGGAGTGATGCAAATGCGCCACAACTGCCACTTCCGCGCCACCATCTCCGACTCTCTCTCATCCCCCGCTGCTCTTGGGGCCCTGCGCCTTCTTCACTGGGGATGGTGGAGCCCGGTGGCAGCACCTCGTCCTCCTTTTGGTCCTCTCCCCTTCCTTCTTTCCTCCATTCTCCCTCTTCTTTCCTTCCTTCCTTTCTCCCCTTCACCCTTTCCTTCTTCCTTTTTTCTCCCTCTCTCCCCTTCCTTCTTTCCTCCATTCTCCCTCTTCTTTCCTTCCTTCCTTCCTTTCTCCCTTTCACCTTTTCCTTCTCTCCTTCCTTTTCCCTCCCTCTCTCCCCTTCCTTCTTTCCTCCATTCTCCCTCTTCCTTCTTCCTTTCTTTCTCCCTTTCACCTTTTCCTTCTCTCCTTCCTTTTCCCTCCCTCTCTCCCCTTCCTTCTTTCCTCCATTCTCCCTCTTCCTTCCTTCCTTCCTTTCTCCCTTTCACCTTTTCCTTCTCTCCTTCCTTTTCCCTCCCTCTCTCCCTTTCCTTCTTTCCTCCATTCTCCCTCTTCCTTCCTTCCTTCCTTTCTCCCTTTCACCTTTTCCTTCTCTCCTTCCTTTTCCCTCCCTCTCTCCCTTTCCTTCTTTCCTCCATTCTCCCTCTTCCTTCTTCCTTTCTTTCTCCCTTTCACCTTTTCCTTCTCTCCTTCCTTTTCCCTCCCTCTCTCCCTTTCCTTCTTTCCTCCATTCTCCCTCTTCCTTCTTCCTTTCTTTCTCCCTTTCACCTTTTCCTTCTCTCCTTCCTTTTCCCTCCCTCTCTCCCCTTCCTTCTTTCCTCCATTCTCCCTCTTCCTTCTTCCTTCCTTCCACCTTCACCCTTTGGTTCTTCCTTTTCCCTCCCTCTCTCCCCTTCCTTCTTTCCTCTATTCTCCCTCTCTACCTCTTCCTTCCTTCCTCTTCTATTCTTTCCCCCAAGTCTTCCTTTCCTTCTCCTTCCTTCCTTTTCACTTCCCTCTCTCCCCCCTTCTTTCTTTTCCCTTCATTATTTTACTTTTTCCTCACTCCCTTTCCTTTCTTCTCCGCACCCTTTCCTTTCCTCCCTTCCCATTTCCTCCTTTCTTTTCCCCTCCTTGTCTCTCTCCTGCTTTTCTTTTCTTCTTTTTCCATAGTTCATTCTTCGTTTCTTCCTTCCTCTCCCCCTCCCTCCTTTATTTCCTCTGTCTGTCTTTCTTTCCCCCTTCCTTCCTTCCGCCTTCTCTTCCTTCCCAGAGTCCTGAGCGTGCCTTTTGCAGAGCCAGGTATGAAGTGTCCCGTCATTCTGCCGGGGGAATCCTTTTCTCATCGTACGTACGTATAGACTCACATTTAGTTGAATTCAGTCTTAAAATATATTATACTAGCTGTACCTGGCACGTGTTGCTGTGCCCTATTTAGGAGATGCGAGAAAGTCTGAGTATGTAAGTGTTGGAATTGATGTTACTTATGGTCTTGGTGGGGTCATGGCTGTGTCGTTGTGGGTTGTTCTGGTGGGTGGGATGTTGAAGTCCTGGGGAGTTGTCGGTGTGTGGTGTTGCTGGCGTTCTGCAGAGCTTGTGGATATACAATGTTTTTTGTCCAGGGGCGGTCCTACAAGATAGGCAAAGTAGGCGGCCGCCTAGGGCGCCATCTGGGAAGGGGGCGCCATCCTGGCCGCATGGGGCGCCATCCTGGCCCTGCCGATGTTCCTCAGACAGTGTTGCAGCTGCCTGCTTTTTGACCCCAGCCATGCGTGCTCCGACGCCGCTTCTGGGCATGTGCGGAGGTTTTCACGCAGGCGCAGTTGCTCTGGAGCTGAAGTTGAGCGCAGGAGCAACTGCACATGTGCGAAAACCTCCGCGCATGCCCAGTAGCTCCCTTGCGCAGAAGCCTGTAAGCAAAGCACTCCCTATCGGGCAGGTAGGGAGTGCTTCCCCTCTCCCTTTGTCTCCGCCGCGTGCACGCATTTGCAGGGAAGGAGAAAAGAATCAGTGAAGGAAGTGTAAGTGAAGGAATGAATGAAGGGCTTTCCTCCTCCTCCTCCTCTGTGGCCTCTTCTCTCCCTCCTTCCTTTCTTCGGCTCTATTTCTGTCTAGACCTGAGGGGCCTGAGGCTATGAGGAGTTGTGGGAGTTGGAGTCCAAAACACTTAGGGCCCAAGTTTGCCCAGGCCGCGCGGCCTGTATTCGACCTCATTTGAACATTTTGGCTGTTTTTCTATGTACATTTACATTGGGATCCTAAATTTGGACTGATGGGAGACTCCTATGAATTATGAGTCGGGTGGTAGGTAATATATTCTGATTTTGATGCATTTACATTGCATTTCTTGTTGATTATTATACAGTTCTGCTTAATATTTTCATACAATATAATACAAATACAATATAACAATAGAATGATGATATATTGTATATTACATGTAATATTACAAACAATATTGCAGTATAGTGGTATTGTACAAAATAGTAATATATAATAGTTTATTTTACTTTATTTTGGGTTATTTGAGTTTTATAGGATTAATGAAAATATTTAGTAGAGGATAATTTTATTTAAATAAATAATTTTATTATTATTTTATAATAATAATATAATAGAATGTTACATTATATTATAATGTCAATATATTATAATATAATTATATTGTAATGTAGTGTAATATAATTATGATATAATATAGTATGAGTATGGTAATATATATTTTATATACTTGGATACTATATAATACTACTAATGGTATTGTGATATTATAATTGTATATTTGTTTTACATGGGGCGGCAAAACAATGTTTTTTTTGGGGGGGGGGCACCAAAATAATGTTCGCCTACCATTTAAAATTACCTTAGACCGCCCCTGTTTTTGTCTTTCCGTCTGCTGTGTTGATGGTCAGGTTCTGTGGTTTCCCAACTCTGGATTTGAAAAAAGAAACTGTTTCTGTTCTGCCGTTTGTTCTGCCCTTTTTTGTGTGATGCATGTAGCGTTGCGAATGTGTTGTTCTTTTTAGAAGGCATGGCTTGTCTTTTGGGTCAGTTTCTGCTTGTATGGAAGGAAGAAATGGAATACAAATGGGTTGAGCAGTAGATGCAAGGTTGTGTTATGTGCGTATTGTGTTGTGTGTAGGTATTACTTTTTTGGTGAGTTAGTGGGTGTGTGGTTGAATTGTGGGTGGTAGTATGTTGTGGAATGCTTGTGTGGGTGGGGTGTTTTGGGTGTTTGTGTGTGTTTGTAGAGTATCAGTGCAGTGTTGTGTTGTGGTTGGAGTATAGGTGGAGTTGGTTTTTGTTTGTGGTGGTGGTAGGTGTTGTGTGTGCGGGGTCCCGTAAGGTTGGGGGGATGGGTTGTGATAGGAAGTTGTGTTGTGTTGTGTGGGTAGGAATTGCTGGAGAATTGCTCCCTCATAGAGTTTGGTTTTGTCAGTTTAACCCTCAAACACCAACTGAACTCAAATCACTCAGCATTCTGTCCTAGCCTTGGCTGGCTGTGCCCAGCGTTACTATGGTTACTCAGCCTCCCTGCATTTTGTGTGGGCCGATGTTGGCCAATGGGTTTCGCTGGCTGCCACAGAGGATGCTGGGAAATGTAGTTTTTTGTATCATTGTTTTGGGGGCCTTCTAGGTTTTTGGGGAGTTTCTTTGCTAAAAACCTTCCTTGCCTGAGGCCTATTTGTGTTGGCAAGTTTGGTGTCTCTGCCTTGGAAGGTTTCTCTGTCTCTGTCAGTCATTCGATGACGGGACCTCCTTTATATAGTAGATATATTCTATGGCTCTCACTGAAATAAATTTCCAAAATTTTTGCTTTCATGGCTCTCTGAGTCAAAAAGGTTCCCGGCCCCTGCCTTAGAGCAAACTACCCTTCCGCCACTCCCGTCTCCTCCCTCTCCTCCAGGCAGACGTCACCCCCTATTCCTTGCCCCATCCAAAGTGTTTATTTCCCAGGCAGTGACCTGCCATAAACCCTAAGCCCAGAGGGACGGTCTCTTTGCGTGGGAACCCGCTGCCTCTACCAAGACCCTCCGAGGAGGAGGGGTTGACATTGTTGTTGTCATCAGGCAGCCCACAATGTGGTAGAATAGCATGTGGAATGTGTGTGTGTGTGTGTGTTGGAGAAAGAGGCAGAGAACACACATACCAAACAACGAACTCTTTCCAAATTCGTGGTCAGAACTTTCATGTGCTACCAATCAAGGAATGGAAGGGGGGGGGGGGGGATGTTAGTTTTCATTCACAATGGGTTCCACGGCAGGTTTGCAACAACTACAAACAAATTACAAATTGTAAACTATGATGTGCAATCAGGGACCCACGCGTTCCCCTCCACCCTGGGAACCAAGCTGCTATCCAGAAGGTTTGTACGAGGACCGGGACTCATTAGACACATTAGTCCAGTATAAACAAAGAGACATAAGACTGGTTGATGTGAGTTTTCTGGGCTGTATGGCTATAGGACAGGGCTGTGGTGCAGCTAGGTCAGGGCTGTCCAACTTCTACCGGCCCAGGGGCCTGAATTCCGGTCACTGATGACCTGGTGGGCCGTAGGGTCTGCCCCCGCCCCGGCTCCGCCCCCTCCCCGCCCCCGGCTCCGCCTTCTCCCCGGCGCCCTCTCCCCTTATTTTTATTTAATATTAAATATATTTAATTCCATCCTCCCATCTCCCCCTATTTTTTTAATATTAAATATATTTAATTCCATCCTCCCATCTCCCATTATTTTAATTTAATATTAAATATATTTAATTCCATCCTCCCTTCTCCCATTATTTTAATTTAATATTAAATATATTTAATTCCATCCTCCCCTCTCCCATTATTTTTATTTAATATTAAATATATTTAATTCCATCCTCCCCTCTCCCATTATTTTAATTTAATATTAAATATATTTAATTCCATCCTCCCATCTCCCATTATTTTAATTTAATATTAAATATATTTAATTCCATCCTCCCATCTCCCATTATTTTAATTTAATATTAAATATATTTAATTCCATCCTCCCCTCTCCCCTTATTTTTAATTTAATATTAAATATATTTAATTCCATCCTCCCATCTCCCATTATTTTTATTTAATATTAAATATATTTAATTCCATCCTCCCATCTCCCATTATTTTAATTTAATATTAAATATATTTAATTCCATCCTCCCATCTCCCATTATTTTTATTTAATATTAAATATATTTAATTCCATCCTCCCCTCTCCCCTTATTTTTATTTAATATTAAATATATTTAATTCCATCCTCCCATCTCCCATTATTTTAATTTAATATTAAATATATTTAATTCCATCCTCCCATCTCCCATTATTTTAATTTAATATTAAATATATTTAATTCCATCCTCCCATCTCCCATTATTTTAATTTAATATTAAATATATTTAATTCCATCCTACCCTCCCCATTATTTTTATTTAATATTAAATATATTTAATTCCATCCTCCCCTCCCCCTTATTTTTATTTAATATTAAATATATTTAATTCCATCCTCCCCTCCCCCCTTATTTTAATGTATCCCCTCTCCCCTTATTTCATCTTTAAATATATTTAATTTTATATTTAATACATGAGGGGAGATGGGGGGAGTGAATGAGGAGCCCCCTGCTTCAGCCTACCTTTTCCAAACGCGCAGGATCCAGGAGTACCCGGACGACGAGAGGGGCGACGACCGACTTAGTCGAAGAAGGTCCTAATCGCGTCTGTGGGCCTCAGCGATCCAGTAGTAGAGTAGCCGAAGAGTATTGTGAGAATACGCAATCCACACGGGATTTCGTTGTCAACACCGGCGTGATCTCGCATTCACAGCGAAATCCCGTGTGGATTGCGTATTCTCGCGATACTTGCTCCGAACCCGGAAGTAGGTATTCTTTATAAAAAATTATTATTTATTTTATTTTTCAATTTTTATTTTTTATTAAAAAGCTTAGGGGGCCGTAGGGAAGGGGCTGGGGGGCCGTATACGGCCCCTGGGCTGCCAGTTGGGCAGCCCTGAGCTAGGTTGTACTCCAATACACAACAATCAGTATGCTCAATGGAAACTAACACAAACACACAATGCTAAAGCCAACAAAAGTAAGGGCTGGACTGGAGTGCGGCGCAAATGAAACCACTATAGAGTAGCAAACATATAAAAATGTATTATAGTGAGCAATCAAAGGCGCATATTAGTGAGCATCATATCTATGTGACAATATGTCAATATATCAATTTTATACAAACTATATGTTTCTTACAAGTTAAATATACATACATCAAAATAGTGAGTCCAGCATAAAAAGCGGGACCTAAGTGGTGCAAACAAAGAGTCCAAGTCAACCCTATAAGCGGTCTGGAGCCAAATAACTCACGGGCCGCAGACTGAGTCCTTGGGGGGGCCTGGATGGGCGGACGAGCTGGCACAACATCGGCTAGGCTGGCGCCTACGGCTGGAAGGATGATGACAACGCCAAGATGGCCGTTTCGCGTCTAAAACGCTTCCTCAGGGCGCTTTAACATCAGACCGCTCCTCCCCAGGTTTGTAGTATCATAACTACCAGGTACAGTCTTGACGGGGGGTATTCGCGTTTCCGCAAATCAATTTGTATCATTGATGTTATTGATGTGCGGAAACGCGAATACCCCCGTCAAGACAGAGGACGAAGAGGAAGAGGAGGATGAGGCGCCGCCGGCAGGCTCCGTCATCCCCAGCGAAGAGGGCTCAGGGACCTGAGAGCAGCGGGGGATGAGGAAGAGGCGGCGATGGCGGCGCGGAAGCAGCAATCGCGGCACATTTGCGTCACTCCTCCCCACTGCATGCTGGGAAACCGAGGCCCGGGCTGCTCTGGAGAGCCAGATGCAATCATGAAAAGAGCCACATCTGGCTCCCGAGCCATAGGTTCCCTGCTGTAGCCCAAGAGATCATGACACAACCTTACTTCTTCTTATGACGTTTTGTTATAAGGGAGGAAAACCTTGTAGGGAGAATGACCTTTGCAGTGTGAGAGAGCCCTGCAGACATGTCGTCTATGAGAGGCCGGAGAGATAGCACAGCGGTAAGAACAGCTGTGCTGGCAATCTGAAGATCTGAAGATTGCAGGATCGAATCCCGGGCTGAGTTAGACGCCAGCTGTGAGCCCTGTCTACTGTTTACCCAAGCAGTTCAACAGCCCAGCTGTGAATTAACAACAAATTGGGGACCATAAAAGTGGGGAAGGGCTTTTGCACAGACTTGTCTGAAATAGGCTGACGGAGAAGGGAGAGGCAGAAGTGGTGGAAACAAGAGGCTCCTGTCATGAGGATGGAACAACAGCACCCCCTTGTGACGTGATGGCGCATTGACGCAGGGACATAACAACAATGGAACATTCACACCCGATGACGCCCACCTGTATGACAGCCAGGAAAGAAGAAGTCCTTCTAAAAACTGCACTGTATTTGTCTATGTGTAATTGTATGTCTTTCCGACAGGGACTGTCTGTTGTATATGTATTGTAATCCGCACTGAGTCCCCTTCGGGGTGAGAAGAGCGGAATAGAAATAAACAGTATTATTATTATTATTATTATTGATGGAGACTTACCACTGGAGCAGTCTGTGCCTCTCCATCCCTGCTCGCACTGGCATTGATCTGGCGCAACACACCTCCCGTGGACACACTCCTGGGCACATCGGGCTGGAAGAGAGAAGAAGGGGAGAAGGGACTTTATAGTCACTCCAAAGCACTCCCAGCTCTGGGAGAGAGCCGCATAATGGCCCTGGGGAGTTTTCAGAGGGTCTGGAACCTGACGGTAAGAGCTCCCTCACAAAGTGTCACCAGAAATATGACAAGCTGATTTGATAAATGTGGATTTAATATAGGGTTCGAATGGAATTGTATGAAAAGTGACTGAATGAGAGCTAATAATTTTGAAGACACCATTCAGAAATATCGAGGGAATTGCAATGACTAACTACCTGCTCGGGGGATTGTAATTAAAACCTGCTAATGAGAACTGAAAAAGTCAACTGTGATAAGAACTGTGACAGGGACAAGAGAAATGTTTACATCTGTCCACATTTGCTTCCCAGATACCGGATTAACTCTAAAGGAAATGATCTCTGTTTACATTAGTCCAGTGCTGTCCAACTTCTTCCGGCCCAAGGGCCGGAAGAAGTGTCACTGATCACCTGGGGGGCCACAGTGAGCGGGGGGCGTGGCCACTCCCCAGGGCATGGCCACTCCCATTAGGCGTGGCCACTCCGGGGTTTTCGTGGCCGGCCTCCTCAAAAGGGATGCCCGCCCATTTTCAGGAGGGTTTTCCTGGGTGACGTTAGGCTGGGTGGGAGACGCCAGAAGGGATGACGTCACCCAGCCTGTTACAAGAGTCACCTTTAGGGGAAACCCTCCCACATGACAAGCCTGGATGGTTTTACCACTGGGATCACGGGCGGCTCGCTTCCCCGCGAGCCTTCAGGACCAATGCTCGGGAGGAAAAGGGTTTCGCCCGGCTCCTGTGTCCCCTCTGAGCAGAAAAACTGGGAAACATTTTATTTGGGACAGTGACTGGGAGAGAGATGACGATAAGATTTTTTTCATCTCCCGCCAGCCTGGATGGCTGGTGGGGGATCCCTTAGCGAGCGCCACTCGCTACTCCCCGCCAGCCTTCCAGGTTTGGGGGAGTATGGTTTTTCCCCGCACTCGCGTAATCTCGAGTGCCGGGTGGTAATTTTTCCCCAAACCTTAGTAAGGCTCAGAAAGGGGAAGCGAGACATGAAGGGAGGGGCGGGCGGGGACCCCCTCCCTCCAAGGCATCAGCTCTGAGAGGAGCAGGGGAAGAAAGAGGCGGTGCAGGGAGGAGGAGCTGGCTCTCTTCCTCCTCCCCCACCACCCTTGTCCCTCTCTCCTCCCCTCATTAGTGCCAGTGAAGACAGGGAGGAGGAGCTGGCTCTTCCTCCTCCTGAGCCTCCCCTCCCCGGCCGCCATTTAATTTTTTTAATAAATTTTTTTAAAAATGGCCCTGTGACGGACAAGAGAGAACAGGCTGGGGGGCCCAATGGTCCGGGCCGCCATTACAGCCCTGCATTAGACAAACAATGCTCTTTCGTCAAACCCAGAACACAATGGTCCGTTACCTGAAGACAAACATCTCTGTCAGGAGGTGATCAAGATAATTTCAAACAGGACAATTAGTAGAATCAGCAGAATCTATTATATAAAGGAGGACCCGTCATCGAACGACTGCCAGAGACAGAGAAACGTTCCAAGGCAGAGACACCAAACTTGCCAACAAAAATAGGCCTCGGGCAAGGAAGGTTTTTAGCATAGAAACTCCCCCAAAAAAAAAAAACTAGAAGGCCCCCAAAAACAACGAGTTAAAAAAACTACTTTTCCCAGCATCCTCTGCAGCCACCAGCAAAACCCATTGGCCAAGCCAGCCAAGGCTAGATTAGAATGCTGAGTGATTTGAGTTTAGTCAGTTGGTGTTTGAGGGTTAAACTGTCAAGGCCAAGATCTAGGAGGGAGACAAATAGGGCACCAGGGACACAGGCACCACTGACAAACACATACCCCCAGAATAACACAAACTTGCAAAACCCACAAAAAAAATCCTGCAACACAAAAACCCACCCCAAACAAAATACACAACAAACACCACTGGCAAAAGCAACACCCTCCACATCACAACCAGCACACAGCCAGACTGAGACAACTATGTCACCACAACACATACAAAATACACCCCACAAATACCTGACAACTTCCCCAACATAAAACCCAGGACTGCACTCACTACTCACCACCACACACACCTCCAAATACACACACGTCCCAGGCACAATACTTCAGCAATTCCTACCCACACAACACAACACAACTTCCTATCACAACCCACCCTCCCAACCTTACGGGACCCCGCACACACAACACCTACCACCACCACAAACAAAAACCAACTCCACCTATACTCCAACCACAACACAACACAACACTGATACTCTACAAACACACACAAACACCCAAAACACCCCACCCACACAAGCATTCCACAACATACTACCACCCACAATGCCACCACACACCCACTAACTCACCAAAACCCATTTGTATGCCATTCCTTCCTTCCACACAGGCATAAGCTGACCCAAAAGACAAGCCATGCCTCCTAAAAAGAACAGCATCGGGCGACACACTTGCAACGCTACATACATCACACAAAAAAGGGCAGAACAGACGCCAGAACAGAAAGACACTGCACTACACTAGCTTTTGCCATCACCATAAACAAGGCTCAAGGACAAACACTACAAATCTGTGGCATAGACCTTGACACAGAATGCTTCTCCCACAGACAACTCTACGTAGCGTGCTCCAGAGTTGGGAAACCACAGAACCTCTACATCAACACAGCAGACGGAAAGACAAAAAACATTGTATATCCACAAGCTATGCAGAACGCCAGGAACACCACACACCGACAACTCCACAGGACTTCAACATCCCACCCACCAGAACAACCCACAACGACACAGCCATGACCCCACCAAGACCATAAGTAACATCAATTCCAACCCTTATATACTCAGACTTTCTCACATCTCCTAAATAGGCACAGCAACGCGTGCCGGGTACAGCTAGTATTCCTATAAAAGACTCAATCTAATAATTCTCAAGTGTGACAGACTTCTGTCCACTTCCCTGCTCCGTGGGAAGGACAGAAATGGTGTATGGAGAATGTCAGATCTGCTATGGGAAAGCAGGATTCTGTGTCCCGTATTTTCAGCTCCTGTCCCGTATTGACAGGACAGGTGGCAGCAGGAGGCGAGGCCGGGCCAGCAGTGAGTGCCACCGCACCGCCAGCAGCTTCTCCGCGGCGCTTGTGCTCGCTCGCCTCGCACTCACTCACAGGCACAGCAGGGAGCAGAGCAGCCCCAGCAGCGACGCACCTGCCTGGCCACAAGCGGCGCCTTGCTGCGCCGCCAGGCCAGCACCCACCTTCTTCCTGGTCTGCCCCCTGCTCTATGGCGGGCTCCGCTCAGGTCAGCCAATGAGGGCAGGCAACAAGAGAGAGGCGAGAGCAGCAGAGACACCACAAGGCTGAGCTGAGAGCAGGACGACACCGAGAGAGCAAGAGAGAGAGAGAGAGAGAGAGAGAGAGAGAGAGAGCCAGGCCCAGAGCCTAGAGAAGATTCCATTCGAAGTGTTGGAACTTGGCTGGGAGTGGGTCAGTGAGGCTTACTGCCTTTTGGGGGGGTGATTTGGGAATTAGCAGTTAATACGAAAGACAATGTTTGTTGCGATTTAGGAATTTGCCCATTTTTTTCCTGCAACCCCAACCATTTCAGGAAAAAATGGGCAGCCTACCATTTAATTCCCTGACAGAAGCATTGGGGGGACGGGGGACGGGGGACGGGGGACGAGGGAGCTAGCGAATGGCTCAAACTAAAGAAGCTATTTCCATTTGATTACCAATTTAAAAAGTATTAAAGCAAAGGCAAAACCTCTCTGGGTAAAAGAAAATCTGCCTGGTTCTTCAAGCTGAGCCTGATATTGTACTGCTATTATAAAGTTGTTATTATTATTATTATTATTAGTAGTAGTAGTAGTAGTAGTAGTAGTACTGTATGTAGTACAGTGTTTCCCAACCTTTTTGAGCCGCGGCACACTTTTAACATTAAAAAAATCCGGGGGCACACCACCAACCAAATTGACACAAAATGACACTCTAACACAGTAAAGAACGGCTGGGGGTTGGTGGCCTGCTGGGAGCAGCTGCTGGGAGTGCCGAAGCCAGGAAGGGGGCGGAGCCAGGCTGCGCCATGCCCCGCCCCCTACCCCCGGCTTCACCTCTCCCAGCAGCTGCTCCAGGCTTGAGGGGGCAGTGCCAAGCCAGCCGTGCCAGAGCCAGCACAATGCTGGCTTGGCACTGTCCCCTGGGCTGGGCTGCTGGGAGTGCCGAAGCCGGGGGAGGGGGCAGAGCCAGGCCGCGCCATGCCCCGCCCCCTCCCCCAGCTTCAGCTCTCCTACAGGCCGCGCCATGCCCCGCCCCCTCCCCCCAGCTTCAGCTCTCCTACAGGCCGCGCCATCCCCGCCCCCTCCCCCAGCTTCAGCTCTCCTACAGGCCGCGCCATGCCCCGCCCCCTCCCCCCAGCTTCAGCTCTCCTACAGGAGGAGCATAAGCGGTGGACGGGCTTTAGTGGGCAGGGCTCCTCCTCCACCCGGCTTCAGCGGCGAGGGGCAAGAGTCATGGTGGGCATCATGGCGGATTGGAGGCTGGCTGGGGAACCGGCCGAAGGATGCAGCGCCCCGGTCCCTTCTTCTTTTTCTTCGCCACTGCCCGGCCCTTCCTCTTCCCCCAAGCAGCAGGAGTTTGGCAGGAGGGGGGAGGAAGGGGGGCAGAGAGCTTTTCTCGCGGCACAGCAGGAGGTTCGTCACGGCACACTAGTGTGCCACGGCACACTGGTTGAGAAAGACTGATGTAGTACATACAGCACAATGCATTAGGTATGACAAAACATGCAGAAACATACTATGTACTGTTAAGAGGGTGTAAGTCAGTTTCTTTGATGAATCTCAATAATTATCTTATTCTGTTAATAAAACTATTTATACCGAACATTAGATTTTCAAGTGTCCCTTATTTTTGTGAAAAATCCCTTATTTCCTATATCAAAAATGGCAACCCTAGAAAAAGAAATGGTAATATCTGGATGACTGAATGAATGTGTATGTGCAATAAAAAGAACCTGGTTTAAAAAGGATTCATGACAAAAGCAGGTCAAAGAAGGAGAAGCCCTTGGATTAGCTTCTCCCATTTCCACTGGCATTACGGTCTACTAGGTAATAGGGCTCTTCTCTGCTTCTCCTAGTTCCACAAACCATATAACCCCTTGTCAGTGGGTTAATGCAGTGTTTCCCAACCTTTTTTGAGCCGCGGCACACTTTTAACATTAAAAAAATCTGGGGGCACAATACCAACCAAAATGACACAAAATGACACTCTAACACAGTAAAGAACGGCTGGGGGATGGTGACCTGCTGGGAGCAGCTGCTGGGAGTGCCGAAGCCAGGGAGGAGCCAGGCCACGCCATGCCCGCTCCGCCCCTCCCCGGCTTCAGTTCTCCACAGCTTGGCCAGCCTTGAGGGGCAGTGCCAAGCCAGCATTGTGTTGGCTCTGCCACCGCTGGTTTGGCACTGCCCCTCAAGGCTGGTGAAGCTGTTGGAGTGTTGAAGCTGGGGAGGGGTGGAGCCAGGCCGCTCATGCCCCGCCCCTCTCCCAGCTTCAGCACTCCCACAGCCGCCAGCCTTGAGGGCAGTGCCAAGCCAGCATTGTGTTGGCTCTGCCACCGCTGGTTTGGCACTGCCCCTCAAGGCTGGTGAAGCTGTGGGAGCGTTGAAGCTGGGGAGGGGCGGAGCCAGGCACCATGCCCCCCCTCTCCCAGCTTCAGGACTCCCACAGCTTCGCCAGCCTTGAGGGGCAGTGCCAAACCAGCGGTGGCAGAGCCAACACAATGCTGGCTTGGCACTGCCCCTCAAGGCTGGCGAAGCTGTGGGAACGCTGAAGCCGGGGAGGGGCGGGCATGGCGTGTGGCTCCTCCCGGCTTCGGCACTCTCAGCAGGGGCGGGAGTCATGGCGGGAGTCATGGCGGATTGGAGGCTGCTGGGGAAAACGGGCGAAGGAGGCGGCGCCCGGCCTTCCTCCTCCTCTCCCAAGCAGCAGGAGTTTGGCAGGAGGAGGGGAAGGAAGGGGGGCAGAAAGCTTTCTCGCGGCACATCTGATGATCGCTCACGGCACACTAGTGTGCCACGGCACACTGGTTGAGAAACACTGCTCTAACACACTAATACATATAGTTAATATGTTTTTAAATGTATTTATACACTCAGCATGAAACCTGGGCCTGTTTTGATGAACACAACATAGTTATCTGGGCAGGAATGGCAGAAAGACACACACGAAGGTCTTGCTCAACAGCTGGGAGTTATAGTTCACCCGCAATCAAAGAGCATTCCGAACTCCACCAATGATGGAATTGAATCAAACTTCCCACACAGAACTCCCATAACCAAGATAAAATACCAAGAGTTTGGTATTGGAGTTGTAGTTCACCTACATCCAGAGAGCACTGTGGACTCAAACAATGTTGGATCAGGACCAAACTTGGCATGAATACTCAGTATGCCCAAATGTGAACACAGATGGAGTTTGGGGGAAATAGACCTTGACATTTGGAAGTTACAGTTTCTAGGATTTATAGTTAACACACAATCAAAGAGCATCCTGAACGCTTGCAACAATGGAACTGAACCAAACTTGGCATATTGAACTCTCATTACCAACAGAAAGTACTGGAAGGGTTTGCTTGGGAATTGACCTTGAGTTTGCCGCCATTTTGATCCGAGGGGGCAGCGTGAGCGTGTTCAGTAGGGGAGGGGGGAGGGGAGGGAGGAAGACGTAGGGCAGGTCTGCGCAGTAGCGCCCACACGGGTCACGTCTTCCTCCCTCCCCCCTCACGCAGAAGTGGCAGCGTGAGCAAAGTGAGGCAAAGTGAGCAGAGCGAGGCTGGGAAGAAGGGAGCCTGAGTGGACAAGAAAAAGTGTCCGCCAGGAGGGGGAAGAAAGGGTCTTGGAGGTCCCAATTTCCCACGGCACACCTGATGATCGCTCACGCCACACTAGTGTGCCACGGCACACTGGTTGGGAAACACTGGGTTAATGGATATCGAGTTCCCATCTGCCCTCCTTTAAAATGGGGGACTTACGGACACAGAGGTCGTTGCTCTCATAGTATCCCTGGCAGCAGTGATAGCGTCTCCTGTAGTCTATCTTCACACTTTGACGGTAAGCAGTCTTGTAGAGGACTCTGGGAAAGAACAAAGCACAATTCAAAGTGCTGGTTTTAGCCTATAAAGCCCTAAACCAGTGGTTCTCAACCTTCGTAATGCTGTGACCCCTTAATACAGTTCCTCATGTTGTAGTGACCCCCAATCATATAATTATTTCAATGCTACTTCACAACTGTGATTTTGCTATTGTTATGAAGTGTAATGTAAATATCTGATATGCAGGATGTATTTTCATTCACTGGACCAAATTTGGCACAAATACCCAATATGCCCAAATTTGAATACTGGTGGGATTGGAGGGAGAGATTGTCATTTGGGAGTTGTAGTGGCCGGGATTTATAGTTCACCTACAATCAAAGAGCATTCTGAACCCCACCAATGGAGGAATTGAACCAAACTTGGGACACAGAATTCCCATGACCAACAGAAAATACTGGAAGGGTTTGGTGGGCATTGACCTTAAGTTTTGGAGTTGTAGTTCACCTACATCCCGAGAGAACAGTCAACTCAAAACAATGATGGATCTGGACTAAACTTGGCATGAATATCAATATGCCCAAATGTGAACACTGGTCGAGTTTGGGGGAAAATAGACTTGACATTTGGGAGTTGTAGTTGCTGGGATTTATAGTTCACCTACAATCAAAGAGCCTGTTGAACTCCACCAAAGATAGAAATGGGCCAAACTTCCCACACACACACCCCATGATTGACAGAAAATGCTGTGTTTTGTGATGATCTTTGGCGACCCCTCTGACACCCCCTCGTGACCCCTCCAGGGGTCCCGACCCCCAAGTTGAGAAACACTGCCCTAAACGGTTCCGGCCCAGCCAGGTCCGAATTACCCATAAGGCCACCCTAGGCCATGGTCTAGGGGCGCAAGCCAGGGGGGGGCGCAGTTCACACGGACCCAAAAAATGTTGAAACAAAACTGCAACGCGCGACATGGAGATTTCTCTCTCTCTCTCTCTCTCTCTCTCTCTCTCTCTCTCTCTCTCTCTCTTGGGGGGAGGGTAGGGGGAGAGCTCTGCAAGGGGGTAGGGGAGGAGAGAATGCCCCCCCTCGCCATCGCCCCCACCCCCTTGTCAAGGAAGGAGGGTGCAAGGAGGAGGAGGGGAAGGAAGTCCCCGGGGCCTCTGCCGGGCATGCGCAGCACCCAGGAACATGGCGGAGGAGGCGCCCTCTGCTGCGCTTGCCCAGCAGCGGCCCCGGGGGCGGGGCTTCTCTCCGCTTCCTCCTCGCGCCCTCCTTCCTTGACTCAAGGAAGGAGGGCGCGCCACGAGGAGGAGGAGGGGGGAGGGGTGCGGTAGAGGTTGGTTTGGGGGCGTAATTCCAAAGTGTGGCCTAGGGCGCCAAAAGGGGTTAATCCAGGCCTGGGCCCAGCTTATCTGTCCCAACAGGTCATATGAACGGGCGGTCAAAGAGGCCAAGAAGACCTATAACTCCTCCTTAATAGCGGCGGCAAGATCGCGCCCAGCACAGATCTTTAAGATCGTCCGAGACCTAGCTATGCCCAACTCACTCCCGAGAGACAATGAAAATTCAGCTATCTCAGCGGAAGAATTTCAAGTTTTCTTCACTGAGAAAATAATTGCCCTTAGGCGTGATTTACCCTCTATACCTGAGGAGAGGCGGGATGGGTAAGGACCCAGCTCCATCGCCTAGCTTGAAACTCGACCAGTTCAAGGCCCTGAATTCAGAGGAGATTAATCAAACCCTGGCCGCAGCAAGGGCAACCACCTGCTCTACAGACCCGTGCCGTCCCATCTGATTAAGTCCTGTGCGGGAGCCTCCTGGCCACTCTGACAGGGTTGATAAATCACTCATTGGAGCTGGGAGTCTTTCCCGATGCGCTGAAGGAGGCTAGAGTCCGCCCGCTGCTGAAGAAGGCGAATCTGGATCCAGCGGCGCCGGCGAACTACCGTCCGGTCTCAAACCTACCCTTCCTCGGGAAACTGATTGAGCGGGCAGCAGCGAGCCAATTACAGGAATTCCTGGAAACCTCAGGAAGCCTGGACCCCTGCCAATCGGGTTTCCGCGCCGGACACGGACGAGGCCGTCCTGGTGGCCATTACGGACGACATCCGCCGCCAATTGGAGAAGGGAGGTTCGGCTATCCTGGTGCTACTTGACCTCACCGCGGCGTTCGACACGGTGGACCATGACTTGCTGTTGCGGCGACTATCAGCCATTGGGATTCAAGGCACAGCTCTGGCCTGGTTCGATTCCTTCCTGCGGGGCCGTTCGCAGCGTGTTGAGTGGCGAGGCCAAGTGTCCAAGAAATCCACCCTGGACTGTGGAGTCCCCCAAGGCGCCATTTTGTCACCAA
The DNA here is from genome assembly GCA_030556195.1 of Anolis apletophallus. NCBI lineage: Eukaryota > Metazoa > Chordata > Lepidosauria > Squamata > Anolidae > Anolis > Anolis apletophallus. The sequence goes on from JARBWK010000019.1 coordinate 195,393, forward strand.
CGCTTTTTAACATCTACGTCCAACCCTTGGCAAGCATAGCCAGAAGTTTTGGATTGGGGTGCTACCAATATGCAGATGACACCCAGCTTCTGCTGAAGCTTGAGCCAGGCGTAACATCGGTGCCTGAGAACTTCAGACAAGGACTAGAGGCAGTGACCAGATGGCTCCGCTCATACAAACTCAAGATCAACCCATCAAAGACTGAGATTCTATGGCCGGGACGCCCAGAGCCACCCATTCCGCTGCCTCTCTTTGAGGGAGAGCCGCTGATCCGGCCCGTCGGTGAAGAGTCTCGGTGTGATACTAGACTCGAGACTCTCACTGGAGGCCCAGGTTGCTGCGACAAGTAAGGGAGCTTTCTTCCACCCTCGCCAGGCACGTCAACTGGCACCTTACCTCCCATCAGATGCGCTGGCTACGGTGGTCCATGCCACAGTGACATCACGGCTGGACTACTGTAATGCCTTGTACGTGGGGTTGCCGCAGTCAACCACCCGTAAAATCCAGCTAGTGCAGAATGCAGCCGCCAGACTCCTCACCGGGACACCACTGAGATGCCATATCGCGCCATCTCTACAGCGCCTGCACTGGCTGCCAGTCGAGCTCAGAGCCATCCACAAGATCTTGTCGCTTACCTTTAAGGCCCTCCATGGCGCCGGCCCAGCTTATCTAAAGACCGCTTGTCCGAACCAGCTCATTTAAGGTCGCGTTCAGGAAACAGGGACCTTCTCCGCATCCCAGGTGTGAGTGAGGCCCGCCTCGACACCACGAGACGGAGAGCCTTTTCCATTGCGGCCCCTGTCCTTTGGAACTTGATGCCGGCGGATCAGAGAGCTATCCGGGACATGCCCCAGTTCCTTTTTTTTTTTTATTTTTTTTTTTGGAGTTTTTTAGTGAACATAAAAAGAAAGACATACATGGGACATGCCCCAGTTCCTGACCGCATTGAAGACCTGGCTCTTCCGAAAGGCTTACGGCTAAGGACACCCTCCAGACTTGGCCTGAGTTACTGGAACTATTTTAATTAATCTTCCTATTCTTTTAGCTTTTAACTATTGAACTCTTTTATGTGTTTTATGTGTAAGTCGCCTGGAGCACTGACGTGGAGGGCGACTCATAAATAATAAAATCAATCAATCAATCAATCAACATATCTCCCATTATGAACCACCTTGTGTTCCTAAGATCATCTGGGGAGTCCCTCCTGACCTTTAGAAATTATAGACGTTGCTGTTGAACCAAGCCTTTAAACAAAAATTTAGTTCAATAAGTGTGATTACGACTGAAATGTCCATTGGACTATGTTTTGGGGTTATGCAATTTTAATTATTGGTTATTTTTTATTTAAAAAATCTGGTTTTAATGTATATGTTTCTATGTATACGTCTGTTTCTGTGGCATTGAATTGTTGCCTACTTGTAAGCCGCTCTGATTCCCTGCTCTTGGTCCCACCTCCTTCACAGGCACGAGAGACAGGGCCTTCTCAGTGGTGGCCCCTCAGCTATGGAACTCCCTCCCCAGCAAGATCAGATCAGCCCCCTCCCTCCTGACCTTTGAATTGTGCTCAGTAGCAGACTGGCAGCCAGGGGAGCTGACGTAGCACAGGGAATGCTCCCTGTATGCCACTCCAGTGTGGATCATGGCTGCCGCCCGTTGGACCACTTGAAGCTTCCAAACAGTCTTCAAAGGCAGCCCCATGTAGAGCACATTGCAGTAGTCTATTTGGGATGTAACGAGAGTATCGAAGGCTGCTGAGAGGTCCAAGAGAACCAACAGGGACACAATTCCCCATCATGTTCCCTGCGTAGATCATCTTGCACTGGAAAGGGGGACACCGTATGGCAGTGATTTTCAACCAGTGTGCCGCAGAACACTAGTGTGCCGTGAGAGATCATCAGGTGTGCCGTGGGAAATTATTTTCAAACTTCATTCATATATAAACTATAAGGCGCATCTGTCCCTTTAAGAAATGGAACCATAGCACTCTTGCGTCACCTAAGAAGTGACGCGAGAGTGCTATGGTCGCGCCATCTTGGATTCACTCAGATGCGGCTAAGTAAACAAAGTTAGAGTTAGTGCTGCATCTGCGCATCAAGTGACAGTGGCAATTTGAGATCACAGCCCCAGGTTTCACACTGAGTGTATAAATACATTTAAAAACATATTAACTATATGTATTACTGTGTTAGAGTGTCATTCTGTGTCATTTTGGTTGGCGGTGTGCCCCAGGGTTTTGTAAATGTAAATGTGCCGCGGCTCAAAAAAGGTTGAAAATCACTGCCGTATGGCATATCCCAGGAGCTAGATAGGAGATATTTCAGGAGAGGGGGAGGGCATGAATAAGAGCCCAAAGCCCTTACTTGTGCCGGGTGCAGGTCTTCTCCGCGAAGGGCCATGTCCGCTCACAAGGCTCGGTGGAGACCTGGGCAATGGGTTGCACATAGGACTCCTTTGAGGGTGCTGTGAAACTGGGTAGGAAAGAAGAATTCAAATCCATTAGATTGAATAAGACTGCAATGTTTGGGGGGGCAAGGGCGTTGGCCTTCGAACTCAGGAAGACTTCAAACAAAAGTAACAGAAGCACCAACAGGGATTCAGACAACACCCTTCTCAATCCACCACCCCACCCCACCCCACCCCACCCCACCCTCGAGCCAACTCTCTCCATGGAAAGAGACCAAATGTGAACAGCTGAAAGTAAAGCCAAACTAAAGAGGAGCCAAACTCTAACATTGTAACAAATCCCCCAATAAAGTATCATCAAATTGTAACTTTTCCCTTTATCATAGTGATACATTGTGTCCTTTACTGTCTCCAAGTCTCTCCAGCATGAACCTTTCCTCTCCCGAGCCACAGATCGCTGTTGGATCGCCCGTGATGCGTTCCTACCGTAACATCCCGGGGAGGCTGGAACTGTGCAACTCTGAACTGCGGATACAGAAACCCCTTGGGTCCCCGTATCCGCGGGTCAACGGATGGCTCCCAAACCGGTGCCATTCTTTTCCTGGACTAATTCTAAGACTAATTGCTATCTCGGTTTCTCACAATGGGCCCCTACACCACGGGAATAACCTTTTTTACCCAAAGAGGCGGAAACTTCACAAGGAGACTAGCTGATTGTCATCCATGCCTTGCCACTGACACACTGATTCTGCCGCTGTCTCATTGATGTCCAGGAGCCCGTGACCCAGGGAGCCTTCTGCGGTCACCCCTTGGGACCCCCGGGGACGAGGCAGGCCACACTGGCCCCATGGCGAGACGGGATCTGTAGTTTTCTTTTCCCGGATGGACAGACCTCAGCTCCCTGCATCTGCAGCGATCCCAGTACGGATCATAGGAACTCACCAAACCATCTCCCTTTAAACTTATGAACTTTTTTGAACTTTTATGGGACTTCTGTCTACTTTTGAAGAAAGTAGACAGCCCCCTTCCCGGCTTCAGCTCTACCAACAGCTTCTCCAGCCTCGAGGAAGGCAGGGCCAAGCCAGCTTTGTGCTAGCTATGCCAGCACTGGTTTGGCACTGCCATCCTCAAGCCTGGAGAAACTGTTGGTAGAACTGAACCCAGAGAGGGGGCGGAGCCAGGCCACACCAAGCCCTGCACCCTCCCCAGCTTCAGCTCTACCAGCAGCTTCTCCAGCCTTGAGGAGGGCAGGGCCAAGGCAGCCTTGTGCTAGCTATGCCACCAGTGGCTTGGCACTGCCCTCAAGGCTGGAGAAGCTGCTGGTAGAGCTAAAGCCAGAGGAGGCGAAGCCAGGCCATGACAAGTCCCACCCCCTCCCTGGCTTCAGCTCTACCAGCAGCTTCTCCAGCCTCGAGGAGGGCAGGGCCAAGCCAGCCTTGTGCTAGCTATGTCACCACAGGCTTGGCACTGCCCTCCTCAAGGCTGGAGAAGCTGCTGGTAGAGCTGAAGCCAGAGGGGGCAGAGCCAGGCCGTTCCAAGCCCTGACCCCTCCCCGGCTTCAGCTCTACCAGCAGCTTCTCCAGCCTTGAGGAGGGCAGGGCCAAGCCAGCCTTGTTCTAGCTATGCCACCAGTGGCTTGGCACTGCCCTCCTCAAGGCTGGAGAAGCTGCTGGTAGAGCTGAATCCAGAAGGGGCGGAGCTAGGCCATGACAAGCCCCACCCCTCCCTGGCTTCAGCTCTACCAGCAGCTTCTCTAGCCTCGAGGAGGGCAGGGCCAAGCCAGCCTTGTGCTAGCTATGTCACCACAGGCTTGGCACTGCCCTCCTCAAGGCTGGAGAAGCTGCTGGTAGAGCTGAAGCCAGAGGGAGCAGAGCCAGGCTGTGCCAAGCCCCACCCCCTCCTTGGCTTCAGCTCTACCAGCAGCTTCTCCAGCCTTGAGGAGGTAGGTAGATCTAGCTGACTTGGTTTTATTATAAGTAGCTCGCATGCTGAAAAAGTGTGGGCACCCCTGCTCTAGCCGATACCCAAAGTCAGATACCATCGCTATTTCCATACCCCGGACCCAAGGATTACTAGGGTCTGACTTTCGGGTCAGGCAAAAATGTTATTTCAAGCACCCAGGACAATAGAAGAAGCCAGCTTGAGGATTTAATAAATTTTCGCCAGCGATTATACACATTGAGTCACCTAATCCATTCATCTGTTCCTCCCATGTCATTGTTTCCCAGCCGGACCACCTCCCTGCTTCCCATTGGCTGAGAAGCCGAAGCGGCGCTGGCTTGCTGATTGGCTGAGGCGCAACCAAGCCAGCCGCACCTCCCCTCCAGCTGATGGCACCTCTTTCAGCTGCTTACCTTTCCCAGTAGCTGCAAACATTGGGGTCACCAGGCGTGAGCAACAGGCCCTGATCCACTTGCATCCACAACAAGAAGATGGCGTATGGGATCATCCTCCTGAGGACAGAGAGAAAAGGGCACAGATGGACAGACGGACAGAATAACAGGATCCTAGAGTTGGAAGAGACCTCGTGGGTCATCCAGTCCAACCACATCCTGCCAGGAAGCAGGAAAATTGCATTCAAAGCACCCCCGACAGATGGCCACCCAGCCTCCAAAGAAGGAGCTTCCACCATATTCCGGGGCAGAGAGTTCCACTGCTGAACAGCTCTCACACACAGTTAGGAAGTTCTTCCTCATGTTCAGGTGGAATCTCCTTCTTACCTGTTGTTCAGCATTTCTCAACTTGGGGGTCGGGACCCCTGAGGGGGTGACAAGGGGGTTACAGAGGGGTCGCCAAAGCCCACCAGAAAACATGTATCTCTGATGGTCTTAGGAACCCTTTGGCAGAGAAGGCTGAAGATCTCTCAGCATGTCCTTCTCTTCCTTTTTGTAAACAGAGGGTGAATCCTACCACCAAACGCCCTCCTCTGCTGTGATTGGCTGGCCTCTCAGCCAAGGGGAGGGCTGTTTCTGAGACTCCAAGTGGGGAGGGGAGAGCAGGCGTGCTCGCCGCATGGCAGCGTGGTGTACATGTATGGGCGAGGGAGAGCATGCAAGGCTGGAGGGAGGTTCGTGCCAGCGAGTCCCTGCAAGGCGTGGGGGTTCTGTGTGGGAAGTTTGGCCCAATTATATCATTGGTGGGGTTCAGACTAGGTAGGTGAACTATAAATCCCAGCAGCTACAACTCCCAAATGTCAAGGTCTATTTTTCCAAACTCCGGCCACGTTCACGTTTGGGCATATTGAGTATTCGTGCTTGGTCATTGTTTGGGTTCACAGTGCTCTCTGGATGTAGGTGAACTACAACTCCAAAACTGAAAGTCAATGCCCACCAAACCCTTCCAGTATTTTCTGTTGGACATGGGAGTTCTGTGTGCCAAGTTTGGTTCAATTCCATCATTAGTAGAGTTCTTTATTAATGATTAATTAACTTTATTAATGATTAAATAACTTTATTAATTAATTACTAAATAATAATTAAAAAATTATTATTTATAATAATAAATAATAATTATGTATTATTTATAATAAATAATAGTAGTAGAGTTCAGAATGCTCTTTGATTGTGGGTGAACTATAAATCCCAGCAACTACAACTCCCAAATGACAAAATAAATCCCCTCAAATTTGTTCCAGTGAATGAAAATACATCCTGCATATCAGATATTTACATTATGATTCATAACTGTAGCAAAGTTACAGTTATAGAGTAACGACAAAAATAATGTTATGGTTGGGGGCCACTGTAATATGAGGAACTGTATTAAGGGGAGAAGAGGCTAAATAAGTCCTTGCCTGTCTATGCAGATGGAGTAAGGGGTCTCTGGAGCAGTGGAATGGGTAAGTGGACTTGGCCTCCTAGGCCTAGGGATCTCTAGGACGCAGAGAGAGTTTCTGGATAGGAAAAACACAACCGCTGCCATGTCAATTGGGTGAAAACAGACCCTTGAGGTCACAGTCAGCTGTCAAAAGCGTTCTGTATTCCCTTGGACTGATTCAGCAATAAAGGCTAAATATTGAAATGCCAAACTTGGGAAGGGCTAGGAACACGAAAATACTTGGCTCAAGTGCTAAAGCAATGCAAGGCAGACAAGCGAGAAGAGGCCAAAGGAAAAGACTATTCGAGACGCCAGAGATCCGGATTCACCCTGCGAAGTCAGGGAGGAAGACTCTTTCCTCTCCAAAGGAAAGAACCCAAAGCTTCCTGCTCCCTTGGCTAAAGTGGCAGCTGCCAGACAGAATTGGCCGAGAAATGGCTAGTGGCCATGGGTGACCCTTTGCTCCTTGTGCAGCCACCGAAGGAGCATCCTCCAGAGCAGGGGTCGGGAACCTTTTTGACTCAGAGAGCCATGAAAGCAAAATATTTGGAAATGTATTTCAGTGAGAGCCATCTATTATATAAAGGGGTTCCCGTCATGGAGCGACAGTCCCAAACAGAGAAAACTTACAACGCAGAAACACCAAACTTGCCAACAGAAATAGGCCTCAAGCAAGGTAGGTTTGTAGCAAAGAAACTCCCCCCCCAAAACCTAAAAGGCCCCCAAAACGAGTTAAAAAACCTACATTTCCCAGCATCCTCCGGGGCTGCCAACAACTCTCCCAGCCTCTACATTCTGACAACATGATTGGCTGCCAATAAGGGCAGATTTGCATAACTCCTGTACTGGCCAGCCAACATGAACATTCCGACCCATAATAAACTGTCAGAGGAGGATAAGGCAAAGGGCTGAGGCACAAACACAAACACCCAATTCACTTCCCACAGAAAATTTACACCCCTACAAATCACAGACCATGCCCAAAATTGACAGTAAGGCTTCATTAACCTAATTTCCCTGACTAGGCCTCACTTAATGGAATGCTGCTTACGCTCTGAATTGACAGTAAGGCTTCATTAACTTGTTTCTCCCAACTATGCCTCAGCTCATTGGACATTGTGTATGGCCTGAATTGACAGTAAGGCTTCATTAACTTGCTGTTCCTGACTAGGCCTCTGCTCATGGGACATTGTGTATGGCCTGAATTTACAGTAACCTACCTTGGCACACAGAGCCTTTATGACCCACGCTACATTCTACTACAGTTTGGAGGAGGGTGGACCATGAATTATGGGACTTGAAGTACCTCCATGGATAATGGGATTTGTACTACTTCAAAACCCATCATTCCCCACAGACTACTGTGGTCCAGAACCAAGACCGATAAAGACCAAACTTGGCACACAGTGCCCCCATGACCCACACTCCATCCGACTGCAGTTGAGGAGGACACACCATGGATAATGGGATTTCAAGTACCTCCACTCACTTCCAAAGTTAACTTCCAAGCATCAACCTCTACATCAACACAGCAGACAGAAAGACAAAAAACATTGTATATCCACAAGCTATACAGAACGCCAGCAACACCACACACCAACAACTCCCAAGACTTCAACATCCCACCCACCAGAACAACCCACACCGACACAGCCATGGCCCCAACAACACCATAACTAACAACAATTCCAACCCTTACATACTCAGACTTTCTCGCATCTCCTAAATAGGGCACAGCAACGCGTGCCGGGTACAGCTAGTATAATCTATATATATAAAAAGGAAGTGGTCGTGCAACGGGGCAAGTGCACGCCAAAACTACATGTCCCACACACATGAAAAACACAGGGCCACTCATCCATACCCCGAGGTCCCTACTCCGCCCATGCAACCCCCCCAAAACACAACCCATCACCCTCTAAAACCCCCCAAAAAACAACCTTCCCACGCAGGCGCACACAGTGCACGGTGGTGACCGCGGCGGCAGCTACAACGCCCCGCCCCTCCTCCTCCTCCAACACACCCTCCCACCCCGACTCCCCTTCACCCTGCCCCTCCTCCTCCTCCCTCCCACCCCACCCGCGCCCCCGACTCCTTACCCGCCGCATCCACGCCCCGCCTTCTCCGCCGCATCCTTGGCCTTCCGCAGCGGCTGCCAGCCTCTTTGGGACCCGGCCCACGCCATCGCCTCCTCGACCTTCTCCGGCGCCTCTTCCCCGGTCCCTGACCGGGCCGCGCGAAGAGACCTTGCCCGTTTCACCACACGCGGCCCGGCCAGGACCGGCTGGCCAACGGGCGAGGAGAGGGGGAAGGGCCAAGGAGGCGGCGCCGCGCCAGGTCCCAAACAGGAAGGCAGCCGGCGAGAGAGGCCGAGGACGCAGCGGGAAAGGCGTCCGCGCGACCCGGCTGCATGTGGCACCTGGAAGGTAAGTGAACTACACCTCCCAGAAGGCTCCGCGGCGGCCCGTTTCCCAGCGAGCGGCGTGGAGCCTTCTGGGAGGTGTAGTTCACTTACCTTCCAGGCGCCGCATGCAGCCGGGTCGCGCGGACGCCTTTCCCGCTGCGTCCTCAGCCTCTCTTGCCGGCCGCCTTCCTGTTTGGGACCCGGGCCGCACCGTCGCCTCCTTGGCCTTCTTCCCCTCTCCTCGCCCGTTACCACGCCGCTCCTGGACCGAGGCCGCGTGAGGCGAAATGGACACGGTCTCTTCCGCGCGACCCGGGTCAGGGACCGGGGAAGAGGTGCCGGAGAAGCCCGGAGAGACGATGGCGTGGCCGGGTGAAGCGGCGCACCACCTCCCAACCACTTCCGGACGAAGAGGCAAGGGGTGGGACACCCTCCTACCAGGGATCCCCCATGCCCCCCCCCCCCACAGGGAGCAGACGACTACGGGCGACCAATGAAAGACACGGACAGGCAAGCTACCAACATATACATTACTATTGACATCCATACAAAAACCACCCAAACATTACCACACCAACACAAAACGTACACATAGACATATATACACATATATAGACACACAAATACATATACACACATCTATATCTACACATAAACCCACACATGGACACATACACATAGATACATACACATAGAGACACACATATATATATACACACATACAAACACATACACACATAGATAGATATACACAGACAAATAAATACAAAAAGAACTATACACACAGACACATATATACAGACACAAATATACACATATACATACATACACAAACAAACATAAATACACAACCACACACACATATAAATATACACATATACACACACATACACACAAATATAGACATATACATACACAAAAACCCACACATACATACACACACACAAAATCAACACACACATATATACACACAAACATACACATATAAACACACACAAAACACATAATCACATCATTCCCAACAATACAATACCCAGACTTCCTCACATCTCCTACATAGGGCACAGCAACGCGTGCGGGGTTCAACTAGTATATATATAAGACTGAATTCAACTCAATGTGAGTCTATATGTACATACTATGAGGAAAGGATTCCCCCGGCAGAATGGCAGGACACTTCAGACCTGGCTCTGCAAAAGGCACGCTCAGGACTCTGGGAAGGGAGAGAAGACGGAAGGAAGGAAGGAAGGAAGGAAGGAAGGAAGGAAGGAAGGAAGGAAGGAAGGAAGGAAGGAAGGAAGGAAGGAAGGAAGGGGGAAAGACAGAATGGAAGAAAGAAAGACAGAGGAAATAAAGGAGGGAGGGGGAGAGGAAGAAAGAAAAGAAGAACGGACTATGGAAAAAGAAGGGAAGAAAAGCATGAGAGAGACAAGGAGGGGAAAAGAAAGAAGGAAATGGGAAGGGAGGAAAGGAAAGGGTGGGGAAAATAAAGGAAAGGGAGTGAGGAAAAAGTGAAATAATGAAGGGAAAAAGAAAAGAAAGAATGGGGAGAGAGGGGGAAGTGAAAAGAAAGGAAGGAAAGGAAGACTTGGGGGAAAAGAATAGAAATGGAAGGAAGGAAGGGGGAATGGAAGGAAGAAGGAAGGGGAGAGAGGGAGGGAAGGAGAGAAGGAGAAGGAAAGGGTGAAAGGAAGAAAGAGGAAGGAAGAGGGAGAATGGAGGAAAGAAGGAAGGGGAGAGAGGGAGGGAAAAGTAAGGAGAGAAGGAAAGAATGGAAGAGGAAGAATGGAAGGAAGAAGGAAGGGGAGAGAGGGAGGGAAAAGGGAAGGAGAGAAGGAAAGAGAAGGGGAAGAAAAGAAGACCTGGAAGGAAAGAAGGAATGGAAGAGGGGGAGAAAAGAATAGAAGAAAAAAGACCTGGAAATGGAGGAATGGAAGAAGAAGGAAGGGGAGGAATGGGGGGAAAGAAGGAAGGAGAGAGAGGGAGGGAAAAGGAAGGAGAGAAGGAGAAGGAAAGGGTGAAGGGGAGAAAGGAAGGAAGGAAGAGGAAGGAAATAAGGAAGGGGAGAGAGGGAGGGAAAAGGAAGGAGAGAAGGAAAGAATGGAAGAGGAAGGAAGGGAGGAAAGAAGGTAGGGAGAGAGGGAGAATGAGGAAGAGGCAGCGATGGCGGCGCAGAAGCGGCATTCACGGCGCATTTGCGTCACTCATCCCTGCTGCATGCTGGGAAACCCCTTGCTGCTCTGGAGAGCCAGATGCAATCATGAAAAGAGCCACACCTGGCTCCCGAGCCATAGGTTCCCGACCCCTGCTTCGGAGGCTAAGGGTTGACATGCTGAACATGCAAATGCAAAGGCACCTTCACAGAGCCTGGAGTATCTGGATTGACTTGCAAGATGACATGATGTTTAGCATTCATGCATCTACACGCATACGTGAGCTAAGTCGAGATTGTGGACACAATGTGTATAAGCACATACAGGGTGGGGCCCTTGACCAGGAGCTCCCTGCCCCTCTCAGCCGCCCCCACGGCCTCTGGAGTTTTGCTCTCTCCTGCAAAACAAGCAGCTGCCGTCCTCTCTGGTGGACTTTAATTGCTCCCGCCTGTCAGTCTGTCCCCCTTCCTCCGTGGCATCTCTCCAGCCCGGAGAGAAGAGCAGGAAGCAGCCTGTGTGAAAACAGGAAGCGGACACAGCAGAAGGGGCTGTCCTGTGCAAGCCCCCACAGCACCTTCGAGCATGCACAGGCCAGGCAACCAAAGAACAGAGAAAAGGAGGGATCCACCATGGGGACCTCAATGCGGCGTCGAGTAGGAAACTCCTGCAACAATGTGGAATTGGTGAGGGATCTGTAGGATGCTCATTGTCCAGGGAAAGAGGTTCACCAAGTCCTCACTTTCATCCTCAGGGAAGTGATCCAAACTCCCCCAGAGAGGTAGACCTTTAAGAGCTTGGCATTCGGCTTGATATCTGACCATCTGCATCAGGGGTCGGGAACCTTTTTGACCCAGAGAGCCATGAAAGCAAAATATTTGGAAATTTATTTCAGTGAGAGCCATATACCGTATTTTTCGCACCATAAGGCGCACCTGCTGATAAGACGCACCTAGATTTTAGGGATGGAAAATTGGGGGAAAATGGGGGCTGTCTACTATATGGGACACTAATATGGAGGGGGGAAGGCGCTGGAGCAGAGGGGGCGGCGATATACTCACGCTATATTCGCCCCCCCCCCCCCGGTGGCTCCCGGCGGCTCCCGGCTGCGCCCACAAGATGGCCAGACTCCCGCTGCCGTGTTGCCGCAGCCAGTCGGCGGCGCGGAGGAACGGGGGAGAGGGGACTCACGGGGCGGGAGGGAAGGAGGAAGAGGCCGCAGCGCCCGCAGGGCTCCCTCCCTCCGGCGAGGCCTTCCTCCTCTTCCTCCTCAGCAGAGGCGCGACGGAGTGATGTCACGAAGATGCGCCTCTGTCTTAGGGCCCATCCGGGGGCGCTGCTGCTGCTAACGCTGCGGCTCTGGAAAGGCCCGAAGCCAGAGGCGCATCTTCGTGATGTCACTCCGTCGCGCCTAGCGAGGAGAAAGGCCTCGCCGGCCGCGCGCTGTAAAGACGGCCGGAAGAGACTTCCTCCTTCCCTCCCTCCCTCCGGCCTCTCGTCCGGCCGTCCTTACAGCGCGCGGCCGGCGAGGCCTTCCTTCCCGTGCTCCTCGCCAGAGGCGCGACGGAGTGACGTCACGAAGATGCGCCTCTGGCTTCGGGCCTTTCCGGAGACGTAGCAGCAGCAGCGCCCCCGGAAGGGCCCGAATCAGAGGCGCATCTTCGTGACATCACTCCGTTGCACCTCTGCCGAGGAAGAAGAGGAGGAAGGCCTCGCCGGAGGGAGGGAGCCCTGCGGAGGCGCTGCGGCCTCTTCCTCCTTCCCTCCCTTCCGTCCCGTGAGTCCCCTCTTCTGCCCCCGTTCCTCCGCACCGCCGACTGGCTGTGGCGACATGGCAGCGGGAGTCTGGCGACATGGCAGCCGGGAGCTGCCGGGGGGGGGGGGGCGAATATAGCGTGAGTATATCGCCGCCCCCCCTCTGCTCCAGTGCCTCCCCCCCCTCCCTGCCTGCATCTTCGCTCCATAAGACGCCGCTCATTTTTCTTCCTACTTTGTGAGGAAAAAAACTGCGTCTTATGGTGCGAAAAATACGGTAATATATATAATGTATTTTAAGACTGAATTCAACTAAATGTGAGTCTATACGTACATATACTATGAGAAAAGGATTCCCCAGAAGAATGGCAGGACACTTCAGACCTGGCTCTGCAAAAGGCACGCTCAGGACTCTGGGAAGGAAGAGAAGGCGGAAGGAAGGGAGGAGGAAAGAAAAAAAGACAGACAGAGGAAATAAAGGAGGGAGGGGGAGAGGAAGAAATAAAAGAAGTACGAACTATGGAAAAGGAAGAAAAGAAAAGCAGGAGAGAGACAAGGAAGGGAAAAGAAAGAAGGAAATGGGAAGGGAGGAAAGGAAAGGGTGGGGAAAAGAGGAAAGGGTGAGGAAAAAGTAAAATAATGAAGGGAAAAGAAGAAGAGAAAGAAGGGGAGAGAGGGGGAAGTGAAAAGGAAGGAAGGAGAAGGAAAGGGTGAAGGGGAAAGGAAGGAAGGGGAAGGAAGGAAGAGGGAGAATGGAGGAAAGAAGGAAGGGGAGAGAGGGAGGGAAAAGGAAGGAGAGAAGGAAAGGGTGAAGGGGAAAGGAAGGGGAAAGGAAGGGGAAGGAAGGAAGAGGGAGAATGGAGGAAAGAAGGAAGGGGAGAGAGGGAGGGAAAAGGAAGGAGAGAAGGAAAGGGTGAAGGGGAAAGGAAGGGGAAGGAAGGAGGGAAGAGGGAGAATGGAGGAAAGAAGGAAGGGGAGATAGGGAGGGAAAAGAACAAAAGAAAAAGAGAGGGGGAAAAGAAAGGAAGAGAAAGGAAGGAAGGAAGGAAGGAAGGAAGGAAGGAAGGAAGGAAGGAAGGAAGGAAGGAAGGAAGGGGGAAGAGGTTGTGGGGCCAAGACAGACCTTGGTGTTGACATCGGCGAGGCAGTCCCTCCGCAAGGCGTCCAAGAGGTAGCGGCTCTTGAGCTGCCCGACGATGAGGGCGATGAGCTGGGTGTCCCCCGGGGGCATTGAGGCCGGGTCCACAGCGCCAGGCCTGCCTCTGCTGCCTCCCCCCAAGGCCTGTGGCGGAGGACGAAGAGGAAGACGAGGACGAGGGGGCACCACCGGGCTCCGCCATCCCCGGCGAAGAGGGCGCAAGGCCCCGAGAGCAGCGGGGGATGAGGAAGAGGGAGTGATGGTAGCACAGAAGCGGCAGTCGCGGCGCATTTGCGTCACTCCTCCCTGCTGCATGCTAGGACAGTGTTTCTCAACCAGTGTGCCGTGGCACACTAGTGTGCCGTGAGCGATCATCAGGTGTGCCGCGAGAAAAGCTTTCTGCCCCCCTTCCTTCCCCCCTCCTCCTGCCAAACTCCTGCTGCTTGGGAGAGGAGGAGGAAGGGCCGGGCGCCGCCTCCTTCGCCCGTTTCCCCAACCAGCCTCCAATCCGCCATGACTCCCGCCATGACTCCCACCCCTGCTGAGAGTGCCGAAGCCGGGGGAGGAGCCAGGCCACGCCATGCCCGCCCCTCCCCCGGCTTCAGCGCTCCCACAGCCGCAAGCCTTGAGGGGCAGTGCCAAGCCAGCATTGTGTTGGCTCTGCCACCGCTGGTTTGGCACTGCCCCAAGGCTGGCGGCTGTGGGAGTGCTGAAGCTGGGAGAGGGGCGGGCATGAAGCGCCTGGCTCCGCCCCTCCCCAGCTTCAACGCTCCCACAGCTTCACCAGCCTTGAGGGGCAGTGCCAAACCAGCGGTGGCAGAGCCAACACAATGCTGGCTTGGCACTGCCCCTCAAGGCTGGCGGCTGTGGGAGAACTGAAGCCGGGGGAGGGGCGGAGCGGGCATGGCGTGGCCTGGCTCCTCCCTGGCTTCGCACTCCCAGCAGCTGCTCCCAGCAGGTCACCATCCCCCAGCCGTTCTTACTGTGTTAGAGTGTCATTTTGTGTCATTTTGGTTGGTATCAGGGGCGGTCCTACAAGATAGGCCAAGTAGGCGGCTGCCTAGGGCGCCATCTGGGAAGGGGGCGCCATCCTGGCTGCATGGGGCGCCATCCTGGCCCTGCCGATGTTCCTCAGACAGTGCTGCAGCTGCCTGCTTTTTGACCCCGGCCTTGTGCCTCGACGCCGCTTCTGGGCACACGCGGAGGTTTTCACGCAGGTGCAGTTGCTCGGAGCTGAAGTTGAGCGCAGGAGCAACTGCACCTGCGCGAAAAACCTCCGCGCATGCCCAGTAGCTCCCTTGCGCAGAAGCCTGTAAGCAAAGCACTCCCTATCGGGCAGGCAGGGAGTGCTTCCCCTCTCCCTTTGTCTCCATCGCGCGCGCGCACGTTTGCAGGGAAGGAGAAAAGAATCAGTGAAGGAAGTGTAAGTGAAGGAATGAATGAAGGGCTTTCCTCCTCCTCCTCCTCCTCCTCTGTGACCTCTTCTCTCCCTCCTTCCTTTCTTCTCGGCTCTATAGGGCGGGCCCAAGTTTGCCCAGGCCGCGCTGCCTGTATTCGATCTCATTTGAACATTTTGGCTGTTTTTCTATTTACATTGGGATCCTAATTTTGGACTTATGGGAGACTCCTATGGATTATGAGACGGGTGGTAGGTAATAGATTCTGATTTTGATGCATTTACATTGCATTTCTTGTTGATTATTATACAGTTCTGCTTAATATTGTCATACAATATAATACAAATACAATATAACAATAGAATAATGATATATTTTATATTACATGTAATATTACAAACAATGTTGCAGTATAGTGGTATTGTACCAAATAGTAATATATAATATTTTATTTTACTTTATTTTGGGTTATTTGAGTTTTATAGGAGTAATGAAAATATTTAGTAGAGGATAATTTTATTTAAATAAATAATTTTATTATTTTATAATAATAATATAATAGAATGTTACATTATATTATAATGTCTCAGGGAGCCTCAGGGAGTCGGCGGCATAGAAACCCGAATAATAAAATAAATAAATAAATATAATTATATTGTAATGTAGTATAATATAATTATGATATAATATACTATGAGTATGGTATAATATATTGTATATACATTGATACAATATAATATAATTGTGATATTATAATTGTATATTTGTTTTACATGGGGGGCGGCAAAATAATGTTTTTGGGGGGGGCACCAAAATAATGTTCGCCTACCATTTAAAATTACCTCAGACCGCCCCTGGTTGGTATTGTGCCCCCAAATTTTTTTAATGTTAAAAGTGTGCCGCGGCTCAAAAAAGGTTGGGAAACACTGTGCTAGGAAACCAAGGCCTGAGCTGCTCTGGAGAGCCAGATGCAATCATGAAAAGAACCACATCTGGCTCTCGAGCCATAGGTTCCCGACCCCTGATCTGGAGTAACCAAAGTGCAGCCAGGCTGGGAAGACCAAGGAGGCAGAGCAACAAACTAGGCCTGGTTAGGGATTTTTGAAATACTTCAAAATTCGGAATAAATTCGGACCAAATCGACTTTTGAAGCGCTTTTGAAGCGATGTAAGCAACCCGAAAAATGAATTTGCCATTTCGAAGCCGCCGCCGCCATTTTCGGGAAGGAATCGGCGGGGTTCTCTTCCCTGGCCTTCCCTTCCGTGTGCAGTTCCGACGCGGAGGGAAGGCACCTGGGTCCACGGCTATCGCCCCAGTTCTGATGTTGAGGAAAGGCATCGGCTTCCAAACTGGGTGTTTAACCCGGTTTGGAAGCCGATGCCTTCCCACTGCATCAGAACTCCTCCAAATAACCCCACATCCTGCACAAAGACCACCCGCAGGTCTGACCGAGAACACAAAGAAGCAGGGCCCCCGCATTCCGTCCCACCCCATTCTTCTTTCCTCCCTCCTCGGAAAACACCCCCTCGCTGCTTGAAGTTAGGCAAGCGATAGAGAGGAGGCTGGACCGGCCTTGTTGCTGGGCGAAGAGCCCACACTGGAGGCGGCTCCAGGGCTCGCCTGGTCACTGGAGGGGGGCGGAATGCCTGTGCTCAGCAATATGAGCAGCCCCCCAGCCACCCCCGGGAGCAGAACCAGATTCCTGGGGCGAAAAGAGCACGCAAGTAGCCATTTCGGCACTCTGCTCCAAAGCCATTTCTTCACTCCCTGTTCCTACTGACTCACTTCCAGGAGAAGTGGAGACTCTTTGTTTCTGGTGGATTTCTGGTCGCCCCAAAGGCAGGCCCGGATTAACCCCTTTTGGCACCCTAGGCCAGTGTTTCCCAACCTTTTTTGAGCCGCGGCACACTTTTAACATTAAAAAAATCTGGGGGCACAATACCAACCAAAATGACACAAAATGACACTCTAACACAGTAAAGAACGGCTGGGGATGGTGACCTGCTGGGAGCAGCTGCTGGGTGCGAAGCCGGGAGGGGAGGAGCCAGGCCATGCCATGCCCGCTCCCCCCTCCCCCGGCTCAGTTCTCCACAGCCGCCAGCCTTGAGGGGCAGTGCCAAGCCAGCATTGTGTTGGCTCTGCCACCGCTGGTTTGGCACTGCCCCAAGGCTGGTGAAGCTGTGGGAGCGTTGAAGCTGGGGAGGGCGGAGCCAGGCCGCTCATGCCGCCCCTCTCCCAGCTTCAGCACTCTCACAGCTCGCTAGCCTTGAGGGGCAGAGCCAAGCCAGCATTGTGTTGGCTCTGCCACCGCTGGTTTGGCACTGCGCCCTCGAGGCTGGTGAAGCTGTGGGAGCGTTGAAGCTGGGGGAGGGGCAGAGCCAGGCCGCTTCATGCCCGCCCGCCTCCCAGCTTCAGCACTCCCACAGCTTCGCCAGCCTTGAGGGGGCAGTGCCAAGCCAGCATTGTGCTGGCTCTGCCACCGCTGGCTTGGCACTGCCCCCTGAAGGCTGGTGAAGCTGTGGGAGCGTTGAAGCTGGGGGGGGCGGAGCCAGGCCGCTTCATGCCCCCCTCTCCCAGCTTCAGCACTCCCACAGCTTTGCCAGCCTTCAGGGGCAGTGCCAAGCCAGCATTGTGTTGGCTCTGCCACCGCTGGTTTGGCACTGCCCCCTCAAGGCTGGTGAAGCTGTGGGAGCGTTGAAGCTGGGGAGGGGGCGGAGCCAGGCCACACCATGCCCCCCCCCTCCCCGGCTTCAGCTCTCCAACAGCTTCTCCAGCCTTGAGGGGACAGTGCCAGGCCAGCATTGTGTTGGCTCTGCCACCGCTGGTTTGGCACTGCCCCTCAAGGCTGGTGAAGCTGTGGGAGCGTTGAAGCTGGGGGAGGGGGCGGAGCCAGGCCGCTTCATGCCCCGCCCCTCTCCCAGCTTCAGTACTCCCACAGCTTCGCCAGCCAACACAATGCTGGCTTGGCACTGCCCCCTCAAGCTTGCGAAGCTGTGGGAGCGCTGAAGCCGGGGGAGGGGGCGGGGCATGGCGTGGCCTGGCTCCTCCCCCGGCTTCGGCACTCTCAGCAGGGGCGGGAGTCATGGTGGGAGTCATGGCGGATTGGAGGCTGGTTGGGGAAACGGGCGAAGGAGGCGGCGCCCGGCCCTTCCTCCTCCTTTCCCAAGCAGCAGGAGTTTGGCAGGAGGAGGGGGGAAGGAAGGGGGGCAGAAAGCTTTTCTCGCGGCACACCTGATGATCGCTCACGGCACACTAGTGTGCCACGGCACACTGGTTAAGAAACACCGGGCTAGGCCACACTTTGGAATTATGCCCCCAAACCAACCTCTACCGCACCCCCACCACCACCACCACCTCCTTGCGGCGCCACACGTCCTCCTTCCTTGAGTCAAGGAAGGAGGGCGCAAGGAGGAGTGTGCCCCGGGGGCAGGGCTTCCCTCCGCCTCCTCGTGGCACACCCCAGGGGCGGGCCTTCCCTCCGCCTCCTCCTCCTTGCACCTTCCTTCCTTGACAAGGGGACGAGGGCGATGGCTAGGGGGGGGGCGCCATTCCCTCCTTCCCGCCCCCTCACAGCGCTCTCCCCTCGCCCTCCCCCGAGAGAGAGTCATCTCCATGGTGCGCGTTGTGGTTTTTTTTCAACATTTTTTTTGGGTCCGTGTGAACTGCGCCCCCCCCCCCTGGCTTGCGCTCCTAGGCCATGGCCTAGGGTGGCCTTCTGGGTTATCCGGGCCTGCCCAAAGGCCAGCCAGTCCGACTCCTTCTGTAAAGTAGAACACCATCAAAGCCCTCTTGACAGATGGTCAGCCAGCCAAAGACAGATAGAGTTGGAAGGGACAGAAAACGCCACCCAGTCCAACCTCTTCTGCAAGGTAGGATACCATCGAAGCCTTCCTGACAGATAGCCAGTCAGCCAGAGATAGATGGTAAATAATAGATATGATTGACACCGGGAATGTGGCGCAGCTGGCTGGGTGTCAACTGCATAAGATCTCTACTGACCATGAGTTCGAAGGTCATGAGTTCGAGGGCTTGTTGTCGACCTTTGCAACCCGAAAGACAGTTGCATCTGTCAAGTAGGAAATTTAGGTACCACTTTGCGGGGAGGCTAAATCTAACTGATTTCTGGAATGTTAAATTGCCTCTGAGTGTCTGTCTATATATGTTGTATGTCAATGGCATTGAATGTTTGCGTGTATATGTGCATTGTGATCCACCCTGAGTCCGCTGTGGGGTGAGAAGGGCGAATAGTATATATATATATATATATATATAGAGAGAGAGAGAGAGAGAGCGAGCATATAATCCTAGAGTTGGAAGGGACCCCAAAGACCATCCAATCCAACCCCATTCTATCATAGACATCATCAAAGCCCTTCCAACAGATGGCCAGACACCCAAAGATAGATGGCAATAGATAATATATATGTGTGTTTGTGAGAGAGAGATAGATATAAGATTGAGAGAGAGAGAGAGACCCCCAAAGGCCATTCAGTTCAACCCCTTCTGCAAGGTAACCATCAAAGCCCTCCCAACAGATGACCATCCAGATTCTAAAATCAGGTTCCTAGAATTGGAAGTCACCCCCGGGGGCCATCCAAACCAACCCTCTGTTATTTTTTTTTTTTTTGAAGACTTTCATGGTTACACAGCCCAAAAACCTCACAGCAAGCCGGGCACAAAGACACCATCAAAGCCCTCCTGACAGATGGCCATCCAGCTCATATTGAATGCGATGTTTGAGCCCACCCAGGCCTCGGTTTGCCCATCTAGGGAATGGGAACAAGCTAAAGGCATTCCCTTCTAGGCTTCGGTGCCAACTTCTCCATGGCACCCGACCCAGGGACGGCAAGCCTTGGTTAGTGCCCGCAGCTCAAAAGCTCCAGAAAGGCGCATCTGGACCACATCAGCCACAAGCAGAGGTGTTGCAGTGAAAGTCAATGAAGCTCTCCAATAATCTCCCCCCCCCTTTCCATGTTGCTCCTCTAACTCAGTGTTTTTCAACCCTTTTTGAGCCGCGGCACATTTTTTACATTTACAAAATCCTAGGGCACGCCACCAACCAAAATGACACAAAATGACACTCTAACACAGTAATACATATAGTTAATATGTTTTTGAATGTATTTATACACTCAGTGTGAAACCTGGGCCTGTTTCGATGAACACAACATAGATATCCTGGCAGGAATGGCAGAAAGACACACACTTCCCACACAGAACTCTCATAACCAAGAGAAAATACTATAAGAGTTTGGTGGGCATTGACCTTGAGTTTTGGAGTTGTAGTTCACCTATATCCAGAGAGCACTATGGTCTGAAACAATGTTGGATCAGGACCAAACTTGGCATGAATAATCAATATGCCCAAATGTAAACACAGAAGGAGTTTGGGGAAAATAGACCTTGACATTTGGGAGTTACAGTTTCTGGGATTTATAGTTAACACACAATCAAAGAGCATCCTGAACTCTTGCAACAATGGAATTGAACCAAACTGGGCATATTGAACTCTCATTACCAACAGAAAGTACTGAAACGGTTTGCTTGGGAATTGACCTTGAGTTTGGAAGTTGTAGTTCACCTACACCCAGAGAGCAATGTGGACTCAAACAATGTTATGTTATGTTGTTGTTTGTTTTCTATCCAGAATCACAATGTTGGAAGGAGGCTCACCACTTTAAGGTCCCTCAAACAGGCATGGGAAAACTTCAGCCCTCTGGGTGCTTTGGACTCCAACTCCCACCATTCCTAGCAGCCTCAGGCCCTTTCCTGCTTAAGTGGCTGAGGGGGAAAGGAAAAGGGCCTGAGGCTGCTAGGAATGGTGGGAGTTGGAGTCCAAAACACCTGGAAGGTCCAAGTTTGCCCATGCCAGCTTTCGACAGAGACCTCTTCCTCCCCCTTCCCCTTCGCGTCCTTTCTTCCCCCTCCTGCCGAACACTTACTTTTTCTTCTACACTGCCGCTTCTGCTGCCCTTTTGATCCGAGGGGGCAGCGTGACCGTGTTCAGGAGGGGAGGGGGAGGGAGACGTGACCCATGTGGGCGCTACTGCGCAAACTCGCCCCAGAGCAAAGCGAGGCAAAGCGAGCAGAGCGAGGCTGGGAAGAAGGGAGCCCGAGTGGAGAAGAAAAAGTGTTCGGCAGGAGGGGGAAGAAAGGGGATTGGAGGCTCCAATTTCCCACGGCACACCTGATGATCGCTCATGGCACACTAGTGTGCCATGGCACACTGGTTGGGAATGAGAACAAACTAAAGGCATTCCCTTCTAGGCTTCGGTGCCACCTGACCCATGGCACCCGACCCAGGGACGGCAAGCCTTGGTTAGTGCCAGCAGCTCAAAAGCTCCAGAAAGGCGCATCTGGACCACATCAGCCACAAGCAGAGGTGTTGCAGTGAAAGTCAATAAACCTCTCCAATAATCTCCCCCTACAACCCCCCCCCCCCATGTTGCTCCTCTAACTGATGGAAACAGGAAATGGCCTTCTCCCAAGCCTTCCAGATGGAGCTTGTGTGGGAAAGAGCAGGGAGAGGCCTGCATGCTATCCAAACCGCCCTCCAAACACGCCTTTACAACATACAGCCAGGTTGAACGAGTGAGTAGGAGGGGTATTCCAATGAATGAGGGGTATTCCAAAGTTGTGGACACAAAAAAATGTGCACACACACGCAGGCCACTGCCTCTCGCAAATAAGACAGAGAGACATTGCTGGAAACAATACTTTTCAAGGCTTTGAGGCCCAAAACAATGGAAAAAGGAGAACTTGGATAGTTTTAACCCGAGGACTTCATCACATTAAAGCAGGGAAGGAAGGAAGGAAGGAAGGAAGGAAGGAAGGAAGGAAGGAAGGAAGGAAGGAAGGAAGGAAGGAAGGAAGGAAGGAGAAAGAGAGGGAAGAAGGAAGGAAGGAAGGAAGGAAGGAAGGAAGGAAGGAAGGAAGGAAGGAAGGAAGGAGAAAGAGAGGGAAGAAGGAAGGAAAGACAAAGGGAAAGATGGAAGGAAGGAGAAAGAGAGGGAAGGAGGGAGGAATGAGAGAAGGAAGGAAAGACAAAAGGAAAGGAAAGAAGGAAGGAAGGAGAAAGAGAGAGGGAAGAAGGAAGGAAAGACAGAAGGAAGGAAGGAGAAAGAGAGGAAGGAAGGAAGGAGAAAGAGAGGGAAGAAGGAAGGAAAGACAAAGGGAAAGATGGAAGGAAGGAGAAAGAGACGGAAGGAGGGAGGAATGAGAGAAGGAAGGAAAGACAAAATGAAAGGAAAGAAGGAAGGAAGGAGAAAGAGAGAGGTAAGAAGGAAGGAAAGACAGAAGGAAGGAAGGAGAAAGAGAGGGAAGAAGGAAGGAAAGACAAAGGGAAAGATGGAAGGAAGGAGAAAGAGAGGGAAGGAGGGAGGAATGAGAGAAGGAAGGAAAGACAAAAGGAAAGGAAAGAAGGAAGGAAGGAGAAAGAGAGAGGGAAGAAGGAAGGAAAGACAGAAGGAAGGAAGGAGAAAGAGAGGAAGGAAGGAAGGAGAAAGAGAGGGAAGAAGGAAGGAAAGACAAAGGGAAAGATGGAAGGAAGGAGAAAGAGACGGAAGGAGGGAGGAATGAGAGAAGGAAGGAAAGACAAAATGAAAGGAAAGAAGGAAGGAAGGAGAAAGAGAGAGGTAAGAAGGAAGGAAAGACAGAAGGAAGGAAGGAGAAAGAGAGGGAAGAAGGAAGGAAAGACAAAGGGAAAGATGGAAGGAAGGAGAAAGAGAGGGAAGGAGGGAAGAATGAGAGAAGGAAGGAAAGACATAAGGAAAGGAAAGAAGGAAGGAAGGAGAAAGAGAGAGGGAAGAAGGAAGGAAAGACAGAAGGGAGGAAGGAGAAAGAGAGGAAGGAAGGAAGGAGAAAGAGAGGGAAGGAGGGAGGGAGGAATGAGAGAAGGAAGGAAAGACAAAAGGAAAGGAAAGAAGGAAGGAAGACAAAGGGAAAGATGGAAGGAAGGAGAAAGAGAGGGAAGGAGGGAGGGAGGAATGTGAGAAGGAAGGAAAGACAAAAGGAAAGGAAAGAAGGAAGGAAGGAAGGAGAAAGAGAGAGGTAAGATGGAAGGAAAGACAGAAGGAAGGAAGGAGAAAGAGAGGGAAGAAGGAAGGAAAGACAAAGGGAAAGATGGAAGGAAGGAGAAAGAGAGGGAAGGAGGGAAGAATGAGAGAAGGAAGGAAAGACATAAGGAAAGAAGGAAGGAAGGAGAAAGAGAGAGGGAAGGAGGGAGGAAAGAGAGAAGGAAGGAAAAACTAAAGGAAAGAAGGAAGGAAGGAGAAAGAGAGAGGGAAGGAGGGAGGAATGAGAGAAAGAAGGAAAGACAAAAGGAAAAGAAAGAAGGAAGGAGAAAGAGAGAGGGAAGGAGGGAGGAATGAGAGAAAGAAGGAAAGGCAAAAGGAAAAGAAAGAAGGAAGGAGAAAGAGAGAGGGAAGGAGGGAAGAATGAGAGAAGGAAGGAAAGACAAAAGGAAAGAATGAAGGAAGGAGAAAGAGAGAGGGAAGGAGGGAAGAATGAGAGAAAGAAGGAAAGACATAAGGAAAGAAGGAAGGAAGGAGAAAGAGAGAGGAGGAATGAGAGAAAGAAGGAAAGACATAAGGAAAGAAGGAAGGAAGGAGAAAGAGAGAGAGGAGGAATGAGAGAAGGAAGGAAAGACAAAAGGAAAGAATGAAGGAAGGAGAAAGAGAGAGGGAAGGAGGGAAGAATGAGAGAGAAAAGGAAAGACAAAAAGAAAGAAAAGGAAGGAAGGAGAAAGAGAGAGCGAAGAAGGAATGAGAGAAGGGAGGGAAGACAAAAGGAAAGGAAGGAAGGAGAGAGAGGGAAGGGGGGAGGAATGAGAGAAAGAAGGGAAAGGAAAGAAGGAAGGAGAAAGCGAGAGGGAAGGAGGGAAGAAAGAGAGAAGGAAGCAACTCTATGGAAAGTCCAAATGGAGCGGATACCTCGGTGGCTTCTTCTTCAACTTGGTGAGATTTATCTGGGAATATTGGGCTTCTTTTGCCAGGCACCCAAACCTACAGGGCGGCCTGTCATCGTTACCAGTAACCACTTATTGGGACTCGGTATCCGCCTTTCAGGTTTCGCTATCCGCGGCTCGGATCTCACTATCCGCAGCTTTTCAAAATTGCTCTATTTCAGAAGTGCCACCTATCAGTATGAGAGGTACGAAATATGAGTATCTCAGTGCTGGAAATCGTGCCCTTGTGGACTACTTCCACCATGCTTAAAATACGCATTCTCAATGGGTATTTGAGAGGGCTGAGGCTTCCCATCTCCTCAGATGTCTATTGCTGGCGCCTCCAGTGATCCTTCCGTCAGGGAAAGAGCGGGGAGAGAGATGGGAAGGGGAGCTGGTTTAAATTAAAGCCTGAGCCCCAAGGCGTCACTGCGTGGGAAGCTCAAAACGTGCCAGGAGTCTCCCACGATCAGGGCCCTCATGGTCAGATATTGGCCGGTCAGCTGGCTGAGTCTCCTCGTAAGGAATATTTCTTGGAGGCCACAGAGACACCATCCCTGGTGCTCACAAACTAGCCAGTGTGCAATTTAACTCCTTCCTCGTGGCCTGCGGAAAATCTATGTTACAGCCTACTATGGTGATCTTTGCCTAAACTGGAGGATAGGCCAGATCCCAGGGCTTTTCCTCCCTTCCCTAGACTAGTGTTTCCCAACTTTTTTTGAGCCGCAGCACATTTTTTACATTTACCAAATCCTGGGGCACACCACCAACCAAAATGACACAAAATGACACTCTAACACAGTCATACATATAGTTAATATGTTTTTGAATGTATTTATACACTCAAGTGTGAAACCTGGGCCTGTTTCGATGAACTCAACATAGATATCCTGGCAGGAATGGCAGAAAGACACAAACTTCCCACACAGGACTCCCTTAACCAAGAGAAAATACTATAAGAGTTTGGTGGGCATTGGCCTTGAGTTTTGGAGTTGTAGTCCACCTATATCCAGAGAGCACTGTGGACTCAAACAATGTTGGATCAGGACCAAACTTGGCGTGAATGCTCAATATGCACAAATGTGAACACAGATGGAGTTTGGGGAATATAGACCTTGACATTTGGGAGTTATAGTTTCTGGGATTTATAGTTAACACACAATCAAAGAGCATCCTGAACTCTTGCAACAATGGAATTGAACCAAACTTGGCATATTGAACTCTCATTACCAACAGAAAGTACTGAAAGGGTTTGCTTGGGAATTGACCTTGAATTTGGAAGTTGTAGTTCACCTACATCCAGACAGCCCTGTGGACTCAAACAATGTCTATGGAACTCACTTCCAGAAGAGGTTGTGACAGCGGTCAGCCTGGACAGCTTCAAGGCAGGATTAGACAGATTCATGGATACCAAGTGTATCGGTAGTTACTGAAAAGGACATTCAAGTGCCACCTCGGAGTTGGTTGAGGTAGGCAGGATTTCCCTGGGTACTGGTTGTGGGGGGTCGGGAGCAGGTCAGGGTTTTGCCCTCCCTTCTGCTCGAGATCCCCGTGTACAACTGGTGGGCCACTGTGTGATACAGAATGCTGGACTAGATGGGCTGAGGTCCGATTCAGCATGGCTCTTCTTATGTTCTTAATGTCATGTTATGTTGTTTGTTTTCTATCCAGAATCGCAATGTTGGAAGGAGGCTGACCACTTTAAGGTCCCTAAAACAGGCATGGGAAAACTTCGGCCCTCTGGGTGCTTTGGACTTCAACTCCCACCATTCCTAACAGCCTGAGGCCCTTTCCTGCTTAAGTGGCTGAGGGGGGGAGGAAAGAAAAGGGCCTGAGGCTGCTCGGAATGGTGGGAGTTGGAGTCCAAAACACCTGGAAGGTCCAAGTTTGCCCATGCCAGCTTTTGACAGAGACCTCTTCCTCCCCCTTCCCCTTCGCGCCCTTTCTTCCTCCTCCTGCCCAACACTTACTTTTTCTTCTACACTCGCTCCTTCCGCCATTTTGATCCGAGGGGGTAGCGTGAATGTGTTCAGGAGGGGAGGAGCGAGGGAGGAAGACGTGGGGTGAGTCTGCGCAGTAGCGCCCGCACGGGTCACGTCTTCCCCCTCCCCCTCGGGAGAAGCGGAGCCCGAGGAGGAGGAAAAAGTGTTCGGCAGGAGGGGAAGAAAGGGTATTGGAGGTTCCAATTTCCCACGGCACACCTGATGATCGCTCATGGCACACTAGTGTGCCCTGGCACACTGGTTGGGAAACACTGCTCTAGACCAGGGGTGCCCACACCTTTTCATCATGCGAGCTACTATATGAACAATCAAGTTGAAAAGATTCAATCAAGTTGAACAATCAAGTTGAAAAGATGTTGTGTATGTGAGCGTGCGCGCGCATGCGCGCACACGCTCCTACTGCAGCCTTCCGTCTGCGCGAGGCTTCTTTCTTGCCTTCCCACGAACTCGCCACTGCGCGCACCCGGGAAGGGGATCCTCCTTGCCTGCGAGTGCTCTCTCTCTTAATGTCTTTGTTGCCTTCCTCCTTCCTGCTGCGTGCTTTCGCGAAGCAGGAAGTCCCCATCCGTCCTGCTTCTTGCGTGCACAGCAGGCCCCTCCCACACGCAGCAGGAGGGTATTTATAGGCGCACCCGCCAGCGCTCCGGCCAGATATGGCTTCGGGCGGCGGCTCGGAAGGCGCAGGGCTGGGAAGAGGGGCCGCCTGGCTGCTGCCTGGGCCGGGGAACTGAACCGAGAGAGGGACCCACGTGAGGCTGGAGACTCCCCACGGCAGCCTCCCCCTCCCTCAAGGCTTCCTTACCTGGGCAGGAGAAGGAAGAGTGGAAGAGGTGCTTCCCCAAAGTGACAGATGCAGCGGGGGGGGGGGCGCCCTTCCTTCCTTTCGAGGGTGTCACTCAGAAAGGACGCCCAAGTGGACGGCTGGCAGGAAGGAGGACCCCTCCCATTGGTGGCAGTCCATGCCCACGGGGGAGAGGGGGGGGTGGCTCTTCCTAGCCGGCTCTGAAGAGCCACCCTCTCTCTCTCCCGGGGGCCCTCGCCGCCTTTCTCCTTCGAGGGCGAGGGAGGGTGAGGCGGAGAAAGGCGGCGAGGGCACAAGCAGCAGCAGCAAGTGGAGTCTCCATCTCCGCAGCCCTCTCTTCCCCGGGTTCAGCCCCAGGAACATGGCGGAGCCCTCCCTCCCTCGCCCCCAACCAAGGAAAGAAAGCAGCCCCACACAGCTCGCTCGCCCAGGTCTCGGCTTGGAATGGGAGTCCCGAGGGCAGCAGCAGGGTTTGCGACGGGGCTTGCTTGGCTTTGCCCCACTTTGCCCGGCCTCCTTCGCCTCTCTCTCTCTCCCTCCCTCTCTCCTTCCAGCGCCCGCCTGCCTGCCTGCCAAAAGGATCCGAAAAAGTTCTCCGGATTTCTTTCTTCTCTCCTTGGCGCTCTCTCTCACACACACACATTCCGTCCATCCCTCCCACAGCCTCGCATCCTATCCGTGCACGTGCCTTCGCCTTGCTCCCGCCCCCCCAGCAGCAACCAATGGGTGGTCATGTCACCACACCGTGCGTGGCAAGACGAGTGCCAGGGCCCGCCCACTTCTTTTGGCAAAAGAAGCCCCGCAAAGGCGGCGGCGGGAGCGCACGTGCGCGCGCATGGCAGGAGTGCGCCATCCGGCTGGTGAGGCCCAAAGATCACCTGGAAGAGGGCCGAAGATCACCTAGGTGCTCCCGATCACCATAATGAGCACCCCTGCTCTAGACCAGAGCTGTCCAACTTCTACCGGGCCCAGGGCCGGAATAGAGGTCACTGATGACCTCGGGGGCCGCTCGGCCCCACCCCCAGGCCCCGCCCCCAGGCCCCGCCCTCAGCCCAGGCCCCGCCCCCTCCTAAAGCTGTCATTCTCCCTCCTCCTCCTCCTCCTCCTCTTTCCCGGGCACCGCCCGGCTGTCCCGCGCCTTGGCGCCCGGAAAGGCACGGCGCCCGGAAAGAGGAGGAGGAGGAGGAGAGCAGAGGCGGGCGCCAAGGGCAGCGCGTCATGCCAGGCCTGTGACGCGCTGCCCTTGGCGCCGCCTACTCCTCCTTTTCGGCACGGAGAGAGGGACGGAGGGGGCGGTGCAGGGAGGAGGAGCTAGCTCTCTTCCTCCTCCCTGCCCCGCCTCCCCCTCCCCCCCGGCCACCATTTCTTTTTTTAAAAAAAGATTAGATTTTTTTAAATTTAAAAATGGCGGCTGGGGGCATAGCTGGGGCCGTGCCCAACAGGCTGGGGGGCCGGATCCGGCCCCAGGGCCGCCAGTTGGACAGCCCTGCTCTAGACAATGAGGGCACATACTGCTGGACCGTGAAAGGAATCAGTAAATGTGTTTGTGGATTGGCCGAGCAGTGCCCAGGGAACAGGCCGAGCCTGGGACTTTTGGGAACTGTTACATGCTTGTTCAGGCTTGAGCTATGCAGCTGTGAAGAGAGACAGTTCGAAGAGAGACACAGAGAGACAGAGTTTGGAGTGCGCTCTTGCTTCATGAGCTGCTGAAGGAGTTTATCCACATGGACAAAAGAAAGACCTTTTGGAATCCCTCATAAAAGGACACCACAACCTCTGAGTATGCCTGCCATAGATGAAGCGAAAGGTCAGGAGAGAATGCTTCTAGAGCAGGGGTGCTCAGAATGGTGATCTCGATCACCAGGGTGATCTTCAGGCCTCATCCTGGTGATCTTCAGGCCCCTGACCAGGTTTTTTGCTGTTGGTCCTCTTCACGCGCCCCTGCACGCTACAAAGAAGTCCTCCGTCGTTGCTCCCCCTGCTGCTGCTGCGCCGCCTCCNACAGCTCCAGAGTCCAAGAGGCAGAATGGGCCCGCTCTTTTGGATTCCTCCTCCTCCTCCCTCTGTCCTTCTCCAGCCACTCAGAGTCGTAGGAGACCAAAGGGGGCGGGCCTGGATGACGCGATGCATGGCTGGCCCCACGCACATGCGCAGAAGTGCCCATTCTGCCTCTCGGACTTCTCGTGAGCTCTTGGAGGTGGCACGCATGCTGGCGGCGTGGAAATAGGAGCAACGACGGAGGAGAAGGAGAAGAAGAAGGACGCTTTGGGGTCATTTCCTTACCGCATCTCAAAGGTCGGTCTTTTTCACTTTGGGGTGGGTGCTTGATTGTTCTGTGGCATGTCTCTTTGTTTATTTTTAATGTTTAAAAATGGCCTTTTAGCTCCAAAGCATCTCTGCTTGCTTTGTTCCTTGAGAAATAAATGTTGGGGAATATGGAAATGTGGGAGAAATTGGGTGGTTGAATGTATTTTTGCATGCCCCTTTGTTTACCTTGCTGAGTATTAAATGGCCTTGCAGTTCAAAAGCCTCTCTTCTTACTTTCTGGCTGATAATATGTGTGGTAATACGGCAGTGTGTGAGAAATGGGGTGGTTGGATGTATTTTTGCATGCCCCTTTGTTTACCTTGCTGAGTATTAAATGGCCTTGCAGTTCAAAAGCCTCTCTTCTTACTTTCTGGCTGATAATATGTGTGGTAATACGGCAGTGTGTGAGAAATGGGGTGGTTGGATGTATTTTTGCATGCCCCTTTGTTTACCTTGCTGAGTATTAAATGGCCTTGCAGTTCAAAAGCCTCTTTCTTACTTTCTGGCTGATAATATGTGTGGTAATACGGCAGTGTGTGAGAAATGGGGTGGTTGGATGTATTTTTGCATGCCTCTTTGTTTACCTTGCTGAGTATTAAATGGCCTTGCAGTTCAAAAGCCTCTCTTCTTACTTTCTGGCTGATAATATGTGTGGTAATATGGCAGTGTGTGAGAAATGGGGTGGTTGGATGTATTTTTATGCTCTGTTTTATATTGTTGTTATTAAATTGAAATGTTGATGTTTTATAACTTCATTTTATGTAAACTGCCCCGAGCCTGCTGGAAGGAGCGGTACAGGGCCGTAGCCAGGATTTTGATTCCGGGGGCTGAGTTTGGTTCGGGGGGGCTGAGACTGGGTGGAAGAGGGTCTACCCTAGCAAACCTTTTGTATTGTTATCCCAATAACCCCATTAATGTGGGATATAATGAGCATGGTGATATGAATAAACATAACTGTTTAAATAATGTACCAGTAAGGCCTTTTCATGGACCACCCTGAGAATTTCGGGGGGGGGGCTGAAGCCCCCGTAGCCCCCCCCCCCTGGCTACATGCCTGGAGCGGTACATAAAAATGAACAATAAATATAAATAAATAAATAGGAACATAGTTATACGTTTCACATTTCTGGGTAGGTGATCTTTGGGACTTGGTTTTTTAATCAGTAGCTCCCAGGCTGAAAAAGTGTGAGCACCCCTGTTCTAGAACATGACACATAGCCTGAAAAACCTACAACAACCCAAACCACGTGTAGTTCAGCCGACATGCTTCAGCAGCTCATGAAGGAAGAGAGCAATCCAAGCTCTCTCTCTGTGTGTGTGTGTGTCTGCTACTCTCTTCAAACTCTCTCTCTCCTCATCTGCTTAGCTCAAGCCTGAACAAAAATGTAACAATATCCAAAAGTCCCAGGCTCAGCCTACTCCCTGGGCATCCCTGAGGTTATGTTTCCCATGGCCTCCTTCTTTTCCCACGCTCCCAAGGAAACCTCCCACCGCCACCTCTGCAGACCCGGCACCTCATCCCTTCCCACGCGGCCGCCTCCTCCTTCGCAGCCACGACCATTACGCAAGGCCCAAAATCCCCAGCAGGCGCGAGATGAAAGTGGCCGTATGCGCGAACCTCACTCTGGCTCCCTCTCTCCACGAGCACCTCCTGCCGCCACCACCCCACCCCTTCCGCCCTCTCTTTCTTCCAGAAAGGCCTGTCTCTTCAAGTCCGTCACTCCCGGCGCGCAAACCAAATCACCCCTCCCCTTTCTGTTCCCCTTCTGTGCTCGCCTCTCTTTATGCTCAGGAGGGAGGGCTAGAGCGGTCAGGGAAGGCGCCAAGATGGTGGCACTGTCGGTTCGGGTGAGTAAGCCAGACCAAGCCTGGTGTTTGTGTGGGGTGAGCGGCAACTACCGAGCATTCACGTAGAGTTCTCCCTTCCTTCCTTCCTTCCTTCCTTCCTTCCTTCCTTCCTTCCTTCCTTCCTTCCTTCCTTCCTTCCTTCCTTCCTTCCTTCCTTCCTCACTGCTGGCCGGCCTCGCCTCCTGATGACACCTGTCCTGTCCTGTCCTGTCAATACGGGACAGGAGCTGGCAATACGGGACACGAACTTCAGAGCAAAAATACAGGACGTCCCGTATTTTACAGAGTGAGCTCCCAACCACTAATAGTCTAGCTTGCTGTTGACCTATGCAACGCGAAAGATAGTAGGTTGCAAACGTACAGTCAGAAAGCACACAGTTATTCATATTTCTGAAGGAATTGGACAGTGCCAGTCTTAATTTGTGCAACCCTATTTTTATTTTATTTTTTATTTTATTATTCGGGCTTCTATGCCGCCGACTCCCTGAGGCTCGCGGCGGCTTACAGGAGCCGAAGGGCACAGTAAAATACAGGCAATAAGCAGTTAAAAACAATTAAAAACAACAGCAGTACAGTAATTAATAACACAGTTAACACAATGAACAGCACGTCATCCTCAGAAGAACGCATAGATGGCGGGGCATGGGCAGGACTTACTCACCAAAGGCCTGCTTAAACAGGTATGTTTTACAGGCCCGTCTAAACGGGAGCAAGTCCTTCATAGCCCGAGTTCCGGCCGGGAGGGCGTTCCACAGCGTAGGTGCTATGACAGAGAACGCCCTCCGGCGGGTAGCAGTCAGCCTTGCGAGTTTAGCTGAAGGTATCTCCAGGAGATTGGAGTCCTCAGACCGAAGTGATCTCGGAGGGCAATATGGGGTGAGACGGTCCCTCAAATACGCTGGCCCCACGCCGTGTAAGGCCTTAAAGGTGAGGACCAACACTTTGAAGGTGATCCGGTGCTCAATTGGCAGCCAGTGCAGATCCTGCAAAACAGGTGTTATGTGGGCGCCAGCTGGCGTGCCAGACAGGAGCCGGGCGGCAGTGTTCTGCACTAGCCTGAGCTTCCGGGTCACCGACAGAGGAAGGCCAACGTAGAGCGAGTTGCAGTAATCCAGCCTTGAGATGACTGTGGCTTGGATCACCGTGGCCAGATCGTTCCGGGAGAGATAGGGGGCCAGCCTCCTTGCCTGTCGCAGGTGAAAAAAAGCGATCTTGCTGACCGCAGAGACCTGGGCCTCCATGGTCAGCTGGGAGTCCAAATGGACCCCCAGGCTCTTTACGGAAGGCGATGGGCATAACACCGCACCGTCCAGGCTCGGAAGCTGGACATTAACATCACCCGGGCGACCCAGCCACAAGATCTCCGTCTTCGCCGGATTCACCAACCTACTTGCTCGCAGCCATCCAGTAACGGCTTCGAGGCAGTGTTGGAAATTATCGGGGACAGAACCCGGCCTGCCCTCCATCCTCAGAATGAGCTGGGTGTCGTCAGCGTACTGGTGACACTCCAGCCCATAACTCCGCACCAGCTGTGCAATTTTACAGTTGACATACACACACTCTCTGATTCCTTGCATGCGCCAAAAAAGTGTGCCCTCATTATCTAGGGAAGACAGGAAAAGCCTCTAGTGGTTTATTTTACATTACACCACACACTCAGCATCGTGGTGTGGGTTGTTGTAGGCTTTTCGGGCTATATGGCCATGTTCTAGAGGCATTCTCTCCTGACGTTTTGCCTGCATCTATGGCAAGCATCCTCAGAGGTTGTGAGGTCCGTTGGAACTAGGGAAATCGGGTTTATATATCTATGGAGTGTCCAGGATGGACCACACAACCTCTGAGGGTGCTTCCCACAGATGCAGGCGAAATGTCAGGAGAGAATGCCACTAGAACCCGAAAAAACCTACAACAACCCAAAAATGTAACGGTATCCAAAAGTCCCAGGCTCAGCCTGCTCCCTGGCCATTGCCCGACCAATCAGGTCATTCATCTTATTTTACAGCTGACATACACACACTCCCTGATTTTTTTGCATGACGCCACACACTCAGCATCATGCCCACTTCCCCAGCTAACACATGCCTTCTCGCATCAGGCATGAGCAGAGCCAAAGGTGGCATCAGCCCAACTCAGCCCTGCGCATGCCAATGTGTTCCTGGAAAGGATCTTTGCGCCAACTTCCTGGACTGAGGCTTAAGAGGAACACTATCAGGCGCCTGCCTGCCCCGCAGGACTACGCCTTCTCTTGCCGCTGCCTCCGAACTCATGTCTCTTGTGTTAATGCCGAACAGGCAAGCTCCTCTGAATCACAGGAACCGTCTTGCCAGACAGAGCCGAGGCAGGAGGCAGCCGGCCAAACGCCATTCAGCAGGCCTAAAAGTTGTGATTCTTCCCGGCAGCTCAGGAACACATTCCTAGTATCGGTTACACAAATTAAGACTGGCACTGTCCAATTCCTTCAAAAATATGGGTAACTGTGTTATTTCTAACTGTAGGTTTGCCACCTACTATCTTTCGCGCTGCATAGGTCAACAGCAAGCTAGACTATTAGTGGTCGGGAGCTCACTCCGCCCTAAGCTGGCTTCAAACTCATGACCTCTCAGTAAGTAGTGATTTAATGTAGCTGGCTACTAATTAGCTGCACCACAGCCCTAGAAGAGATTGGCCATTCTCCTGGGCCTAAAAGAAGGAGCCGCAGTGATAAAATAGGTAAAAACTACATTTAATGTAGCCATACAATACTAATCACAATACTACTACTATTACTAATACTACAAAGAATACGAATAGAAATACTAAGACTGCTACTAATACTATTATTACTAAGGATAACAATACTACTAAGATGAATACTACAACTACTAAGATGAATACTACTCATTGTTGTTGTCTATCCGTTCAGTCGCTTCATGACCTCATGGACCAGTCCACACCAGAGCTCCCTAATACTAATAGTACTAATAGTAGTAATATTACTCATACTAACAACAATAATACTGTACTGTTCCATTGTAATACTAATAGAAATGCTAATACTAAGACTGATAATACTACTAAAACTACTATTACTAAGACTATAATACTAAAATTGCTACTACTAAGACTAATAATACTCAAACTATGACTACTAACAGCAATGCTGCTACTACTATTACTAACACTACTAATAATACTAATAGAAATACTAAGACAACCACTAATACTATTACTACTAAGGCTAATACTACTACTAAGATGAATACTACTAAAACTAATAGCAATACTACTACTAATAATTATACTGTACTGTTCCATTGTAATACTAAAAGAAATGCTACTACTATGGACTACGACTACTACTAATACTAAGACTGATGATACTACTAAGACCACTACTACTAATAGCAATACTACTAATAATTGTAGTTGTATTACTATTACTAATAATAATAATAATAATTCTATAGTGTTCCATTCGAATAATAGAAATTCTACTACTACTACTAAGGCAAATAATACTACTAAAATTACTACTCCTACTAATACTAAGACTGATGATACTACTAATACCACTAATATTAATAGCAATACTACTAATAATTGTAGTTGTATTACTACTACTACTAATAATAATAATTCTATACTGTTCCATTAGAATAATAGAACTACTACTACTACTAAGGCAAATACTACTAAAATTACTACTCCTACTAATACTAAGACTGATGATACTACTAATACCACTAATATTAATAGCAATACTACTAATAATTGTAGTTGTATTATTACTACTACTACTAATAATAATAATTCTATACTGTTCCATTAGAATAATAGAAATACTACTACGGCAAATAATACTACTAAAATTACTACTCCTACTAATACTAAGACTGATGATACTACTAATACCACTAATATTAATAGCAATACTACTAATAATTGTAGTTGTATTACTACTACTATTACTAATAATAATAATAATTCTATACTGTTCCATTAGAATAATAGAAATACTACTACTACGGCAAATAATACTACTAAAATTACTACTAAGACTAATACTGAAAGCATGACTACTACTACTACTACTAAGACTAAGACCAATAGACCGTCAGGAGAATAGAGGGCAGTTGTGATAGTTTGTGTCCCTTTTCTCCAGCTGCACACGGTCACACTTACTCATCCTTTATGACCTCATGGCAGGAAAAACACAGCCTTTGGGACAGATTGTGGCCACAAAAGGACAACCCGGAAGCGCCTGCAAGGGAACACACATTTCCTGGAAAGGCCTGTTTGCTAAGTGCATTGGAAAACGCAACTGGGCGGCAGGCAACGCTAGAGGTGGCTCTCCTAACAAGGCACCCGTGCCAGCCTCCAAAGGCCATCCATGCCACATAGTCCGCATTCAGGCCATGGTGGCAGATCTCCCCCAAGCATTGGCGGCCTCTCCTCTTGGCACACGCAGAGAGGAAGCTGTGGTCACATCACCTTTGTTCCCCTCTCTCTGTAAACAGGAAGCAAGCAATGGCCAGGTGGCAGAACTGTCATAGGAAGCCTCTGTCTCCCATTGAACGCCACCTTTCCCCATAGGATCACACTGCAGGGTTGCAATGCCAAGCCACACCAAAAAGGGCTAAACAGAGCTCGACTGATGAAAAGTTACTAGTCAACGCTTTCTTCCATCTATATCAATGGTTTCCAAACTTTTTTGGCCTACCGCCCCCTTTCCAGATTTTTTTTTACTCACCGCCCCCCCTAGAAATTATTATTTTTTTAATTTAATAGCAATTAAACAGAAAGATATATGTATTAATGCAGTGGTTCTCCACCTTTCTAATGTTGTGACCCCTAAATAAGGTTCCTCATGTTGTGGTGACGCCCCATCCATATTTTCGTTGCTACTTCATAAATAATTCTGCTACTCTTACGAATTCTAATCCAAATATCTACTATGCAGGTCAAAGCGAAGGGGGCGGGGCCAAAGAATAGGGCCGCGCAACCCCTCCTAGATGGCCAATCGTTCACCACCCCCTTAAAAGGGTTCACCGCCCCCCAAATTCCCCTGAGCCTCCCACCGCCCCCTTGGATTGCCTCACCGGCCACCAGGGGGTGGTATTGCCCACTTTGAGAATCAGTGATCTCTATCTATCTATCTATCTATCTATCTATCTATCTATCTATCTATCTATGTATATAATAAAAGTCAGTGTTTGTGGGCGGTGGTGCGGAGGGAGGAATATGTGCCACTGTGGGATTATTTGCATAAAGGGCTCTGATTGGCCAGCCTCAGAACTCCAGCATTCTATGGACCCAGGCAGAGGGGATTGGTTGCCACTGAAATGGTATTTGCATAAAGGATTCCAACTGGCCAACCACATTCCAACATTCTAAGGTGACGCAGAGGGAAAAGGAAAGGCCTCAGGCAGTCAGCCACTGCGGCCCACAGCAATGACGGATCAGGACCAAACTTGGCAAACAGGGGACCAATGGCCCACTTCACAACCTGGTGTAGGTTAGGGCAGGATGGGCCACGAATGATGAGATTTGCAGTACCTTCACCTCATTCACTTCCCAAACAACACTGTAGCCCCTATAAATCACACACCAGGCCCAAAATTGACAGCAAGGCTTACTTAACTTGATTTTCCTGACTAGGCCTCAGCTCATGGGATATTGTTAGGCTTTCTCAACATGATTTTCCTGACTAGGCCCCCAACAATGACAGAACCAGACCAAACTTGGCACACAGACCCCCCAAGATGCACCCTACATCCTGGTGCAGTTTGAGGGAGGATGGACCATGGATGATGGGACTTGCAGTACTTTAATTCACTTCCTTTAATTCACTGTGGCCCACACCAATGACGAATCAGGACCAAATTTGGCACACAGAGCCCTAATGGCCCACTTTACAAACCTGCTGTGGTTTACGGCAGGATGGCTCACAAATGATGGGATTTGCAGTACCTTCACCCAATTCATTTTCCACAGAACATTGCAGCACCTACAAATCAGAGACCAGGCCCAAACTTGGCACACAGAGTTCCCATGACCCATTCTACATCCTGGTGCAGTTTTGAGTGGGATGGACCACTGACGGTGGGAATTGAAGTACCTTCACTCACTTCTAGGGACCGCTGCAACCCTCATCCAGAGAACGATCAAGACCAAATGTGACACACACAGCCCCCATGACCCACTCTACATCCTGGTGCTGTTTGGAGGGGGATGGACCATGGCCAATGGGACTTGCAGTACCTTCACTAAGTTCGTGAGACAACTGCAAGCCACATAAACATCTAATCGGAACCAACCTTGGCACACAATGCCTTCCTCAAATAACCCGGGCATCGCTGGGTCCCCAAGCTAATGTATGTGTATGTATGTATGTATGTGTGTGTGTGTGTGTGTGTATACACACACACACACACATCTGTCTGTCTCTCTATCTATCTATCATAGCTGTGACTGGCTGGCCACCTGCTGGGTGGGATCGAATGGTGCCTTGCATGCTGGAAGAAGGGAGATTGGTTTGGATTACCTGCGGATACACAGAAAGCTATGCAGCACGATCAGGATGACTCTAAGGAAGGGTACCAAAGGTCGTCATCTTTTCCAGGAGTCATGCTGATCCTTTCCTGGATCTTCCGGTTACTCACCACTCGGAGTAAACGTGTGTTTCCTAGATAACTATTTATTGCGCTGTGAGTGAGTGTGCACTGTGGCCTCTAATAATGCCACCCTTACCACATGTACTAGCTCAGAAAATGTGTGTGTGTGTGGCTTGCTTTGTGTACGGCTTGTCTTTTTCACATTGAGACCCTGGGTTACTTCCTCTCAGCCTCCTGCTTTCCTCAGGAGTAGCTAGACCAGTGATTATTAACCTTCCTTGATTTTGTAATTTGGGAATTGTAGTTGCTGGGATTTATAGTTCACCTACAATCCAAGAGCATTCTGCACCCCACAAATGATAGAATTGGGCCAAACTTCCCACACAGAACCCCCAACACAAAATACTGTGTTTTCTGATGGTGTTTGAACGACCCTTCTCACACCCCCTCATGACACCCCCAGGAGTCAGGGACCCCCATGTTGAGAAATACTGCTCTAGACCAGTGTTTCTCAACCAGTGTGCCGTGAGCGATCATCAGGTGTGCCGCGAGAAAAGCTTTCTGCCCCCCTTCCTTCCCCCCTCCTCCTGCCAAACTCCTGCTGCTTGGGAGAGGAGGAGGAAGGGCCGGGCGCCGCCTCCTTTGCCCGTTTCCCCAACCAGCCTCCAATCCGCCATGACTCCCGCCATGACTCCGCCCCTGCTGAGAGTGCGAGAGCCGGGGAAGGAGCCAGGCCACGCCATGCCCGTCCCACCCCTCCCCCCGCTTCAGCGCTCCCACAGCCGCAAGCCTTGAGGGGCAGTGCCAAGCCAGCATTGTGTTGGCTCTGCCACCGCTGGTTTGGCACTGCCCCTCAAGGCTGGCAAAGCTGTGGGAGTGCTGAAAGCTGGGAGAGGCGGGGCATGAGCGACCTGGCTCCGCCCCCCCCAGCTTCAACGCTCCCACAGCCGCAAGCCTTGAGGGGCAGTGCCAAGCCAGCATTGTGTTGGCTCTGCCACCGCTGGTTTGGCACTGCCCCCTCAAGGCTGGCGAAGCTGTGGGAGTGCTGAAGCTGGGAGAGGGGCGGGGCATGAAGCGGCCTGGCTCTGCCCCCTCCCCAGCTTCAACGCTCCCACAGCTTCACCAGCCTTGAGGGGGCAGTGCCAAACCAGCGGTGGCAGAGCCAACACAATGCTGGCTTGGCACTGCCCCCTCAAGGCTGGCGAAGCTGTGGGAGAACTGAAGCCGGCGGGAGGGGGGGGCGGGGGCATGGCGTGGCCTGGCTCCTCCCTGGCCGGCACTCCCAGCAGCTGCTCCCAGCAGGTCACCATCCCCAGCCGTTCTTTACTGTGTTAGAGTGTCATTTTGTGTCATTTTGGTTGGTATTGTGCCCCCAGATTTTTAATGTTAAAAGTGTGCCGCGGCTCAAAAAAGGATGGGAAACACTGCTCTAGACCAATACTTGGAAGGCATCCTCCATCCACAAACCTCTATTTCTGGAAATAGTCTGCTTCTGGTGTGATCAGAAGAGGGGTCCTTTAGCCCCTGTAAACAGGAATATAGTTGTTCTTCCCACTAGGTGGGTGAAGTTTTGACTCTATGGCCTTTTGCCTGGAAAGGGGACCGCAGCCTTGGCCCTAAGGAAAGCCCATCTCTGAAGAGTTCATGCACCACAAAGCCATGTTAGCCAAGTTGCAAGGCATTCCCAAGTAGTTGCGGGCAACAGAAGTGGCACCTCTGTCGGAGCATCAGGAGAGAGACCAAACCAGTAATCCGAGGGTTAAATGAAAAGTAATGCCTCCACCTTCGTTACTTAGGTTTGGATGGGAATATATCTATCTATCTGTCTATCTATCTATCTATCATCCAAAGACTGATCAAGACCAAATGTGACACACACAGCCCCCATCTATTTATCTTCTATCTATGTATATAATAAAAGTCAGTGTTTGCGGCGGTGCGGAGGTGCGGTGGGAGGAATATGTGCTAGCATTTCGATTGGTTGCCACTGTGTGATTATTTGCATAAAGGACACTGATTGGCCAGCCTCAGAACTCCGACACTCTAAGGCACCAGATTATATGCCTAAAGTACTCAGATTAGCCAGCCTCACAACTCTAAGGCACCAGACAGAGGGCATTGGTTGCCACTGAGGAACTATTTGCATAAAGGACTCTGATCGGCCAGCAAAACAGAATGCAACTGAATGCTTGAGTTAGCCAAATGACAGTTTTTTTCCGTTGGAAATGGAATGTTCATTTTCTGGGGTGTGTGGAGGTGCCAAGGAATATGTGACAGCATTTCGATAGGTTGCCACTATGGGATTATTTGCATAAAGGACTCTGATTGGCCAGCCTCAGAACTCCAACGTTCTACGGCCCCAGACAGAGGGGATTGGTTGCCACTGAAATGGTATTTGCATAAAGGACTCCGATTGGCCATCCACATTCCAACATTCTAAGGTGACTCAGAGGGAAAAGGAAAGGCCTGAGGCAGTCAGCCACTGCGGCCCACAGCAGTGATGGATCAGGACCAAACTTGGCACACAGGGGCCCAATGGCCCACTTCACAACGTGACCCTCACCCAATGACCAATACAGACCAAAATTAGCACAGAGAGCCCCCTTGACCCACTCAACACCCTGGTGCTGTTTCAAGGAGGACGGACCACAGATGATGGGACTTGAAATACCTTCACTCACCTTCCGAGACTGCTGCAACCCTCATCCAAAGAATGATCAAGACCAAATGTGACACACACAGCCCCCATGACCCCCTCTACATCCTGGTGCTGTTTGGAGGGGGACGGACCATGGCCAATGGGACTGGCAGTACCTTCACTAAGTTCCTGAGACCACTGCAAGCCACAGAAACATAATAGGAACTAACCTTGGCACACAATGCCTTCCTCAAAACACCCGGGCTAGTATTTTAATAAATCAAACGCAGAAATAATCCTTAGAATGTGCTCTTTAACTACTACTATTCACCTTTCCACATAAATCACCAGACAATTGGATACATCTCTGCCAAAAGTGAACAAGTTTTCTGAAGCCGTCACGGAAGAAGTCTGCGCGTTTTCATTTCAGGCGCCGGCATCCTGGGTACCCATCGTCCACAGATCTTCCGATAGCCAATAATGTGACCCACACGTTCCGGTGAAATGCCGATTTATGCTCGAGTGATATGACGATCGTCCTGAACCAATCTGTCAACCTTTTGCTTGTGAAACTCGCCGGTTGCTGTCACAGGACGTCCAACTCTTTGTTTGTCACGCAAGCCCAACCTCAACATCTGTAAACTTACTCGCCCAAGGACGCACAACACCCACATCAACACAATTGTGGATTCTCTGATTAATCTCCTTTGGGGCGACACCTTCTGTTGTCGAGAATTCAATGACTGTACGTTGCTTAAGTCGCATTGACCGACTGCCTGCGCAGGGTTCCATACTTTGCACTTTAACAACACAACCGTTCAATGCAAAGGCTTCCCGCTGAAATGAAACTGTAGAGGAGAGTCTACTGAACAAGCCAGTACCTGCCGCATACCGGTACTGCCATCTGTTGAGGAGTTACGAAGGTGGAGGCATTACTTTTCATTCGACCCTCGTATGTCCTCGCCATCACTCAACTCTGACTTACCTTTGCTGGGTCAACCAAGGGATCCTTCAGCTTTCAGGATGCAAGCAGCACCGCAGAGTGCTTCTTCTTTTGTGCAATTCAGAGTTTCTGCCCAGGACAAGAGGGAGGGCACCCCATTCCTTCTCTCCTCTCTCCCCGCCTTCTGCTTTCCTTCTGGGTGGGGGGGTGGCTGGCTTCCCAGTCTGGACTGGGAGAAGCCAGAGCCAAAGGGGACCAAGTGGGGAAGAAGAAGGCGAGAGGCGAGCAAAGGGAGAGGCAGGAAGGGGCCGGGATCCGCTGCCGGACGCCAGGAAGCGTTTGA
This sequence comes from Anolis apletophallus, assembly GCA_030556195.1. NCBI lineage: Eukaryota > Metazoa > Chordata > Lepidosauria > Squamata > Anolidae > Anolis > Anolis apletophallus. The sequence continues at coordinate 236,877 of JARBWK010000019.1, forward strand.
CAAGGGCTCCAAAGGGGAAGCATAACAATAATAGCAACATATGTGTGTGTGTTTCTTTAAAAAAAAGTTTATATTTTGGCAAAATGACAAGATTGTTTGAAAAAATGCAAAACATGCACTGGGAAAGAATGCTTGGCGGTTCTCAGGAGGGAGCTGCAAGAGACCCCATCTGCTCCTAGTAGTAATAGGGTTTGGGGGTTCTTTGGGGCCTTTTTGGGCCCTTTTGGAAGGAATCAGAAGAGGTCAAGACCGGTCCACTAGGAACCCAGGCTTGTTTAGAAAGGTAAAGGCAAAGGTTTCTCCTTGACATTAAGTTTAGTTGAGTCCGACTCTGCGGGTTGGTGCTCATCTCCATTTCTGAGCCGAAGTGCCGGCGTTGTCCGTAGACACCTCCAAGGTCATGTGGCCAGCATGACTGCATGGAGCACCGTTACCTTCCCGCCAAAGCGGTACCTATTCATCTACTCACATTTGCATGCTTTCAAACTGCTTGGTTTCCACAAGCTAGGGCTAACAGCGGGAGCTCACCCCCGACCCGCAGCTTTAGGTCAGCAGATTCAACAGTTCAACAGGGGCCACGCCGGCCCCTTAACGAGGGTTGTTGTCATGACGGTAACATGAGTGGGAGCAGGGCCGTAGCCAGGATTTTGCTTCAGGGGGGGGGGGCTGAGTTTGTTTCGTGGGGGGGGGGCGGCTGAGACTGGGTGGAAGAGGGTCTACCCTAGCAAACCTTTTGTATTGTTATCCCAATAACCCGATTAATGTGGGATATAATGAGCATGGTGATCAGATCATGATATGAATAAACATAACAGTTTAAATAATGTACCAGTAAGGCCTTTTCGCGGACCACCCTGAGAATTTCGGGGGGCTGAAGCTGTTAGGGAGTCGATTTCTCTTGAGAATCCTCAGTGCACTGATAAGACACCTGTTGGGCAGCTTGGGATAGAAAGAAGGAATGCATTAGGTGTTATTGGGAGACACCTGTTCAACCCCACAACCATTGTCTTGTGGGGTTCCTCAGGGTTCAATACTATCTCCCATGTTGTTTAACATCTACATGAAGCCGCTGGGGGATGTCAGCCGGAGTTTCGGAGTGCGGTGTCACCTGTACGCAGATGACGTCCAACTCTGTCACTCCTTCCCACCTGCTACTAAGGAGGCTGTTGAGGTCCTGAACCGGTGCTTGGACGCTGTGTCGGACTGGATGAGGGCGAACAAATTGAAATTGAATCCAGACAAGACAGAGGCACTCCTGGTCAGTCGAAAGGCCGAACAGGGCATAGGGTTACAGCCTGTGTTAGACGGGGTTACACTCCCCCTGAAGACGCAGGTTCGCAGTTTGGGTGTGATCCTGGACTCATCGCTGAGCCTGGAACCCCAGGTTTTGGCGGTGACCAGGGGAGCATATGCACAGTTAAAACTTGTGCGCCATCTGCGCCCGTACCTTGGGAAGTCTGACTTGGCCACGGTGGTCCACGCTCTGGTTACATCTCGTATAGATTACTGCAACGCTCTCTACGTGGGGTTGCCTTTGAAGACTGTTGGGAAGCTGCGACTAGTCCAACGGACAGCAGCCAGGTTGATAACAGGAGCGCCATTCAGAGAGCGTACAACTCCCCTGTTGTGCCAGCTCCACTGGCTGCCAGTTTGCTACCGGGCACAATTCAAAGTGCTGGCTTTAGCCTTTAAAGCCCTAAACGGTTCAGGTCCAACTCACCTGTCCGAACGCATCTCTCCCTATGAACCATCGAGATGTTTAAGATCATCTGGAGAGGCCCTGCTCTTGGTTCTGCCTTCTTCGTAGGCGCGACTGGCGGGGACGAGAGACAGGGCCTTTTCAGTGGTGGCTCCTCGGCTTTGGAACGCTCTCCCTAGAGACATCAGATCGGCCCCCTCCCTCCTGACATTTTGCAAGAAAGTCAAGACCTGGCTATTTGAGCAGGCATTTCCTGATGAAATATAAGGCTTAATGAGATATATGGAATGACGACGATGCGATGAAAACTGATTTCAACATGACGCTGAGACTGCAATTGTATGTTTTTAATTGTTAATTTGTTATTATATGGTTTTAGGGGGGGGGTTTGCCTTGTTGCTTGTGTTGTATTGAGGGCAGAGACTGCCTGTGTAAACCGTCCCGAGTCGCCTTCGGGCTGAGAGGGGCGGTATAGAAACGTGACAAATAAAATAATAAAAAATAAATAAATTGGCAATCCAAGGCCTTTCCTTGGAGCAATGGTTTTAATTGTCAAGTAAGGGAGGGGTCTGTGTGAAATCTAGTTTTGAGATAGCCATGCTTGCAGCTTGAATCTTCAGAGTCAAGACACCTCGTGCAATAGCTTCCATGTATCTTCAGCTCCTGCGTTAAGCTTCATGTATCTCAAGTCTCCTGTTTCCTGGGCTCAAGTACTCAAGTTGGGACTTTGACTTTCTTGAAAACCTTATGGACTTTATCAGTGATTGGACCTTGTTTGGACCTTGCCACTTTGGACTTCCTATACGTTTTTACAGCCTGCATTTTGCCTTGGGCATGTGGAACATTTCCTTGGATTATTGATTGGATTTTATATTGGTTTTTCTATATTTTGCTACTGCTTATTTTACTTGCTATTTGCTTCAATAAAAGACTATATTTTCCAGCTGGCATTGTGTGTTTGGGTTCTCTTTTTTTTTTTGAATTATATTTATTGGGGTTTTTCCATAAACAAACAGTGAAAGTGGGTGAACAGTCTCAAATAAAGGACAGTAGGAAAGATAAAGGAGAGGCTGAGAGTGATGATGGGAGAGGGGGGGTGGCGGGAGTGGGAAGGGGGGGTGCTGGGGGGTTGGTAACAAGGGATGGGGGGTAGAAAGGGGTAAGGATTAGGGGCGGTGGAGGAGGCTGTTTGCTCCGGGTTCTGGGAAGGCTAGTGGTGGGTAATGGTGAAGGGAAGAGATAAGGATAGGAGTAACTTGTCTCCTTCTAAGGTCCTTGTTCATGGGTGCTCCTTGTTGTTCTCTTGCGGTCTCCCTCCTTGTTGAGCTGGACATTTCTTTTTTACAGGTCTCCTTTTTAGGCTCTTTTCCCTTCTTTTTCCCGAGACGTGTCTTCATAACCCTCTGTATCTAAGAGCAATCTGTTGTGTTTAATTTTTGTCCCTTAAAAAAAAAACTTTTTTCCCCTTTAGCCTTCAAAATCTTTCCAGCGTTTGGTGGCCATTGTCCGTTCCCTGTCTTCCAGCGTAGCCGGACCCGTGCCCCTTCACGTCCCTCAGCCTCCATTCTAACCGTTCTCCCTAGGCGATTCGAGGCCTTCCGTACCCATCCCCAGGATGCCACATCTCGTAGGCCTGAAATACGCCTCAAGAGAGTAGGGGCAGTTTTTCTTTAGGTTTTTCTTTCTTCCTTGTTGGGTTGTTCCCGCCCGGCTTCTCTTTCTATTGGGCTGCGACCCATTCTTTTTGCCGTCCTGCTTATCTGCATCCAGGCTGGGGCTTTTGGGTGTTGCAGCGGCCTCTTGGTTTTTCCCCTCTTCTCTTTTTTGAGGAGCCGAGGTGTTAGGGCCCTTCGAAGTCATTCTTGCAGCCTCCAGTGGGACTACTTCCCAACTTTTGGGGTGGGGTCCTCTTCCCTCTGATCCTGCCCGCGGCTTTACGTTCTCCTTTCCTCTCTTCTCTCCACCTTCACATATTGTTGCGTTCTCTCCCTTGACCCGGGGTGTGTCTTCTCCATCCTCATAGAAGATCGGCAACCCTGGCCCTGTGGGGAGCGCCTCTTCATTTGATTCTGGTCTTGCCTGTAGGGAGTGCTCCCGGTTCGCACCCATTTGTTCTTCCTGCCGGGACATCATGGCATCCATCTTCCGTAGGAAACTGTCTTGGGCTTCCCCTATCTTTCGCAGCTCTGCAAGGACGTCTCCCAGAGTTATTTCCTCCTCTTCTGATCCCTCTTCCTGTCCCATCCTCCGCTCTTTTGCTCTTGAGGTGTTCATTTTTTATTTATTTATTGTTTGTTTATTTGTTCAGTTGTTCATTTGTTTAGCCTGATGCTGCTTTCACTTCTTATTTCTGGCTTTGGTCTCCTTTTGCCTTCTCCTTTTGGGCCCAATATTACTTTGGTTTTGTCCCCCCTACCTCCTGGTGATAGGGATGTAAGCAGGGGCTTCTGTGGGGAAGCCTCCTGTATTCTTGAGGAGAGGGGGGTCGTGTGTTTGGGTTCTAAGGGCTCAGGTATCTACGCTGGGGTGCGACAATTTGCATTTTTCCTTCTCAAAACTTCTCCACCACTGTCACTCACTTGTCTTGCTGTGATCCCAAATTGCCACTGTCACTTGATGTGCAGCTGCAGCACTAACTCTAACTTTGTTTACTTAGCCGCGTCTGAGTGAATCCAAGATGGCGCAGCCATAGCACTCTCACGTCACTTCTTATGTGACGCAAGAGTGCTATGGTTCCATTTCTTAAAGGGACAGATGCGCCTTATCTATTATATAAATGGGTTCACGTCATGGGATGTATACCTCAAACAAAGAAACCTTACAACGCAGAAACACAATACTTGCCAACAGAAATAGGCCTCAAGCAAGGTACGTTTGAAGCAAAGAAACTTTCCCCCCCAAAACCTAAAAGGCCCCCAAAACAACGAGTAAAAATAAAACTACATTTACCAGCATCCTCCGGGGCAGCCAAAGACTCACCCAGCCTCTACATTCTGAACAACATGATTGGCTGCCAATAAGGGCGGATTTGCATAACTGCTGTACTGGCCAGCCAACATGAAAATTCCGATCCATAATAAACTGCCAAAACAGAATAAGGAAAAGGCCTGAGCCAATCCCCAACACAAACACCCAAATCACTTCCAAACGAAAATTTACACCCCAAAAAAACACAGACCACGCCCAAAATTGACAGTAAGGCTTCATTAACTTGATTTCCCTAACTAGCCCTCACTTACTGGGAAGCTGTTTACGCTCTAAATTGACAGTAAGACTTCATTAACTTGATTTCCCTAACTAGGCCTCACTTACTGGGAAGCTGTTTACGCTCTGAATTGACAGTAAGGCTTCATTAACTTGATTCTCCCGATTAGGCCTCAGCTCATTGGACATTGTGTATGGCCTGAATTGACAGTAAGGCTTCATTAACTTGCTGTTCCTAACTAGGCCTCAGCTCATGGGACATTGTGTATGGCCTGAATTTACAGTAACCTACCTTGGCACACAGAGCCCCGACCATGCATGATGGGACTTGAAGTACCACCATGGAAAATGGGATTTGTAGTACTTCAAAACCCATCATTCCCCACAGACCACTGTGGCCCAGAACCAAGACCAATAAAGACCCAACTTGGCACACCATGCCCCCCATGACCCACACTCCATCCAACTGCAGTTTAGAGGAGGGCACACCGTGGATGATTGGACTTTCTCGCATCTCCTAAAAAGGGCACAGCAACGCGTGCCGGGTACAGCTAGTAGTTTATATATGAATGAAGTTTGAAAATAATTTCCCACTGCACACCTGATGATCTCTCACGGCACACTAGTGTTCCATGGCACACTGGTTGAAAATCACTGAAATAGACTATTGTTCTCTCTCCAGCGCCCCCTAGTGGCAGGTGGTAATTTTCTCAGCGCCGATTGTGTTTAAGTGCAGGCCAAGATCTTTAGGCACTGCAACCGGTGTGCCAATCACCACTGCGATCACCTTTACCGGCTTCTGCCAGGCCCGGATTAACCCCTTTTGGTGCCCTAGGCCACACTTTGGAATTACGCCCCCAAACCAACCTCTACCGCACCTCCTCCTCCTCATGGCGTCACGCGCCCTCCTTCCTTGAGTCAAGGAAGGAGGGCACACGCGAGGAGGAGGAAGGAAGGGAAGCCCTGCCCCGGGTGCCAGCATCAGCCCCCGGGGCAGGCCCGGATTACCCGTAAGGGCACCCTAGGCCATGGCCTAGGGGCGCAAGCCAAGAAGGACGCAATTCTCACGGACCCCCCAAACCCGTAACGCAACTCTCTCGCTCTCTTTCGGGGGAGGGCAGGGGGAGAGCGCTGCGAGGGGGGGGGGGGAGGAATGGCACCCCCCTCACCATCGCCCCCACCCTCTTGTCAAGGAAGGTGGCCTTATGGGTAATTCGGGCCTGGCTTGTGTATTATTATTATTATTATTATTATTATTAACACGACAAAATGAGTCCACAGCAAACAAGGTCACTCTGCTGGCTGTTGTATTGGCTCACACGTCGGACACTTCCCAAGTGCCTAGGTCTGTGTTGATGTATCGGCGAATAATGAGTGCAGATCCCAGTAAAGTGGCCTTCTGCAGCTGGAAGATGGTAATTTGGTCAGCGCCGATTGTGTTTAAGTGTAGGCCAAGGTCTTGAGGCACTGCGCCCAGTGTGCCGATCACCACTGAGATCACCTTTATTGGCTTGTATTATTATTATTTTATTTTTATTTACGATATTTATATGCCGCTCTTCTCACCCCGAAGGGGGCTCAGAGTAGCTTATAAGTCGTATCTACATAAAAACATACTATATTATTAGCATAATACTAATATATCATTATTAATATTAGTATTATTGGAGAAGGGAGCACTATGAGGCTTCTCTGCCTCAAGATGGCTTTTGCTCAGACATAAGAATCCGCATTAGGGACACTTCTAACAAAGTTAGGTAACTTTCCTTTTGTCCAGCTACTCTTTTGTACAAGATATATGACCAGAAACAAAAGTTTTAAGAAACCCTTTTAAAAACCCTACCAGGCCATCCTGAGTATTTTCTCTTGTTTCCGACCATAGGCATATATATGTACTGTATAGCTATGCTGAAATTTGCTATGCTATAGAACAGGGCTGTCCAACTTCTACCGGACCGGGGGCCTGAATTCCGGTCACTGATCACCTGGGGGGCCTAAGGGTCTGCCCCCGCCCCAGCTCCCTGCCCCCCTCTGGCTCCACCCCCCTCCCCCCCACCCCTCCTTGGCTCCACCCCCCATACTCAATATGCCCAAATGTGAACACTGGTGGATTTGGGGGAAAATAGACCTTGACATTTGGGAGTTGTAGTTGCTGGGATTGGTAGTTCGCCTACAATCAAAGAGCATTCTAAACCCCACCAATGATGGAATTAACCAATCTTGGCACACAGAACTCCCATGACCAAGAAGAAATACTGGAAGGCTTTGGTGGGCATTTACCTTGAGTTGTGGAGTTGTAGTTCACCTCCATCCAGAGAGCACTCTGGACTCGCAAAGCAGGCAGGAAGTAAGGCGGCAGCGGCGGGCAGGGAGCCGGAGGGAGGCCGAGAGGGGGAGGGGGGGAGGAAGGAGCGGCGGGGCCCTGCGGGGAGCCGTTCTTCCGGTTCACGCCTCCACCCAGCTTGGCGAAGCCGCGGCCCGGGAGAAAGGCTCCCCCGAAGGGACAGGCCCTGCCTGGGAGCCGGGTTTGGCTGACTCGCGTCTCCCGCCGGGCTTGGCGGAAGACGCGAGCTGGCCAAACTCGGCTCCCAGGCAGGCCCCAGGAGGAAGACCTGCTGTCTTCGCCGAAGCCGGGGCCTCGATTGGTATCGCGGCCCGGGCTCCGGAGGCCTCCGCGACACCAATTGAGGCCCCAGCTTTGGCGATGACGACGGGCCTCTCTCCTCCTTTTAGGTCTTCAGTAGCCAGCGCCGCCGCCAGCCCTTACCCGGCAGAGGCGCTGGCTGCTGAAGACCTAAAAGGAGGAGAGAGGCCCGTTGTCCTCGCAAGAGCCAGGGCCTCGATTGCTGCCGCGGAGGCTTCCGGAGGCTGGGCAGCAAAACCAACTGTGCCAGGGCTCCCGCCCTGCCGCGCATGCCCGCGCGCCCCCCACGATCGCCCCCGAGCGCCCCCCAAGCGCCCCCATTTTTCCGAAAAATATTATTTCTCCCAGGGGTAGGGGGGCCGTGTCCAAGGAGCTGGTGGGCATGTACAGCCCACGGGCCGCCAGTTGGACAGGCCTGCTATAGAACAGACCTGGGCAAGCTACGGCCCGCGGGTCGGATGCGTCCCGGTAGCCAATTCTGTCTAGCCCAGGGAGAAGGGCATTGGGGGCGGGGCCAAGAGGAAGGGGTCCTGCTGCCGCCATCCTATCGCGGGCTGTGGGGCTTGCGTCGGCAGACAGCCTGCCGCTCCAGAGAACAATTGGAGGAGCGGCGGCTTTGGAGTGCCTGCCATCCCAGGAGGCGATCTGGGCCTGCAATGGGAGCAGTCGGCGAGCTGCGGCGGCTGGTCGCCCTGGCGACCCGGAAGACTTAATCGTCTTCCGGGTCGCCAGGTGATCAGCTGCCGCAGCTCACCAGCTGCTCCCACTGCAGGCCCAGATCGCCTCCCGGGATGGCAGGCACTCTAAAGCCGGCAGGCACTCCATGGCAGGGCAATCAGCTGGAGAGTGGCTGGGGACGAGAGCGGACGGAGGCATGCAGCCTCCGATCGTGTGTTGCTCTGCTCTGCTCTGCTGTGGTGGCGGCTGGGTCCGCTTTGCCATCCTCTGGGCTGGGGCCATTGGGCCATTCCATCTGGGGATCCTTCCTCTCTTGAGGATGTCAGCCTCTATCTTGGTTCGCACCTTGTCTTCTTGAATTTCATTTCATTTTATTTTAGTAGTTTTTATTATTATTTTATAATAATAATTTTATAATAATATAATAAATAATATGTTATATTATATTATAATTTCAATATATTATAATGTCTATATATATACTATAATACAATAATTATAATATTAATACTAATAATATATGAATATTTCTTGATATATTAATATGTTAATATTAATGATGCTTAATATATAGTAAATATAGTAAATAAATAAATAAATTATGTAGATTAGAATGTAGTTCAGCCTTTAGGTGCGGCCCTCCATAATATCTTTTGGCTCTCGTGTGGCCCCTTGGAAAAAATAATTGCCCACCCCTGCTATAGAAGCAAATCTTCCCAGAGGTTATGGGCCCAGTATGCTTCGCGGCGCTCTACTTTGATAGAGTTACCAAGTATTCCTACAGGTGGCGCTCTTTGGGAACGATCCCATTGTCAATCCTGCGGGCAAAGGCCATTTCGCCGGCAGTTTATTTTCTTGCCAGCAGGCAAGAGAGGGGTGCCCTCTTGTGGCCACATGAAGAAAAAGAGAAAATAGTTTGTGCCCTTTCATGAAATCATATCGGCATAAATTTCTAACGATCATCATTATTATTATTGCTATTATTAGTATTGCTATTATTATCATCATCATTTATTATTTATATGTTTGTATTTTTATTGCTCTCCATTGCTGGAAAAATCCTTGCAAGGATACCCCTGAACAGATTAGTTCCTGCGATTGCAGAAGAACTTCTCCCGGAAAGCCAATGCGGCTTCAGAGCTAACAGGAGCACCACAGATATGGTTTTTGCCGTTAGACAATGGCAAGAGAAATGTCGAGAGCAGAACAAAGGACTCTACGTAACATTTGTCGACCTCACCAAAGCCTTCGACACTGTGAGTAGAAAAGGTCTGTGGCAGATTCTGGAACGTCTAGGATGTCCCCCCAAATTCCTCAAAATGATTATCCTGTGACATGAGGGCCAGCGTGGTCGAGTCAGATACGGCGATGCCCTCCCTGAGCCCTTCCTCATAACTAACGGAGTGAAACAAGGTTGTGTTCTTGCACCAACCCTAATTACAGTCTTCTTCAGCATGATGCTCCAAAGGGCTATGGCAGATCCCGAAGAAGAAGAAGACGGCATATATATACGCTATCGCAGTGTTTCCCGACCTTTTTTGAGCCACGGCACACTTTTTACATTTGTCAAATCCTGGGGCACACCACCAACCAAAATGACACAAAATGACACTCTAACACAGTAATACATATAGTTAATATGTTTCTGAAATGTATTTATACACTCCGTGTGAAACCTGGGCCTGTTTCGATGAACTCAACATAGATATCCTGGCAGGAATGGCAGAAAGACACAAACTTCCCACACAGAACTCCCATAACCAAGAGAAAATGCTATAAGAGTTTGGTGGGCATTGACCTTGAGTTTTGGAGTTGTAGTTCACCTATATCCATAGAGCACTGTGGACTGAAACAATGTTGGATCAGGACCAAACTTGGCATGAATACTCAATATGCCCAAATATGAACGCAGGTGGAGTTCAGGGGAAATAGACCTTGACATTTGGGAGTTGTAGTTGCTGGGATTTATAGTTCCCCTACAATCAAAGAGCCTTCTGAACCCCACCAATGATAGAACTGGGCCAAACTTCCCACACAGAACCCCCAGGAGGCAAGAGGAGGTCTCTACTTGGGGAAAGGGAGGCGGTCCTTCCCAATGCATGGAGAGGGGGAGACCAAGTAGACAACGTGTGGGGAGGGGGGTGTTTGTAATTTTGTGCCTTTATCAAGGTAGGTTCCTTAGGGTTTTTATAATTCAATACAATAGACCCCCCCATCCCGGGAGGTTCCAATTTCCCATGGCACACCTGATGATTGCTCATGGCACACTGGTTGGGAAACACTGCGCTATCGTACTGATGGTAGCTTGTTCAACTTAAGCCGTCTGAGGGCTCGCACTAAGACTCTAAACTATCTAGTCCGTGAGCTGCTTTTTGCTGACGTTGCTGCCCTTGTCGCCCATTCAGAAGCAGCCCTGCAGCCCCTCACATCCTGCTTTTCAGCAGCTGCAGAGCTCTTTGGGCTGGAAGTCAGCTTGAAGAAAATGGAAGTCCTCTACCAGCCCGCACCACAGGAAGAACACCATCATCCCCACGTCAGCATAGGCACATCTGTGCTTAAATCCGTTCAGCAGTTCACCTACCTGGGAAGCATCATCTCTTCAGACGCCAAGATTGATAAAGAGATAGATCACAGATAAGCAAAGGCATAGAGTGCATTCGGAAGGCTTCACAAAAGAGTCTGGAGCAACAAGCACCTGAGGCAAAGCACCAAAATCAGTGTGTACAGAGCTATTGTACTGTCTATTCTCCTCTATGGGTCTGAAACATGGGTCACCTATCGGCAACAATTATGACTCCTCGAAGGTTTTCATCAGTGCTGTCTTCGCACAATCCTAAATATACACTGGACCGACTATGTGACGAATGTTGCTGTCCTTGAGCAAGCAGCATTGAGGCCATGCTATTGAGAACACAGCTGCGCTGGGCAAAGCACGTCTCTAGGATGGAGGACCACCACCTCCCAAAGATACTACTCTATGGTGAACTTGCCATGGGTCAGTGCAAGAGAGGCGCCCCCAAAAATTGATATAAGGGCTCCCTGAAACAACATCTCAGGCTCGGCCAGATTGATCACCAACAATGGTCCACCCTGGCCTCACATCGGGAGGCATGGAGATGCACTATCCACTGTTGAGAAGGCACGCTGAACGGGTCTCGAAGAGAAACGACAATGCAGAAAGAACCGCAACTCGGAAACAACATCACCCAAGGAGACTTTCTGCTGTGCTTTCTGCAACCGAACTTGCCTATCTCAGATTGGCCTTTTCGGTCATCAACACGCTTGTAAAAAGAGTGGGACGAGTCCTTCCTAAGAGTCTTCATTCGCGAAGTAATGCCGAGAGAGAGATTTTTATTATGTTGTTAATGATGTTTTTAATTCTTCTTTTATTGTAATTTGTTGTTCGGGCCTGGTCTCATGTAAGCCGCCCCGAGTCCCCATCGGGGAGATGGTGGCAGGATATAAATAATAACAATAATAATAATAATAATTAATCTTCATCGAACCAATGTCGCGTGCCCCGCGCCACTTCTGCGTGTCTGCCTCCCAGTCTGTGTTCCTTTTTGGCTCAACCTCTCTGCTCTTTTCCCTTGATCGCTTTTGACAAGACCCCCATTCACCCCCCGCCTTTCCCTTCACCCCTGAGCTCCTTCTTGCCAACGTCAAGCGATGCAACTTTGAAACATAACGCCACGGCAGACGTGTCCCCTCCCAAAGTGGATTGGGGGGGGGGGCACATTAAATGCAGGATCATGGAAAAGAAGATGAATTCCCACTCTGCCTTTTCTTCGGGAGGAGGTTTGAGTCAGAAGGCAACAACAGTGTGGCCCAGTCCCAGGGGCCGAGTCAGGTTTCTGAGAGCAGCTTCCCTCGAGACATGGCTTGAGTTTCTAGTGTGATGCGGCAACTAAAAAGGCCAATGTGATGCTCAGCTGCCTCAATAGGAATAGAGTGTCTAAGTTGAGGGGAAGAGGAGCCCCTGGTGGCACAATGGGTTGAACCAGGGGTAGGGAACCTATGGCTCGGGAGCCAGATGTGGCTCTTTTCATTATGGCATCTGGCTCTCCAGAGCAGCCCGGGCCTTGGTTTCCCAGCATGCACCCTTTCCTTCTCTCCTTCCTTCTTTCCTCCATTCTCCCTCTTCCTTCCTTCCTTCCTCTTCCTTCCTTTCTTTCTCCCCCTCCCCTTTCTTTCTCCCCTTCACCATTCTCTTTCCTTCCTTCCTTCCTTCCTTCCTCTTCCTTCCTTCTTCCTTCTCCTTTCTTTCTCCCCTCTTTCCTTCTCTTTTCCTTCCTTTCTCCCTCTTCCTTCCTTTTCCTTCCTTCCTTCTCCCCCTTCATCCTTTCCTTCTCCTTCTCTCCTTCCTTTCACCTCCCTCTCCCCTTCCTTTCTTTCCTCCATCCTACTCCTTCCTTCCTTTCTTTCTCCCCTTCACCCTTTCCTTCTCCTTCTCTCCTTCCTTCTTAACTCCATTCTCCCTCTTCCTTCCTTCCTTCTTCCTTCCTTCCTTCCTTCCTTCATCCTTTCCTTCCTTCCTTCTCTCCTTCCTCTCTTTCTTTCTTTCCTTCATCCTCCCCTTCCTTTCTTTCCTCCATTCTACTCCTTCCTTCCTTTCTCCCCTTCACCCTTTCCTTCTCCTTCTCTCCTTCCTTCTTAACTCCATTCTCCCTCTTCCTTCCTTCCTTCCTTCCTTTTCCTTTCTTTCTTCCCTTCATCCTTTCCTTCTCCTTCTCTCCTTCATTTCACCTCCCTCTCTCCCCTTCCTTCTTTCATCCATTTCCCCTCCTCCTTCCTTTCTTTCTCCACTTCACCCTTTCCTTCTCCTTCTCCTTCCTTCTTTCATTCATTCCCCCTCTTCCTTCCTTCCCCTTTCTTTCTTTCCTTCATCCTTTCCTTCTCCTTCTCTCCTTCCTTTCACCTCCCTCTCCCCTTCCTTTCTTTCCTCCATTCTACTTTCTTTCTCCCCCTTCACCCTTTCCTTCTCCTTCTCTCCTTCCTTCTTAACTCCATTCTCCCTCTTCCTTCCTTCCTTTTCCTTTCTTTCTTCCCTTCATCCTTTCCTTCTCCTTCTCTTCTTCATTTCACCTCTCTCTCCCCTTCCTTCTTTCATCCATTTCCCCTCCTCCTTCCTTTCTTTCTCCACTTCACCCTTTCCTTCTCCTTCTCTCCTTCCTTCTTTCATCCATTCCCCCTCTTCCTTCCTTCCTTCCTTCCTTCCTTCCTTCCTTCCTTCCTTCCTTCCTTCCTTCCTCTTTCTTCCTTTCTTTCTCCCCTTCACCCTTTCCTTCTTCTTCTCTCCTTCCTTCTTTCCTTCCTTCCTCCCTCTTCCTTCCTTCCTTTCTCCCTCTTCATCCTCTCATTTTCTCCTTCCTTTCACCTCCCTCTCTCCCCTTCCTTCTTTCCTCCATTCTCCCTCTTCCTTCCTTCCTTTCTCCCCTTCACCCTTTCCTTCTCTCCTTCCTTCTTTCATCCATTCCCCCTCTTCCTTCCTTCCTTCCTTTTCTCCCCCTTCACCCTTTCTTTCTCCTTCTTTTCTCCATTCTCCTTCTTCCTTCCTCTTCCTTTCTTTCTCCCCTTCACCCTTTCCTTCTCTCCTTCCTTTTCCCTCTCTCTCTTCTTCCTTCCTTCCTTCCTTCCTTCCTCTCTCCCTCTTCTATTCTTTTCCCCAAGTCTTCCTTTCCCTTTCCTTTCTTTCTTTTCACTTCCCTCTCTCTCCCGTTTTCTGTTCTTCTTTCCCCTTCATTATTTTACTTTTTCCTCACTCCCTTTCTTTTCCCCACCCTTTCCTTTCCTCCCTTCCCATTTACTTCTTTCTTTCCCCTCCTTGTCTCTCTCCTGCTTTTCTTTTCTTCCTTTTCCATAGTTTGTTCTTCTTTTCTTTCTTCCTCTCCCCCTTCCTCCCTCCTTTCTTTCCTCTTAAACCCTTGTGCCGGCAGGACTGAAGACTGACAGGTCAAAGGTTCGAATCCGTGAAGCCTCCCACAACGGTGGTAAAACATCAAAAGTATCCGGGTGTCCCTCGGGCAACGTCCTTGCAGATGGCCAATTCTCTCACACCAGAAGCGACTTGCAGTTTCTCAAATCCCTCATGACATACACAAGGGTGACCAGCGGAGCATTTGCACAGTGCCAGCTGCACCCATACCTTGGGAAGTCTGACTTGGCCACTTTAGTCAACACCCTGGTTACAACCCGTATAGACTACTGCAATGCGCTCTCGTGGGGTTGCCCTTGAAGACTGTTCAAAAGTTTGAAATGGTCCAGTGGGCGGCAGCCAGGTTAGTAACCGGAGTAGCGCTCAGGGAGCATTCAACTCCTCTGTTGCAAGCAAGCTTTTGGAAATGCAGTGTAATACATAAACATGAAACTATGATGAATGAACATGGAATGGCTAGGCAATGCTATTGAAAAATGATTTTAATAGGACGACACTGGTAACTGTATATTTTTATGGTTTTTTAATATGGTTTTTATATTGTTATGCTGAAGGTTTTTTATTGTATTTTTAGTGAATGTACGGCATCGAAGTGTTGCCAATCTGTAACTCGCCTTGAGTCATCTTAGGGCTGAGAAAGGCAGGCTAGAAATACCGTAAATCAATCAATCAATCAATCAATCAATCAATCTATCTATCTATCTAATAAAACTCAGTGTTTGCGGCAGTGCGGAGGTGCGGTGGTGTGGAGGGAGGAATATGTGCCAGAGTTTCGTTTGATTGCCACTGTGGGATTATTTGCATAAAGGACTCTGATAGGCCAGCCTCAGAACATCAACACTCTAAGGCACCATATTATTTGCATAAAGGACTCTGATTGGCCAGCCTCAGAACTCCAACACTCTAAGGCACCAGACAGAGGGCATTGGTTGCCACTGAGATACAATTTGCATAAAGGACTCTGATTGGCCAGCAAAACAGAATGCAACTGAATGCTTGAGTTAGCCAAATGACAATTTTTTTCCGTTGGAAATTGAATATTCATTTTTTGGGAGGTGCGGAGGTGCCAAGGAATATGTGACAGCGTTTTGATAGGTTGCCACTATGGCAGAACTCCAACATTCTACGGCCCCAGACAGAGGGGATTGGTTGCCAAGGAAATGGTATTTGCATAAAGGACTCCGATTGGCCATCCACATTCCAACATTCTACGGGGACTCAGAGGGAAAAGGAAAGGCCTCAGGCAGTCAGACACTGTGGCCCACAACAGTGACGGATCAGGACCAAACTTGGCAAACAGGGGCCCAATGGCCCACTTCACAATGGGACCCTCACCCAATGACCAATACAGACCAAAATTAGCACACAGAGCCCCCTTGACCCACTCTACACTCTGGTGCTGTTTCAAGGACGGACCACAGATGATGTGACTTGAAACACCTTCACTCACCTTCTGAGACCGCTGCAACCCTCATCCAAAGAATGATCAATACCAAATGTGACACACAGAGCCCCCATGACCCACTCTACATCCTGGTGCTGTTTGAAGGGGGATGGACTACGGGTGATAGGACTTGCAGTACCTTCACTAAGTTCCTGAGACCACTGCAAGCCACATAAACATCTAATAGGAACCAACCTTGGCACACAATGCCTTCCTCAAATAGCCAGGGCACCGCCGGGTCCCCAAGCTAGTTATTATAAACATGACAGAATGAGTCTACAGCAGACAAGGTCACTCGGCTGGCTGTTGTATTGGCTCACACGTCGGACACTTCCCAAGTGTCTAGGGCTGTGTGATGTATTGGCGAATAATGCGTGCAGATTCCAGTAGGGTGGCCTTTTGCAGATGGCAATATTGTCAGTGCCGATTGTGTTTAAGTGCAGGCCGAGGTCTTTAGGCACTGCACCCAGTATGCCGATCACCACTGGGACCACCTTTACTGGCTTGTGCCAGAGTCTTTCCATTATTATTATTATTATTATTACTATTAGGCTTGTAGTTTTTACTATAGAGTACAATTCCCTGGAGACCGAGCCACTCCTTCTACCGCCAGGCTAAGCAAATAGTGGTTCAATGGATGCATGCCAACGCATGAGCCATTGGCAACCGGTCCCTGGTCCATTTCCAGGAAAGACTGTTGCTCATGAGCACAAACAGGGCTGAGATTCCTGGCACGCTGGGGAGAAATGCTACCATGATGACGCAGGAGCCTGCGCGATATGGTGGTTGGAGTCAGGCCCGGATCAAGCCCTTTTGCCGCCCACGGCCAAAGGGTCTGCCTCCGCCCCTCCCCCGGCTCTGCCCCTCCCCACCCCCTCGCCGGATTGAAGGAAGGAGGGCGGGGCGAGGAGAAAGACGCGCCCTCCCGCCACGTGTCCTGCGCGCCGCCCACCCCTTTTCGGCGGGGCTGGCGTGACGCAAAGGGAGGAGGGGCGGCGGCGCGGCTTCTCTCCGCCTCCCTAGCTTGGCGTCGCCAGGCAGGGAGAAGCCGCGCCGCTGCCCCTCCTCCCTTGCGTCGTCACGCCACGCAAGGGAGGAGGGGCGGCGGCGCGGCTTCTCTCCGCCTCCCTGGCTTGGCGTCGCCAGGCAGGGAGGAGGAGGCGAAGAGAATTCGCGCCGCCGGCCCTCCTCCCTTGCGTCATCACGCCCTTTTCAGGCCGGCTTTAGGAGGGAGGGCGGATTGGCTCCGCGCCGGCGAGGAAGGGCGGAGTCAGGGGCAGAGCCGATCCTCCCTCCCTCCTAAAGCAGAAACCAGAGGAGCAGAGCAAAGGGAAGAGGCAGCTGCACATGCACCCTTTTTTTAAAAAAAAAAAAGTTTTTGAATTTTTTTTTAAAAAAAATTGGGGTATATAAAATTTGGGGGGGGTCTGGATCTGCTGCCCCCGAGTGCCGCCCGAGGCCATGGCCTAGGGTGGCCTTATGGGTAATCCAGGCCTGGTTGGAGTGTGGTTGGTCTAGCAGGCATGGAGTTGAGTCCTCACTCCGTCCTGACACCATTTGGTGAATCTTGGGCAAGTCACGCTCTCTCAGCCTGCATCTCTCCGAAAGGACATTGTATGAGTCAATGCAACCATTCAGTTGACTATATAACGAAGAGTAAACACCTCATTGTTTACTTACTGTTGACCTGCGTGGGATAGATCTTTTCTCTTGCAAGTCAGTGCGTGGATTGGTTAAGACATGAACTATGCGTGATTTTCATTCTGCCACAAATCTTGCCTATGTATATATTTGCAAGTTGTCGCCCTTGTTCATATGCACTGAGAGAGGTCTAATCGGTTTACGAATCCGCCGTGCACTTTTTCAGCTGAGCAAATTGGACCTTTGGACCGTAATCAAGATTGATTCATTGATTTGGCCACTCTGCTTCAGGCAGATGAGCCACCTTCTTGTGCGAGCTGGGTTTGGCTCTATCTAGCAGGCCTGGTTGATTCCCCCCCCCCCCCCCAAATGGTTCTATGCTTTTTCCGGGATGTAGGGGGTGCTGGTGCTTCGAATCTGAATGCCTTTTGATTTTTTCAGGGAAAAAAAATATCAAAATTTATTCAGAAAAATAAAATTTCGAAATGGCTTCGTTAATGGTGGACACGCATGTTTAACCCAGTTTGGACGCGGATTTCTTCCCTCCGTGTGAGAACTGGGGCGAAAGCCGCGCTAAATGAAAGCACTGGGAATGTGGCGCAGCTGGCTGGGTTTCAGCTGCATAAGATCTCTCCAAATGGCAAATTCACATCAGTGTTTCCCAACCGGTGTGCCGTGGCACACTAGTGTGCAGTGAGCGATCATCATGTGTGCCGTGGGAAATTGGAACCTTCCAAAACCTTTCTTCCCCCTCCTGCCCACAGTGCTCTC
Organism: Anolis apletophallus; assembly: GCA_030556195.1. Classification (NCBI taxonomy): domain Eukaryota; kingdom Metazoa; phylum Chordata; class Lepidosauria; order Squamata; family Anolidae; genus Anolis; species Anolis apletophallus. The sequence continues at coordinate 254,893 of JARBWK010000019.1, forward strand.
TGGGTGTAGGTGAACTACAACTTCCAAACTCAAGGTCAATTCCCAAGCAAACCCTTTCAGTACTTTCTGTTGGTAATGAGAGTTCAATATGCCAAGTTTGGTTTGCAAGTTCAGGATTCCATCCTTGTTTGAGTCCAAAGTGCTCTCTGGGTGTGGGTGAACTATAACTCCCAAACTCAGTCAATGCCCAGGATTTGGCTCAATTCCATCATTGATTCAGAATGCTCTTTGATTATAGGGGAACTATAAATCCCAGAAACTGTACCTCCCAAATGTCAAGGTCTATTATCCCCAAACTCCATCTGTGTTCACATTTGGGCATATTGAGTATTCATGCCAAGTCTGGTCCTGATCCAACATTGTTTCAGTCCACAGTATTCTCTGGATATAGGTGAACTACAACTCCAAAACCCAAGGTCAATGCCCACCAAACTCTTATAGCATTTTCTCTTGGTTATGGGAGTTGTGTGTGGGAAGTTTGTGTCTTTCTGCCATTCCTGCCAGGATATCTATGTTGTGTTCATCGAAACAGGCCCAGGTTTCACACTGAGTGTATAAATACATTTAAAAACGTATTAACTATATGTATGACTGTGTTAGAGTGTCATTTTGTGTCATTTTGGTTGGTAGTGTGCCCCAGGGTTTTGTCAATGTAAAAAATGTGCCGCGGCTCAAAAAAGGTTGAAAAACACTGGCTTACATCGCTTCAAAACCACTTCAAAAGTGAGTTTGGTCCGAATTTATTATGATTTTAGAATCATTCCGATGAACCTAACCAGGCTTGCTATCTAGCCTCCCTATTTGGACCAGCCGTATAATCTGGCTTTCCTAGATCGGAGAAGGCAAGAGCGCTGCGGCAGAAGGAAAGAGACCTGTGGCTTTGGAGGAGAAGAGGCCACCGACGGCTTTCAACGGCACGGGAAGAAGGAGCGCCAGATTAATTAGAGTTTAATATCACGAGAAACCCACAAGGAGGACTTTGGTTGCGCTCGGGTCACCGCTTTGCCCTCGCCTCTCCTCTTCCGGAAACATCCTCCGCACGCGACGCGAGCGGCCGTCTAATCCGACGAAGGCTTTTCCGTCCCAGCCCACCCTCCTTCCCTCCCTCCCTGGCACAAGCGATTAATTATAATAGAGATCTAAAGCGTATCACAATAAATAATGCTTTCCCAGCCACCCTCCTTTGCCTTTCGCCAATACAACAAGGCCACACGCATTCGTACACGCTTTCCAGGCTGTGGCATTCAAGAGTTCTGCCCTCCAAGTGTCAGACTGAGTGGACATCGGTCACTCTCCTTTGCAGATACATAGAGTTCTGACATCGGTCATATGGCCATTCCCGGCCATCATCTCTTGCTGTCATTTCTCAGGGAGTTGGGGTGGGAATCTTTGGTGAAATTCCAGCTGTAGTGGGAAGGGGGTCCTGGATGGACGGAGCATCTTATGCGCCCGTCCCCAGTCTCTCTCTCTCTCCCTTTGCATCTTAGCTGAGGACAGCTAAATACACCGGGGGAGCTTTGGCCAGGGCCTGCAGCCGGTGGTGGATGGACCGCATGTTTTGCCGTTGCTGGGGTTCCCTTTGCCAGCAGCTCTGCATGATGTCGTAGACCTCCGAAGGGCATGTCCGGGGTCTCTCCAGTTCCCGGCCCTGGGTGATGCACTCGATCGCCTGCAGAGAAGAGAGGGGAGGAATCTTCACACTTATGGGGCTCAAGAACCCCCATGCCCAGACATTCCCCACCTATGGAAAGAAGAGCTCACTCACTACAGCAGGGGTGCCCACACTTTTTCAGCACGCAAGCTACTTATACTAAAACCAAACCAGAAAGATCTACCTACATCATGGCTGGAGTGGGGAGGGGCGGGGAGGGGCTTGGTGTGGCCTGGCTCCGCCCCCTCTGGCTTCCGCTCTACTACCGTGTTTCCCGAAAGTAAGACACCCCGATTGTAAGACGTATCGGGGGTGTCAGGGGTCAGCTAATGTAAGCCGTACCCGAAAATAAGACGTACCCCGGCCGCCGCGTCACCAGTCCCGCCTCCTCCTTGGTCCCGCCTCCTCCGCTGCCTCCTCCTCCGCTTCCCCCGCCGCCGCCTCCCCCGCCGCCGCTTGCCGCCGCCTCCCCCGCCGCTTGCCGCCTCTGCTTGCCGCCGGCGCCGCTGCCGGCGCCGCTGTCGCCTCCGCTTGCCGCCTACCTCCGCCGCACAGCCGGCCCCACGCCTGCACCAGGAGCGCCTCGTCAGCGCGCCAGGAACGCCTCGTCAGCGCGCCAGGGCGCCCTACGTCCAGCGCACCAGGAGCGCCCTCGCCAGCGCGCCAGAGCGCCCTACGCCAGGCGCTGGGGGTCCTACTGCCCATGCGCTCCTGGCGCTGACGTAAGCGCTCCTGGCGCTGACGTAAGCGCTCCTGGCGCGCTGACGTGGCGCTCTGGCACGCTGACGTGGCGCTCCTGGCGCGCTGACGCAAGCACTCCTGGCGCTGCTGACGAGGCGCTCCTGGTGCGCTGACGTGGCTCCCTGGCGCGCTGACGTAAAAGCGCTCCTGGCGCGCTGGCGTAGGCGCTCCTGGCGCTGACATAGGCGCTCCTGGCGCTGGCGTAAACGCTCCTGGCGCACTGGCGTAGCGCTCTGGCACGCTGACGTGGCGCTCCTGGCGCTGACGTAAGCGCTCCTGGCGCCGGACGTGGCGCTCCTGGTACGCTGACGTGGCGCTCCTGGCGCGCTGACGTGGCGCTCCTGGCGCTGGACGTGGCGCTCCTGGCGCAGGCGTGGGGCGGCTGTGCGCCGGAGGTAGGTGGCGGAAACGGGCGGGCGGCAAGCGGCGGGCAAGCGGCGGTGGAAAGCGGCGGCGCCCGGCAGCGCCGACAGCGGCGGCGGGAGGCGGCAGCGGAGGAAGGCGGAGGAGGCGGGACCGAGGAGGAGGCGGCCAAGGGGAAAGGGTTACTTTCGGTGCGGCAGGTACCGTCGGCTAATGTAAGCCGTACCCAAAGTAAGCCGTAGTGGGATTTTGGGGTCAAAAGAAAGTAAGACGCTGTCTTACTTTCGGGGAAACACGGTAGCAGCTTCTCCAGGCTTGAGGATGGCAGTGCCAAGCCAGTGGTGGCATAGCTAGCACAAGGCTGGCTTGGCACTGCCATCCTCAAGAAAAACAGGGGGCAGTACTGCGATAAAGCACAAACACAGCTAAGGTATATAATAAACAGTCATAGACAGTGTTATATCAAAATACATTTCAATCTACAATATGTAGTACACAATATAGAGCAGTGTTTCTCAACCAGTGTGCCGGGGCACACTAGTGTGCCGTGAGCGATCATCAGGTGTGCCGTGGGAAATTGGAACCTCCAGGAAGGGGGGAGTCTAGTGTGTTGAAGTATAAAACCCTAAGAAACCTACCTCGATAAACCCCCTCCCCACCCATTGTCTACTTGGTCTCTCCCTCTCCATGCATTGGGAAGGCCCGCCTCCCTTTCCCCAAGTAGAGACCTCCTCTTGCCTCCTGGGGGTTCTGTGTGGGAAGTTTGGCCCAGTTCTATCATTGGTGGGGTTCAGAATGCTCTTTGATTGTAGGGGAACTATAAATCCCAGAAACTACAACTCCCAAATGTCAAGGTCTATTTCCCCCGAACTCCATCTGCGTTCATATTTGGGCATATTGAGTATTCATGCCAAGTTTGGTCCTGATCCAACATTGTTTGAGTCCACAGTGCTCTCTGGATATTGGTGAACTACAACTCCAAAACTCAAGGTCAATGCCCACCAAACTCTTATAGCATTTTCTCTTGGTTATGGGAGTTGTGTGTGGGAAGTTTGTGTCTTTCTGCCATTCCTGCCAGGATATCTATGTTGTGTCCATCAAAACAGGCCCAGGTTTCACACTGAGTGTATAAATACATTTTAAAAACATATTAACTGTCTGTATTACTGTGTTAGAGTGTCGTTTTGTGTCATTTTGATTGGTGGTGTGCCCCAGGATTTTGCAAATGTAAAAAGTGTGCCACGGCTCAAAAAAGGTTGGGAAACACTGATATAGAGAACCGCATCAAGTGTACATAACAATATATCAAAACATATCCCAAAATTACATAGATTCCATACAAAACGGTCAACATGAACAGTGAAAAGCAATCAATAGGCATATAACATAATCCGTGAATGAAAACATCAAAAGGCCATCCAAAATACAATCACGGGTTATCAAGATGCTGTAAGGTCCCGTCCTTATGCAATACAACCTAAATAGGCCAAGGGCGGGAACCCAGAACGAGGAGGAGAATTCCTAGGGGCAGTGAGCCCCAAGTAAAGCCCGAATTCGGGCGGCGAAACGAGTGATGTAATTTTGGGATATGTTTTGATATATTGTTATGTACCCTTGATGCGGTTCTCTATATTGTGTACTACATATTGTAGATTGAAATGTATTTTGATATAACACTGTCTATGACTGTTTATTATATACCTTAGCTGTGTTTGTACTGCCATTCTTAAGCCTGGAGAAGCTGCTGGTAGAGCGGAAGCCAGAGGAGGGCGGAGACAGGCCACGCCAAGCCCCGCCCCCTCCCCTCTGGTTTTGGAGCTCCCAGCAGCTTCTCCAGACTGGAGGATGGCAATGCCAAGCCAGTAGTGGCATAGCTAGCACAAGGCTGGCTTGGCCCTGCCCTCCTCAAGCCAGGAAAAGCTGCTGGAAGAGCGGAAGCCAGAGGGGTGGAGTTAGACCACACCAAGCCCGTGCCCCTCCCTCTGGTTTTGGAGCTCCCAGCAGCTTTCTCCAGGCTTGAGGATGGCAATGCCAAGCCAGCCTTGTGCTAGCTGCCATCACTGGCTTGCATTGCCATCCTCAAGCCCGAGAAGCTGCTGGTAGAGCGGTAAAGCCAGAGAAGGGCGGAGCCAGACTGCGCCCAGCCCCAGCCCCTCCCTCTGGCTTTGGAGCTCCCAGCAGCTTCTCCAGGCTTGAGGATGGCAATGCCAAGCCAGTGGTGACATAGTTAGCACAAGGCTGGCTTGGCACTGCCATCCTCAAGCCCGGAGGAGCTGCTGGCAGGGCGGAAGCCAGGGGGCAGAGCCAGGCTGCGCCAAGCCCCGCCTCCCCCTCTGGCTTTGGAGCTCCCAGCAGCTTCTCCAGGCTTGAGGATGGCAATGCCAAGCCAGTGGTGACATAGCTAGCACAAGGCTGGCTTGGCACTGCCATCCTCAAGCCCGGAGGAGCTGCTGGCAGGGCGGAAGCCAGGGGGCAGAGCCAGGCTGCGCCAAGCCCCGCCCTCCTCCCTCTGGCTTTGGAGCTCCCAGCAGCTTCTCCAGGCTTGAGGATGGCAATGCCAAGCCAGTGGTGACATAGCTAGCACAAGGCTGGCTTGGCACTGCCATCCTCAAGCCCGGAGGAGCTGCTGGCAGGGCTGAAGCCAGAGGGGGCAGAGCCGAGGGCGCCAAGCCCGCCTCCCCCCCCTGGCTTTGGAGCTCAGCTTCTCCAGGCTTGTGGAGGGCAGTGCCAATCTAGTTGTGGCATGGCTAGCACAAGGCTGGCTGGCCCTCCCCTCCTCAAGCCTGGAAAAGCTGCTGGTAGAGCTGAAGCCAGAGGGGGGTGGAGTTAGACCACACCAAGCCCGTGCCCCCTCCCCTCTGGTTTTGGAGCTCCCAGCAGCTTCTCCAGGCTTGAGGATGGCAATGCCAAGCAAACCTTGTGCTAGCTATGCCATCACTGGCTTGGCATTGCCATCCTCACACCTAGAGAAGCTGCTGGTAGGGCGAAAGCCAGAGAAGGGGCGGAGCCAGACTGCGCCCAGCCCCAGCCCCTCCTCTGGCTTTGGAGCTCCCAGCAGCAGCTTCTCAGGCTTGAGGATGGCAATGCCAAGCCAGTGGTGACATATGTTAGCACAAGGCTGGCTTGGCACTGCCATCCTCAAGCCCGGAGGAGCTGCTGGCAGGGCGGAAGCCAGGGGCAGAGCCAGGGCTGCCAAGCCCCGCCTCCTCCCCTCTGGCTTTGGAGCTCCCAGCAGCTTCTCCAGGCTTGAGGATGGCAATGCCAAGCCAGTGGTGACATAGCTAGCACAAGGCTGGCTTGGCACTGCCATCCTCAAGCCCGGAGGAGCTGCTGGCAGGGCGGAAGCCAGGGGGGCAGAGCCAGGCTGCGCCAAGCCCCGCCTCCTCCCCTCTGGCTTTGGAGCTCCCAGCAGCTTCTCCAGGCTTGAGGATGGCAATGCCAAGCCAGTGGTGACATAGCTAGCACAAGGCTGGCTTGGCACTGCCATCCTCAAGCCCGGAGGAGCTGCTGGCAGGGCGGAAGCCAGGGGGGCAGAGCCAGGCTGCGCCAAGCCCCGCCTCCTCCCCTCTGGCTTTGGAGCTCCCAGCAGCTTCTCCAGGCTTGAGGATGGCAATGCCAAGCCAGTGGTGACATAGCTAGCACAAGGCTGGCTTGGCACTGCCATCCTCAAGCCCGGAGGAGCTGCTGGCAGGGCGGAAGCCAGGGGGCAGAGCCAGGCTGCGCCAAGCCCCCCCCTCCCCTCTGGCTTTGGAGCTCCCAGCAGCTTCTCCAGGCTTGAGGATGGCAATGCCAAGCCAGTGGTGACATAGCTAGAACAAGGCTGGCTTGGCACTGCCATCCTCAAGCCTGGAGAAGCTGCTGGGAGTGCCGAAGCTGGGGAGGGGCAGGGCTTGGCGCGGCCTGGCTCCGCCCCCCTCTGAGAAGCGCCCCATCCGGCTGGGATCGACATCCTTCAGTCCCGGGGTCAACTGGTCGATCGCGATTGACTTCCTGGGCAGCCCTGCACTACAGTATGGGAGGGAGCTGTGTTGGGTTTTGTGGAAGGCAACTCCCATAATCCTTTGTTATTGATGGGAAGCGAACCCCAAAGGCCAGACTTTGTAGGTTACGATTCCCAAGCAGATTCCTATTATTATTATTATTATTCCGCCTCGAGTTGCCTTCGGGCTGAGAGGGGCGGTATAGAAATATCTATCTATCTACCTACCTACCTACCTACCTATCTATCTATGTATATAATAAAAGTCAGTGTTTGCGGCGGTGCGGAGGGAGGAATATGTGCCAGCGTTTTGATTGGTTGCCACTGTGGGATTATTTGCATAAAGGACACTGATTGGCCAGCCTCAGAACTCCGACACTCTAAGGCACCAGATTATTTGCATAAAGGACACTGATTGGCCAGCCTCAGAACTCCAACACTCTAAGGCACCAGACAGAGGCACTGGTTGCCACTGAGAGACAATTTGCATAAAGGACCCTGATTGGCCAGCAAAACAGAATGCACCTGCATGCTTGAGTTAGCCAAATGACAGGTTTTTTTTGGTTGGAAATGGAATGTTCATTTTCTGGGAGGTGCCAAGGTGCCAAGGAAAATGCGACAGCGTTTCGATAAGTTGCCACTATGGGATTATTTGCATAAAGGACTCTGATTGGCCAGCCTCAGAATTCCAACATTCTACGGCCCCAGACAGAGGGGATTGGTTGCCACTAAAATGGTATTTGCATAAAGGACTCCGATTGGCCATCCACATTCCAACATTCTAAATTGACTCAGAGAAAAAAAGGAAAGGCCTCAGGCAGTCAGACACTGCGGCCCACAGCAGTGACGGATCAGGACCAACCTTGGCAAACAGGGGCCCAATGGCCCACTTCACAACACGACCCTCACCCAATGACCAATACAGACCAAAATTAGCACACAGAACCCCCTTGACCCACTGTACACCCTGGTGCTGTTTCAAGGAGAACGGACCACAGATGATGGGACTTGAAATACCTTCACTCACCTTCCGAGACCGCAGCAACCCTCATCCAAATAATGATCAAGACCAAATGTGACACACAGAGGCCCCATGACCCACTGTACATCCTGGTGCTGTTTGGAGGGGGGTGGACCATGGCCAATGGGACTTGCAGTACTCTTCACTAAGTTCCGGAGACCACTGCAAGCCACATAAACATCTAATAGGAACCAACCTTGGCACACAATGCCTTCCTCAAATAACCCGGGCATCGCCAGGTCCCCAAGCTAGTAGTAAATAAATAAAATAAATATTATTAATGAGCCCCTGGTGGTGCAGCGGGTTAAACCGCTGAGCTGCTGAACTTGCTGACCAAAAGGTTGGTGGTTCGAAACCGGGGAGCGGGGTGAGCTCCCGCTGATAGCCCCAGCTTCTGCCAACCTAGCAATTCAAAAACATGCAAATGTGATTAGATCAATAGGTACTGCTTCGGCTGGAAGGTAATGGCGCTCCATGCAGTCATGCTGGCCACATGACCCTGGACGTGTCTACAGACAACACTGGCTCTTTGGCTTACAAATGGAGATGAGCACTACCCCCTTGATTATTTGATACACAAAAGGATTGGTACACAACAAACAAGATGACTATGCTGCTTTTGTATTGGATCACATGTCGGGCACTTCCCAAGTGTCTAGGATTATGTGATGTATTGGCAAATCATGTGCGCAGATCCGAGTAGGGTGGCCTTTTGCAGCTGACAAGTGATCATTTTTGTCAGCGCCGATTGTGTTTAAGTGCAGGCCAAGGTCTTGAGGCGCTGCACCCAGTGTGCCGATCACCACTGGGATCACCTTGACTGGCTTGTGCCAGAGTCCTTGCAGTTCGATCTTTAAATTCTCGTATTGTGTCAGCTTTTCCAGTTGCTTCTCTTCAATCCCACTGTCACCTGGGATTGCAACATCGACAATCCATACCTGGTTATTGTTGTTGTTATTATTATTACTATTATTTGATACACAGCAAATCGCCTTGGGGAGTGTAAATAAAGTAAGGGAAAAGGAAAGGTAAAGATAAAGGTTTTCCCCTGACATTAAGTCTAGTCGTAGAAAAGAGGGAGAAAAGAGGTCCGACTCTGGGGATGAGTTAGTAGTGCTCATCTCAATTTAACCAATAAGCTGAAGAGCCGTAGGTTAACATTGTCCACATGGTGGGCTTCCAATCTGTTCTGTTTTGACATCTGTCAAGGTCAGGTGGCGGCTATGACTAAAATATTCTGTCTTTGTTTCTTTCCATGGAGCCTCAGTTTGCCACCTTCCCAGCAGAGTGGTACCTATTGATCTTATAAAATTTAGATAATTTTTGTGGGGTCAGATCACATTTTTGCATGTTTTTGAACTGCTGGGTGCTGGCCCATCTGAATAGTGTCTGGAGCTACGGAGCTCACCCCGCTCCCTGTTTCAACCATTCAATAATTTGTTATATAAAGTTCACCAACCTTTTGGTCAGCAAGTTCAGCAGCTCAGCGGTTTAACCCGCTGCACCACCAGGGGCCACCTTCCCGCAGAGTGGTACCTATTGATCTACTCACATTTGCATGTTTTTTGAACTGCTAGGTTGGCAGAAGCTGGAGCTAACAGCGGGAGCTCACCCCCGCTCCCCGGATTAGAACCGCTGATATTTCAGTCAGCAAGATCAGCAGCTCAGAGGTTTAACCCGCTGCCCATGTGCAACGATTCCATTTCGGCAACATTTTGCAGGTGGATTTCGACAGACGAGTGACGGAATGGGACAAGCGTCATGTGGTAGGACCCTCTCTGAGTTTGCTCGGGGGGGGGCGGGTCCCATCCACCCCTTGCTGTTACCTCGGTGTTGGAGAGCTGGTACCACGGCTGCTTCCCATAGGTGAAGATTTCCCAAAGCACAACCCCGAAGCTCCAGATATCGCTCTCGGTGGTGAACTTCCGATAGAGGATGCTCTCCGGCGGCATCCATCGGATGGGCAGCATGGTCCGGCCTCCGACCTGTGCGTTTATTTGGATCAGAAGGCAAACAGGCAGAGAGAGAGGAGAGGTAAACAATCTAAACGTGATGGTTTGGCAGCCGAAAGGCCTTTGGCACCAGGCAAAGCAGAAGGTCGGTGTCTTTTGGCTCTGGCCTCAATCTCTCTCTTCTCCAAGATGTGTCTATCGAGGGCTCCAGGGAGTAGAAAAGGTGGGCCACAAGAGAAAGCACCCCCAATCTTCTGGCAAGGAACATAAAGTGAGCCATGCAACTCGGAGTAGGTGCCAACACCAACGGAGGAGGCCAAGAAAAGGTCCCATTGCCGACACGCAAGAGCGTTCCTGGAAGAGCACTCAAGCCAAAGACAGGAAGCCCGCCTGTACTCGGAGGACTGGGCCCAGACTCCGCTGTCCCGTTGGGAACCCAGGAACTTTCCAGTCGCTTATCTCCCCCCTCCCCTTGTTTACTTTCCTGCCTGCTTTCAATTAACCATTCCATGGCTGCCCCCCATCCCCGCTCCTTCCAGCACTCCCGTGTTTTCCACTGACTAAGTGCTTACAGGATTTTCCACCCAGGGCTCCATTAAATATGTATAGGGGTTCAAGGCAGGAGCTGAAAGGGAAAAAAGGGTCAGAGAGGGCAATCCCCACGGAGTCCTTGAGGAGGGCTGGGAGAAGAGGGGCAGCAGGGGGAGAGAAGAAGCAGGGACCATTCTGCGCCCCAAGAATTGGCTTCTTCAAAGACCCTGACTCAGTGGAGACTCAAAACTCACTCGCGCCCTTCAGGAAATAGAGAAGGGCCTAAAGCAGGTATGGGCAAAACCCGGCCTGAGGGCCGGATATGGCCCCTTGGGCTCTTTTCTCAGGCCCTCTTCTCTCTCACCATCCTATCTTTTCTTCTCTCTTTCCTTCTTCCTTCCCTTCCTTACCCCCTCTTTCTCCTTCCTTCCTTGCCTCTTTCCTCCCTCCTTCCCTCTCTGTTATACCTGTCTGTCCATCTAGCCCAGGTCCGGGGGCTGGATGTGGCCCCTTGGGCTCTTTTCTCAGGCCCTCCTCTCTCTCACCGTCCTATCCTTTCTTCTCTCTTTCCTTCTTCCCTCCCTCTTTTTCCTTCCACCCTTCCATTCCACCCTTTCGTCCTTATTTCCCTCTTTTCTCCTTCCTTCCTTCCCTCTCTCTTTCCCCTTCCTTCCCTCCCTTTTGTCCTTCCTTCCTTCCTTCTCTTCCTTCCTTTCTTTCTCCCCTTCACCCTTTCCTTCTCTCCTTCCTTTTCCCTCCCTCTCCCCTTCCTTCTTTCCTCCATTCTCCCTCTTCCTTCCTTCATCTTCCTTCCCTTCTTTCTCCCCTTCACCTTCCTTCTCTCCTTCCTTTTCCCTCCCTCTCTCCCCTTCCTTCCTCTTCTATTCTTTTCCCCATGTCTTCTTTTCCTTCTCCTTCCTTTTCACTTCCCTCTCTCTCCCCTTCTTTCTTTTCTTCTTTCCCTTCATTGTTTTACTATTTCCTCACTCCCTTTCCTTTCTTTTCCCCACCCTTTCCTCTCCTCCCTTCCCATTTCCGTCTTTCTTTTCCCCTCCTTGCCTCTCTCCTGCTTTTCTTTTCTTCCTTTTCCATACTTCGTTCTTCTTTTCTTCCTTCCTCTCCCCCTCCCTCCTTTATTTCTTCTTTCTTTCTTTCCCCCTTCCTTCCTTCCTTCCTTCCTTCCTTCCTTCTTCTCTTCCTTCCCAGAGTCCTGAGCATGCCTTTTGCAGAGCCAGGTCTGAAGTGTCCCGCCATTCTTCCGGGAGAATCCTTTTCTCATCGTACGTACGTATAGACTCACATTGAGTTGAATTCAGTCTTAAAATATATTGTATATATATATATTCTATGGCTCTCACTGAAATAAATTTCCACATATATTGCTTTCATGGCTCTCTGAGTCAAAAAGGTTCCCGACCCCTGACCCAGCCGGATGGAGATGGCCTAAGATGGGGAAAGCCCGCTCCCGCCCCGACTCACCCGGTAGTAGTCAGTGCTGTAGATGTCCCGGGACATGCCAAAGTCTCCGATCTTCACCACCATGTTGTGTCCCACCAGGCAGTTCCGGGTGGCCAAGTCCCGGTGGACGAAATGCAGGGAGGCGAGGTAGACCATCCCGGAGGCGATCTGGGTGGCGATCTGCAGCATCTGGCTGAGGGTCAGCTGCCCAAAGGACTGGCCATTGGTCCCGTTGTCCAGGATCTTGGCGTCTGGACCGTGGGACCTGCAAGGAGGCGAGGGAGGTCGGTCGGTTTGAAGCTATCGATTGAAGGGTTTGAATGTTTGTAGATATCTTGTCCAAATAGTGGACCTTTGTCCAAACAGTAGCCGGCCAAATGCCCCCCACTCAAATGCAAAATAAGCTTCCTGTTTGTCCCCAGCAATGGACTTGGGGTTGGTGACCGCGGGCACTACCGTCCCGCCCCCCCCCCCCTCGCCAGGGTGGCCTGGCATGAGACAAAGCACAGCTGACAGTGTTGGATGAGACGGCCGCGGTGCAGAGCCCAGGTCTCCGGTAAAGCCCTGCCATTAATGCCAAGTCTCATCACCATAATCATCAAAGGCCCGCGCTCCTGCCCTCGTCCTGGGGAGGCTAAGCGGGGCCCGTTGGCAGCTCCTGTCTATCGGCAATACCTGGGGGGCCAATCGAAAGAGCCTCTGCTTATTCCAGCTGATGGCCAATCTCCCTCAATTTGAGCCTCTCAGACAGCTAATCTAATCAATATTGCAAGGGAAGATTGCATTAGCCGGGGGGGGGGGGGGGTTGGCTGGCAAAGCCGCTCCAGTAATGGAGCAGGGAGGAGGCACTTGCAATGGGAGGGGGCACAGGAGAGAGGAGGCAACGCGGCCCAGCAACAGCAGTGGCAGAGTGTGCCAAGGGAGGTCGGAGACCTCGAAGTGGCCAAGTGGGGCGCATGCAATGTTGGAGGCCTGAAATCTGTGGCGGGGAGAGCGAGGCGATCTCCATCCTTCCCCACCTACCTGTGGGACTCTTTGCTCTTGAGCAGGGGTCAGGAACCTATGGCTCAGGAGCCAGATGTGGCTCTTTTCCTGATTGCATCTGGCTCTCCAGAGCAGGCCGGGCCTCGGTTTCCCAGCATGCAGCGAGGAGGGGTGGCGCAAATGCGCCGCGACTGCTGCTTCCACCATTCTCCCTCTTCCTTCCTTCCTCTTCCTTCCTTTCTTTCTCCCCTTCACCCTTTCCTTCACTCCTTCCTTTTCCCTCCCTTTCTCCCCTTCCTTCTTTCCTCCATTCTCCCTCTCCCTTCCTTCCTCTTCCTTCTTTTCTCCCCTTCACCCTTTCCTTCTCTCCTTCCCTTTCCCTCCCTCTCTCCCCTTCCTTCTTTCCTCCATTCTCCCTCTTCCTTCCTTTCTCCTCCCCTTCACCCTTTCCTTCACTCCTTCCTTTTCCCTCCCTCTCTCCCCTTCCTTCTTTCCTCCATTCTCCCTCTCCCTTCCTTCCTCTTCCTTCTTTTCTCCCCTTCACCCTTTCCTTCTCTCCTTCCCTTTTCCTCCCTCTCTCCCCTTCCTTCTTTCCTCCATTCTCCCTCTTCCTTCCTTCCTTTCTCCCCTACACCCTTTCCTTCACTCCTTCCTTTTCCCTTCCTCTCTCCCCTTCCTTCTTTCCTCCATTCTCCCTCTCCCTTCCTTCCTCTTCCTTCTTTTCTCCCCTTCACCCTTTCCTTCTCTCCTTCCCTTTCCCTCCCTCTCTCCCCCCTTCCTTCTTTCCTCCATTCTCCCTCTTCCTTCCTTCCTTCCTTCCTCCCCCTTCACCCTTTCCTTCGCTCCTTCCTTTTCCCTCCCTCTCTCCCCTTCCTTCTTTCCTCCATTCTCCCTCTTCCTTCCTTCCTCTTCCTTCTTTTCTCCCCTTCACCCTTTCCTTCTCTCCTTCCCTTTCCCTCCCTCTCTCCCCTTCCTTCTTTCCTCCATTCTCCCTCTTCCTTCCTTCCTTTCTTTCTCCCCTTCACCCTTTCCTTCTCTCCTTCCTTTTCCCTCCCTCTCTCCCCTTCCTTCTTTCCTCCATTCTCCCTCTTCCTTCCTCTTCCTTCTTTTCTCCCCTTGACCCTTTCCTTCTTTCCTTCCTTTTCCCTCTCTCGCCCCTTCCTTCTTTCCTCCATTCTCCCTCTCCCTTCCTTCCTCTTCCTTCTTTTCTCCCCTTCACCCTTTCCTTCTCTCCTTCCCTTTCCCTCCCTCTCTCCCCTTCCTTCTTTCCTCCATTCTCCCTCTTCCTTCCTTCCTCTTCCTTCCTTTCTCCCCCTTCACCCTTTCCTTCTCTCCTTCCTTTTCCCTCCCTTTCTCCCCTTCCTTCTTTCCTCCATTCTCCCTTCATTCCTTCCTTCCTCTTCCTTCCTTTCTCCCCTTCACCCTTTCCTTCTCCTCCTCTCCTTCCTTTTCCCTCGCTCTCTCCCCTTCCTTCTTTCCTCCATTCTCCCTCTTCCTTCCTTCCTTCCTTCCTTCCTTCCTCCCTTCACCCTTTCCTTCTCCTTCTCTCCTTCCTTTCCCCTCCCTCTCTCCCCTTCCTTCTTTCCTCCATTCTCCTCCTTCCTTCCTTCCTCTTCTATTCTTTTCCCCCAAGTCTGCCTTTCCTTCTCTTTCCTTTCTTTTCCCTTCATTATTTTACTTTTTCCTCACTCCCTTTCCTTTCTTTTCCCCACCCTTTCCTTTCCTCTCTTCCCATTTCCTTCTTTCTTTTCCCCTCCTTGTCTCTCTCCTGCTTTTCTTTTCTTCCTTTCCCATAGTTCGTTCTTCTTTTCTTTCGTCCTCTCCCCTCCCCTCCTTTATTTCCTCTGTCTTTCTTTCTTTCTTTTCCCCTTCCTTCCTGCCGCCTTCTCTTCCTTCCCAAAGTCCTGAGCGTGCCTTTTGCAGAGCCAGGTCTGAACTGTCCCGTCATTCTGCCGAGGGAATCCTTCTCTCATCGTATGTACGTATAGACTCACATTGAGTTGATTTCAGTCTTAAAATATATTATATATATATATATTCTATGGCTCTCACTGAAATAAATTTCCAAATATTTTGCTTTCATGGCTCTCTGAATCAAAAGGGTTTCCGACTCCTGCTCTTGAGCAGCAAAGTCCAAGCGCACTACCAGCTTTACCTCTTAGTGCAGTGTTTCTCAACCTTCCTAATGGTGCGACCCCTTAATACAGTTCCTCATGTTGTGGTGACCCCCCTAACCATAACATTATTTTCATTGCTACTTCATAACTGTGTTGTGTTTGGGGGGGGGGGTAGGGTTGATTTTGTCATTTGGAAATTGTAGTTGCTGGGATTTATAGTTCACCTACAATCAAAGAGCATTCTCAACTCACCAACGATGGAATTGAACCAAACTTGGAACACAGAACTCCCATGACCAACAGCAAATACTGGAAGGGTTTGGTGGGCATTGACCTTGAGTTTGGGAGTTGTAGTTCACCTACATCCTGAGAGCACTATAGACTCAACAATGATGGATCTGGACCACACTTGACACGAATCCTCAATATACCCAAATGTGAACACGGGTGGAGTTTGGGGAAAATAGATCTTGATATTTGGGAATTGTAGTTGCTGGGATTTATAGTTCATCTACAATCAAAGAGCCCATTGCGCCCTACCAATGATAGAGTTGGGTAAACATTCCTACACAGAACCCTCATGCCTTGAAGGAACTAGCTGGCGTGAGCCTCCATCCCACCTCACACACTCCCCCTCACCCACACATGTGCACCATGCTGCCATGTGCCAAGCACACCTGCTCTCCCCTCCCCGCTTGGAGTCTCAGAATCAGCCCTCCCCTTGGCTGGGAGGCCTGCCAATCACAGCAGAGAAGAGCTTTAGGTGGGAGAATTCGCAGTCTGTTTCCAAAAAGAAAGAGAAGGAAAAGCGGAGAGATCTTCAACCTTCTCTGCCATACATGTTTTCTGATGGTCTTTGGCGACCCCTCTGAAACCCTCTCGCGACCCCCCTGGGGGTCCCGACCCCCAGGTTGAGAAACACTGCCTTAGTGTGAACTGAGACAAGATGAGCTTTTGTCTGACTACATTGAGGACACAACCAATGCTGCCCGCTCCTCCCAAAGTCCCATCTGTTGTCTGGATGGACAAGGAAAGGCTGCCTTCACCCTACCGGAGGAAGCGGTTGAGGTCTCCGTGCTTCATGTACTCGAAGAGCATGACCAAGGGCTCCCCGTCGGTGCAGACGCCGTAGAAACGGACAATGTGCTCATGTTGCAGCACCGTCAGCAGCTCCGCCTCGCGCTGGAAGTCCAACCGGGCGCTTTCGGTGGCCTCTTTCAAGGTCTGAGGGAGAACGGAAATCGGATCGGTTCCAATCCCTTTCTTTCCTGCAGGCTTTGCAGGAAGACCCCCAAGGACCCCACAACCACCATTTCCAGCTCACCTTGACGGCCACCAGCATCTTCTCTTCGGTGGGGCTGAGGTTGTAGCACTCGGCCAGGAAGACTTTGCCGAAAGCCCCCTCGCCCAGCTCCCACTTCAGGATGATGTCCTGGCGCTTGATGTGATGGACACCTGCGGAGAAGGAAGGCAAAATTACCCCCTGGTGGTGCTCCTTCCCTCAAAGAGCAAGGCTTTGAGGAAGAGGGAAGCTTGATCCGTCCTCCCACCAGGCCCAGATCAACACTTTTTTGCGCCCTAGGCCACAGTTTGGAATTACGGCCCCTTTAAGCCAACCTCCCGCCACCTCCAAGGTCCCCATGCATTCCCGCCGGCTGGAAAGCTCCGCTGTGCTCTGAAGGTCTCCTCGGGAGTCGGGAGGCTTGGGGAGAGCGCAGCGGGTGCAAACTCACTCCAAAGGCGCACATGAGAGAGAGAGAGAGCAAGAGAAAGCAAGAGCAAGAGAGAGAGCATGCGCGCACGAGAGAGAGAGCACATGAGAGAGAGCGCGCGCGTGCGAGAGAGAGCGAGAGCGAGAGCAAGAAAGAGTGAGCGAGAGAGAGTGCGAGAGAGAGAGAACGAGAGCTAGAAAGAGAGGCGCAGCGCGCGTCTTGTGAGAGAACGAGAGGCTAGAGGCGAGAGGCGCGCTGAGAGAGAGAGAACGAGAGCAAGAGAGAGAAAGAGCGCAAACGCGAGAGAGAGAGCGCGCGTGAGAGAGCGCGAGAGAGAGCGCGCGCGAGAGAGAATGAGAGCGAGAGTGAGAGCGAGAGTGAGAGCACGTGCGAGAGATACAGAGTGTGTGAGAGAGTGAGAGAGAGAGAGTGAGCGAGAGAACGCGCACACGAGAGAGAGAACGAGAGCTAGAGAATGAAAGAGAGAGCGCGCGCGCGAGAGAGAGAGAGTGTGTGAGAGAGCGAGAGAGAGAAAGAGCACGCAAGAGAGAGAGCGAGCGCGAGAGAGAGAGTGAGAGCGAGAGTGAGAGCACGTGCAAGAGATACAGAGTGTGTGAGAGAGCGAGAGAGAGTGAGCGAGAGAGAACGCGCGCACGAGAGAGAGAACGAGAGATAGAGAATGAAAGAGAGAGTGCGCGAGAGAGAGATAGAGAGCGTGTGAGAGAGCGAGAGAGAGAGAAAGAGCACGCAAGAGAGAGAGAGCGTGCGCGCGAGAGAGAGCGAGAGTGAGAGAGTGAGAGCACGTGCAAGAGATACAGAGTGTGTGAGAGAGCGAGAGAGAGAGTGAGCGAGAGAGAACGCGCGCACGAGAGAGAGAACGAGAGCTAGAGAATGAAAGAGAGAGCGTGCGTGAGAGAGATAGAGAGCGTGTGTGTGTGAGAGAGAAAGAGCACGCAAGAGAGAGAGCGTGCGCGCGAGAGTGAGAGCGAGAGTGAGTGAGAGTGAGAGCACGTGCAAGAGATACAGAGTGTGTGAGAGAGCGAGAGAGAGAAAGTGGCGAGAGAGAGCGCGCGCCTGACGAGAGAGAGAACGAGAGCTAGAGAATGAAAGAGAGAGCGCGCGAGAGAGAGAGCGTGTGTGAGAGAGAGAGAGAGAGAAAGAGCACGCAAGAGAGAGAGCGTGCGCGAGAGAGTGAGAGCGAGAGCACGTGCGAGAGAGATACAGAGTGTGTGAGAGAGCGAGAGAGAGTGAGTGAGTGAGAGAGAGAGCGCACGAGAGAGAGAACGAGAGCGAGAGAGAGCATGTGAGAGAGCGAGAGAGAGTGAGCGAGAAAGAGCGAGAGAGAGAGAGAGAGAGCGCAAGAGAGAAAGAGAGGGGACGGAGCAGAGACTTTGCCGGGAGAAGGAGCGAGGAGGGGCATGAGAAAGGGGGAAAGAGCGGTGCAGACCAGTTTTGGGTTTTTTTGGTTTGTGATCTGCGCCCCCTTCCCTCCACTTGCGCCCCTAGGCCATGGCCTCGTTGGCCTTATGGGTAATCTGGGCATGCCTCCCACTGCATCTTCAGGGATAATAATAATAATAATAATAATAATAATAATAATAATTTATTTGTATTCCGCTCTATCTCCCCTAGAGGACTCAGGTTTAGGACTGTGGCATAAGCAGAATAATTGACTTATTCATTTACAGTATTTATATTTATTTGTTTGTTTGTTTATTTATTATTTCAATTTGCTAAATTGCCCTCCCCGATGCTCAGGGCGGTTTCCAGACATATAAAAACACGTCGAGATAAAACACATCAAGATAAAACATCTTAAAACATCCTAAAAACACTCTAAAATACCATGACAATCATGGTCAGTTACAGACACATAAATCGCATAAAAGCACACTAATCAGGACAAACTGATTCAAGTAGCAGTGGCAACGCGGCTAGGGATTGGCAATTCTTCCCTTCTCACCCCAAAGAGATTACAGAACATACAGCTACAATCTATTATATAAATGGGTTCACGTCATGTGATGTATACCTCAAACAAAGAAACCTTACAACGCAGAAACACAATACTTGCCAACAGAAATAGGCCTCAAGCAAGGTACGTTTGCAACAAAGAAACTTTCCCCCCAAAAACCTAAAAGGCCCCCAAAACAACGAGTAAAAATAAAACTACATTTACCAGCATCCTCCGGGGCAGCCAAAGACTCACCCAGCCTCTACATTCTGAACAACATGATTGGCTGCCAATAAGGGCGGATTTGCATAACTGCTGCACTGGCCAGCCAACATGAAAATTCCGATCCATAATAAACTGCCAAAACAGAGTAAGGAAAAGGCCTGAGCCAATCCCCAACACAAAAACACCCAAATCCAACCGAAAAATCACAGACCACGCCCAAAATTGACAGTAAGGCTTCATTAACTTGATTTCCCTAACTAGCCCTCACTTACTGGGAAGCTGTTTACGCTCTGAATTGACAGTAAGACTTCATTAACTTGATTTCCCTAACTAGCCAACACTTACTGGGAAGCTGTTTACGCTCTGAATTGACAGTAAGGCTTCATTAACTTGATTCTCCCGACTAGGCCTCAGCTCATTGGACATTGTGTATGGCCTGAATTGACAGTAAGGCTTCATTAACTTGCTGTTCCTAACTAGGCCTCAGCTCATGGGACATTGTGTATGGCCTGAATTTACAGTAACCTACCTGGGCACACAGAGCCCCGACCATGCATGATGGGACTTGAAGTACCACCATGGAAAATGGGATTTGTAGTACTTCAAAACCCATCATTCCCCACAGACCACTGTGGCCCAGAACCAAGACCAATAAAGACCTAACTTGGCACACCATGCCCCCCATGACCCACACTCCATCCAACTGCAGTTTAGAGGAGGGCACACCGTGGATGATTGGACTTTCTCGCATCTCCTAAAAACGGCACAGCAACGCGTGCCAGGTACAGCTAGTAGACATATAAATGTCATAAATAAATAAACAAACAAATAAATAAATAGCCAATTATACATAGATAAGGTATAGATAAAGGTTTCCCCCTGACATTAAGACCAGTCGTGTCCAAATCTGGGTGTTGGTGCTCATCTCAGCCGAAGAGCCGGCGTTGTCCGTAGACACTTCCAAAGTCATGTGGCCAGCATGACTGCATGGAACGCCGTTACCTTCCTGCCAGAGGGGTACCTATTGATCTACTCGCCAAACTGCTAGGTTGGCAGAAGCTGGGGCTGACAGTGGAAGCTCATCCCACTCCCTAGATTCGAACCGGCAACCTTTTCGGTCAACAACATTAGCAGCTTAGTGGTTTAACCCACTGCGTCACTGGGGGCTCTATACTTAGATAAGAGGTATATATATTGGCTTCCCCATCTTCTGGCCTCTTTGGAAGGTGTTGTGCTCGGATCCGGCCACGGGAGGGTCCTGTCGCGCCATCTCCCTGCCGAAGAGTTTGCTCATAACTTCCTTCTTTGTTGTAACAAATGGCTGGCATTCCTTATGGGTGCCTCAGAATACCTCCCCGCTATTTTTTTTTAAGCCGTATCTATTTTTCTACTCATATTTTTTGCTTAGGTAGGCGGAAGCTGCGCTAGCAGCCAGGAGCTCACCCCAACCCAGCTTCGAACTGGCAGCCTTTCGACTGACAAGATCGACTACAGCGGGTGGTTTAATCTGCTGCACTAAAGCCGGCCCAGAAGCCAACAATGAGGCGATTTTGGGGGCAAAAGCCTACTCAATGGTGACAGGTGAGTGTGGATGAGCTCCCTCTGTCAGCTCCAGCTCCCCATGCAGGGACATGAGAGAAACTTCCCACAAGGATGGTAAAACATCAAAAACATCTGGGCATCCCCTGGGCAACGCCCTTGCAGATGGCCAATTCTCTTACACCAGAAGCGACTTGCAGTTTCTCAAGTCGCTTCTGACACGAATATATATATATATATCAGAACTCCTGATTATATTCATAGCCAGGGGTCGTTATGGTGCTGCTGGGGTCAGATTGTCACAGCCGACCTTCCATCCTGCCAGCCATGACCAGTGAGCGGTGTCCTTCCCAATAATAATAATAATTATTATTATTATTATTATTATTATTTGTACTCCGCCACCATCTCCCCAATGGGGACTCAGGCAGCTTACATGAGGCCAAGCCCGACAACCAGGGGTGGATCTTAATGGAGGCAAATTAAGCAGCTGCCTCAGGGCGCCACGTGGGCTAGGGGCGAATCCGGCTGCGGCCACCATTGCTGCGGGCCTGCGTGCGGGTGCGACTCCAGGTGGATGGTGACGCAAAACGCACTCCACGAGGCCGAAAAGGAGGACGTTTTGCAGCCGGGAGGGAGCCGCCCAACTCCGGCTACAAAACGCCCTCCTTTTGGCCTCCTGGAGGGCGTTTTGCGTCACTATCCACTTAGTGTTGCGTCCACACGAATGGTGCCGAACTAGCTGGCCCTGCGCATGCACACACCAGTGAGCATGTGTGAAGCTGGCCCTGCGCATGTGCAAAACTAGCTGGCCTGCACATGCGCACACCGGTGAGCATGCGCGAAGCTGGCCCTGCGCATGTACAGAACTGGCTGACCCTGCACATGCGCACACTGGTGAGCATGCGTGAAGCTGACCCTGCGCATGTGCGAAGCTGACCCTGCGCATGTGCAAAGCTGACCCTGCGCATGCGCACCACCGGCGCACCACTGGCGCGCACGCACACAGAGAGTGAGGGGGCACCAAAAGGTTTGCGTACCATTTGAAATGACCTTCGACCGGTTCTGCCAACAACACAACAATATGGTAAAATCAGACATAAAGCAATATAAACAATTACATAAATAAAACATCTATTATATAAAGGGGTTCCCGTCATGGAACGACTATCCCAAACAGAGAAACCTTACAACGCAGAAACACAAAACTTGCCAACAGAAATAGGCCTCAAGCAAGGTACGTTTGTAGCAAAGAAACTTTCCCCCCCAAAACCTAGAAGGCCCCCAAAACGAGCAAAAAAACTACATTTCCCAGCATCCTCCGGGGCTGCCAACGACTCTCCCAGCCTCTACATTCTGAAAACATGATTGGCTGCCAATAAGGGCGGATTTGCATAACTCCTGTACTGGCCAGCCAACATGAACATTCCGACCCCTAATAAACTGTCAGAGGAGGATAAGGCAAAGGGCTGAGGCACAAACACAAACACCCAATTCACTTCCCACAGAAAATCACAGACCACGCCCAAAATTGACAGTAAGGCTTCATTAACTTAATTTCCCTGACTAGGCCTCACTTAATGGAATGCTGTTTACGCTCTGAATTCACAGTAAGGCTTCATTAACTTGATTCTCCCGACTACGCCTCAGCTCATTGGACATTGTGTATGGCCTGAATTGACAGTAAGGCTTCATTAACTTAATTTCCCTGAACGCTGTTTACGCTCTGAATTCACAGTAAGGCTTCATTAACTTGATTCTCCGACTGCCTCAGCTCATTGGACATTGTGTATGGCTTGAATTTACAGTAACCTACCTTGGCACACAGAGCCCCTATGACCCACGCTACATTCTACTACAGTTTGGAGGAGGGTGGACCATGAATTATGGGACTTGAAGTACCTCCATGGATAATGGGATTTGTACTACTTCAAAACCCATCATTCCCCACAGACCACTGTGTCCCAGAACCAAGACCGATAAAGACCAAACTTGGCACACAATGCCCCCCATGACCCACACTCCATCCGACTGCAGATTAGAGGAGGACACACCATGGATAATGGGATTTCAAGTACCATCACTCACTTCCAAAGTTAACTTCCAAGCATCAACCTCTACATCAACACAGCAGACGGAAATACAAAAAACATTGTATATCCACAAGCTCTGCAGAACGCCAGCAACACCACACACCAACAACTCCCCAGGACTTCAACAACCCACCCACCAGAACAACCCACAACGACACAGCCAGGGCCCCAACAACACCATAACTAACAACAATTCCAACCCTTACATACTCAGACTTTCTCGCATCTCCTAAATAGGGCACAGCAATGCGTGCCGGGTACAGCTAGTAAGCTATAAAATACTACAACCAATAAAAATGGCCAGTGAGTAGTGTCCTTCCCAATAATAATAATAATAATAATAATAATTTATTTATACCCCGCCAACATCTCCCCAAAGGGACTCGGGGCAGCTTACGTGTAATTGAGTTTTCAGGCTCCTCCTAAAGATTGCCAGGGTGGGGGCTTGCCTGATATCTCTGGGAAGCGAATTCCAGAGCCGAGGGGCCACTACAGAGAAGGCCCTCTCCCTCGTCCCCACAAATCGCGCTTGCGATGGAAGTGGGAGCGAGAGAAGATCAAAGAGAGCGTGTGGGTGCATAGACAGAGATGTGGTCGCGCAGGTAGGCGGGTCCCAAACCGTTCAGGGCTTTGTAAGTAAGAACCTGCACCTTGAATTGGGACCGGAAGATAAACAGCAGCCAGTGGAGCTCCTTCAACAAGGGGGTTGCCAAACAGCAGCCAGTGGAGCTCCTTCAACAAGGGGGTTGCCTTATCCCAGAACGCCAAGGGGAAGTTTGGGAAGCAGGGGCACTACAGATCTCCAGAAAACACGCTGAGGAATGAAGGAGTGCGACAGCTCCCCCTGGTGGCCAGATGGTAAATTGCCTCTGTCTGTCTTGTGTGTTTGTGTGTCTAAATGTAAGGTACCCATTGTAATCCATTGCATTTGGAACGCTTCACAAAAGAGTCTGGAGCAACAAGCACCTGAGGCAAAGCACCAAAATCAGTGTGTACAGAGCTATCGTACTGTCTATTCTCCTCTATGGGTCTGAAACATGGGTCACCTATCGCCAACACCTACGACTCCTCGAACGCTTTCATCAGCGCTGTCTTCGCACAATCCTCAATATACACTGGACCGACTATGTGACGAATGTTGCTGTCCTTGAGCAAGCAGGGATCACCAGCATTGAGGCCATGCTATTGAGAGCACAGCTGTGCTGGGCAGGGCACGTCTCTAGGATGGAGGACCACCGCCTCCCAAAGATACTACTCTATGGTGAACCCGCCACGGGTCAGCGCAAGAGGCGCCCCAAAAGAGATATAAGGACTCCCTGAAACAACATCTCAGGCTCGGCCAGATTGATCACTAACAATGGTCCACCCTGGCCTCACATCGGGAGGCATGGAGACGCACTATCCACAATGCTGCGGCCTCTTTCGAGAAGACACGCCAAAAGGGGCCTCGAAGAGAAACGACAACGCAGAAAGAACCGCAACTTGGAAACAGCATCACCCAAGGAGACTTTCTGCTGTGCTTTCTGCAACCGAACTTGCCTATCTCAGATTGGCCTTTTTAGTCATCAACGCGCTTGTAAAAAGCGTGGGATGAGTCCTTCCTGAATCTTCGTTCGCGAAGTAATGCCGAGAGAGAGAGAACATTGTAATCCACCCTGAGTCCCCTGCGGGGTGCGAAGGGCGGAATGGAGATGAAGTAAATAAATACATAAATAAATACATACATACATACATAGAAAGTGGGCAAGGCACTCACTAGTGTTGCAGAAATACTGAGGGTTCTCAATGAAGTTGGTCTTCAGCGTCTCCAGCTTGCTCTCGGCGGACGAGAGGGGGCTGCCGCTGCCTCCGCCGCCCACGTTCATGAACTGCAGCGACATTTCCTCCTCTTGCGCCAAGGCCACCGAACCTGTGGGGCAGAATGCAAGTGCAGTGAGGGCCACTCTCAGGGAAAAGGGGCTTCCTTCCCATGCCGCCCCTGAGACAGGTTGAAGTGGGTTGAGGGACCTTTCCAGCCTTTTTTTCCCCAAACAGAAAAGCAATTCCAATCTGGAAAGACCTGTCCCAGGTTTCCACGAGGGTAAGGGGTGATCAAAACAACCGGACAGAGACAGGAAAGAGGGAAAAGGAGGTTTGATTGCACACACACACGTGTCAATCTGACACTATAAAGCAGGGGTAGGGAACCTATGGCTCGGGAGCCGGATGTGGCTCTTTTCATGATTGCATCTGGCTCTCCAGAGCAGCCCGGGCCTCGGTTTCCCAGCATGCAGCGGGGAGAAGTGACACATTCTCCATTCTCCCTCTTCCTTCCTTTCTCCCTTCACCCTTTCCTTCTCTCCTTCCTTTCCCTCCCTCTCTCCCCTTCCTTCTTTCCTCCATTCTCCCTCTTCCTTTCTCCCCCCTTCACCCTTTCCTTCTCCTTCTCTCCTTCCTTTTCCCTCCCTCTCTCCCCTTCTTTCCTCCAATCTCCCTCCCTCCCTCTTCCTTCCTTCCTCTTCTATTCTTTTCCCCCAAGTCTTCCTTTCCTTCTCCTTCCCTTCTTTTCTTCACTTCTCCTCCCTCCCTTCTTTCTTTTCTTCTTTTCCCTTCATTATTTTACTTTTCCTCACTCCTTCCCTTTCTTTTCCCCACCTTTCCTTTCCTCCCTTCCCATTGCCTTCTTACTTTCCCCCTCCTTCTCTCTCCTGCTTTTTTCTTCCTTTCCATAGTTCGTTCTTCTTTTCTTTCTTCCTCTCCCCCTCCCTCCTTTATTTCCTCTGTCTCTTTCTTTCTTTCCCCTTCCTTCCTTCCGTCTTCTCTTCCTTCCCAGAGTCCTGAGCGTGCCTTTTGCAGAGCCAGGTATGAAGTGTCCCCTCATTCTAAAAGGCCCCCAAAACAACGAGTAAAAATAAAACTACATTTATCAGCATCCTCCGGGGCTGCCAAAGACTCCCCCAGCCTCTACATTCTGACAACATCCTTTTGTCATCGTATGTACGTATAGACTCACATTGAGTTGAATTCAGTCTTAAAATATATGATACTAGCTGTACCCGGCAAGTGTTGCTGTGCCCTATTTAGGAGATGCGAGAAAGTCTGAGTATGTAAGGGTTGGAATTGTTGTTGGTGAATTGGGTGTTTTATGTTTGTGCCTCAGCTCTTTGCCTGCAGTCCTTTGGGTTTGACTTGTACCATGGCCAGGACGGATCAGCTTGGGGAGGGCTTGTCCTGTCAGGGGATCTCTGTCTTCACAGGTGCGTCCAGTGTCTGTTGGGGGACTGTTAAAAATCCTTTCCGTATCCTTTTGAGCCACCTTTCTCAAGATCTTCATGTCTAGCTTACTTTCTGCTCCTCTCTTTTTCAAGATGTCCTGCTCTGTGTCTTTTGCACCCATTGGTCGATGTCCGATGAGGCTTTCCTCATGGACAGGCCATCTGAGGAAGCTCTTCCAGCGCTGGGCATCAGAAGGTACTTGGTGATGACCTCCATCCCTTGGAGCCAGCATATAGAGGGGGCTGAGCACCCTCCTGGCAAACCCCATTGTTGCTGGATGGTCCTCTTATTAATGTGGAATTCCAAGTCACTGGAGATCTTTTGGGAAAGGAAGAAGAGCTCCCCTTGAATGGTGTTGATCTCCATCATGGTCATCTGATTTGAAAGTGTTGGAGGAGGCTCTGGCACTCCTGTGACAGTTTGTTATGGATCGGAATGATCATGTTGGCTGGCCAGTACAGCAGTTATGCAAATCCGCCCTTATTGGCAGCCAATCATGTTGTCAGAATGTAGAGGCTGGGGGAGTCTTTGGCAGCCCCGGAGGATGCTGGTAAATGTAGTTTTATTTTTACCGCTTGTTTTGGGGCCTTTTAGGTTTTGGGGGAAGTTTCTTTGCTACAAACGTACCTTGCTTGAGGCCTATTTCTGTTGGCAAGTTTTGTGTTTCTGCCTTGTAAGGTTTCTCTGTTTGAGGTAGTCTTCACATGACGGCTCTTCCTTTATATATATAGATATATTCTATGGCTCTCACGGAAATAAATTTCTAAATATTTTGCTTTCATGGCTCTCTGAGTCAAAAAGGTTCCCGACCCCTGGTCTAAAGCCGCCCCTTATTGTTACCCTTCAAATTAAACTATTGTATTATAATCTCCTCATTTCTAGTTTCTGATTGTGAATATTCTGATGGGTGTGCCCTCCATGTGTGGTGATTTTCACCTAAAACTGAGGGGAAGGGGAGCCTGGGAAGGCCGGCCATGTTGGCCAATGGTCCAAAAAATTTTTTGTTCGTTCGGACGAAGGAACAAAACAGTTCATTCGGAAAAGCCCCATTTTCGGAAGCGGTGCTCAAAAATGAAAACGGGACCATCCGAATGAAACAAACCAAGACAAATAGTGATGCTATACAAATGCACAAGCTTAGCGGTTTGGCCACCTCGGAAACTCCAGGCCACAATGGGTCTTGCAATGGGTCTTGCAAAGAGCAACTCAGGGCAAGCTCAAGAAAGAGACCCAGAGGCCAGGGCTTTCTTCTTAGGGAAGGTGGGGCACTTATTGGCCCATGTGCCTGTGCACAAATGTGCGCCTGCTTCCTTTCTTCCTGCTGTTGCCAAGGCTGGGCTAAGTGGCCTCCTGGCTTCTTTCCTCCATTTGGCTTCTCTGGGTCTGCCCCTTCGTTCTAATATCCAAGGCACAGAGTGGAGGATTTTCTAGCCAGCCCACCCCCCAGCTCGGAGAGGCGGAGGGCATTGGCAAGGAGCCGTAAGGAGAGCGTTTAAGCCCAGTAATTACCTGAAAGGGTCCATCACCAGCAAGCCTCCCCTATGCATCTTCATCAACGTCAAGCAAAGTTGCCTGGCGCAGGGGGAGCTCTGGGGTGAGGCTGATAATGGCTCCACATTGTGAGTGGGGGAGGAAGCAGGCAGAGGAAAGATCGCCCCATCCCCCTGCAAGCCAATCCAGAAAGTGGATAGCCAAAGCAAGGTTGTTTGCAAGCTCTTGTCTGTTTGAGGCAAGTGCGAATGCTGCAATTGGCCACTTTGATAATAATAATAATAATAATAATAATAATAATAATCTTTATTTATACCCCGCCACCATCTCCTAACGGGACTCGGCCAAGCCCAGCACAGCATATATCAAATAATACAAAACTAAACACAAAACAGCAATGCAACAAAGTAAATCTATCTATCTATCTATCTATCTATCTATCTATTAGGCATGGTTTCGAATCCAAAAATGGCGATTCTAAAATCAAATGGGGGGATTTTTTGATTAGTATATCAAAGACTTACAAAAAAAATTTCCCAAAAAGTTCTAAATGTAACTTAAGTACTAACGAAATTCGTTAGTAATTCGTATGCCAGAGCATGCATTCTCAGATGAGTTTGTTTGCAACTCCCAGAAATCCTAACAGCTGGTAAAATTGGCTGGGATTTCTGGGAGTTGTAGGCCAAAACTTGAATAAACCACACTGAATTCTAGATGGACTCTCCAAATAGGACGGAGGGAGGGACGGAGGGAGGGAGGGGGTATTCTATTCTTGGAAGCAGCAAAAACAGGAGGAGGAGGCCCCCCGCTCCTCGCTGCCTCTCTCACCCCGATCCTGAGGGAGCGAGGCCCAAGTTTGCCCAGGCTGAGAGGAAAAGGAAGAGGCCTGAGGCTGTGAGGAATGGTGGGAGTTGAAGTCCAAAACACACGTACCTGGAGGGCTGAAGTAGGCCCCTGCGATGGGGCATGGCAGCAGAGCAACGGGGAAGAGAAGCATCTGAGAGAGCGCCGGGAGAGAGGAGGAGAAGCGCGCATGTGTGTGAAGCTGGCCCCTGCGATGGGGCATGGCAGCAGAGCAACGGGAAGAGAAGGAGGGGGAAGCGTGAGGACTACACTTTCCAGAATGCATTGCCTACCTAGCAGCAGCGTCACTTCCAGTTCCCATAGAAATGCGGGAAAAAGAAGAAGCTGAATGAAGGCGGAAGGAAATGAGGGGAGAAGACAGGGAGAAGTGAGTACGTAGTACAATAATTAATTAATTAAGAATTAAGAATTTATTACGATCATAACGCAAATTGTTGGCCCAAGGACCGTAAAAGGAAGTCTACTTCCGGGTTCGCAGCAGCGATCCGTAAAAGCTCAAAAGTCCCATTACATACGAATCTCTTACGAATCCTTTTAATTTCCGTTTCATTTTTCTCATGCCTACTATCTATCTATCTATGTATATAATAAAAGTGCTTGGGCGGATGGAGGTGCGGAGGGAGGGAGGTGCGGAGGAATATGTGGCAGCTGGATTGGCTGCCACTGTGGGATTATTTGCATAAAGGACTCTCATTGGCCAGCCTCAGAACTCCAACACTCTAAGGCAGTGTTTCTCAACCTTCCTAATGCCGCGACCCCTAATACAGTTCCTCATGCTGTGGTGACCCCCAACCATAAAAATAATTTTGTTGTTACTTCATAACTGTTATTTTGCTACTGTTATGAATCGTAATGTAAATATCTGATATGCAGGATGTATATTCTGGACCAAATTTGGCACAAATACCCGATACACCCAAATATGAATACTGGTGAGGTGGGGTGGAGGGATTGATTTTGTCATTTGGGAGTTGTAGTTGCTGGGAGTTATAGTTCACCTACAATCAGAGAGCATTCGAACACCACCAATGGGGGAATTAGACCTATCCTGCCACATGACCAACAGAAAATACTGGAAGGGTTTGGTGGACATTGACCTTGAGTTTTTGAAGTTGTAGTTTACCTACATACAGAGAGCGCTGTGGACTCAAACAATGATGAATCTGGACCAAACTTGGCACGAATATTAAATATGCCCAAATGTGATCACTGGTGGAATTTGGGGGAAAATAGACCTTGACATTTGGGAGTTCTAATTGCTGGGATTTATAGTTCACCTACAATCAAAGAGCACTCTGGACCCCACCAATGATAGAATTGAGTCAAACTTCCCACACAGAACCGCCATGACTGACACTCACATTTAGTTGAATTCAGTCTTAAAATATATGATATATATTCTATGGCTCTCACGGAAATACATTTCTAAATATTTGGCTTTCATGGCTCTCTGAGTCAAAAAGGTTCCTGACCCCTGATATAAAGCTGCCCCTTATTATTACCCTTCAAATTAAACTATTGTATTATAATCTCCTCATTTCTAGTTTCTGATTGGGAATATTCTGATGGGTGCGCCCTCCATGTGTGGTGATTTTCACCTAAAACTGAGGGGAAGGGGAGCCTGGGCAGGCCGCCCATGTTGGCCAATGGTCCAAAACAAAATTTGTTCGTTCGTATGAAAGAACAAAACAGCTCATTTGGAGAAGCCCCATTTTTGGAAGCAGCGCTCGGAAACGAAAACGGGGGCCATCCGAATGAAACAAACCAAAACGAATAGCGATTCTATACAAATGCACAAGCCTAGCGCAGGCCCGGATTAACATCTTTTTGCGCCCTAGACCACACTTTGGAATTACGCCCCCTTTAAGCCAACCTCTACCGCGCCCCCCCTTCCATATCCTTTCATCCGCTCGACCCCCTTAGGGCCCCACATCCAGCTCTCCCGATGTGGCCCCACTAGCTCCGCCACGGGAGGTTTCCTCTCGGCAGGCACTATGGATGCAGGCATGGGGGGAGGAGCCCCCCCCCCCCCAACGCCAGGAATTGAGGCACTCAGCTCCTACCCGGTATCGGGGATTGCGCATGTGTTGTAGTCAGCAGCTGTACCGATGCCACACTTCTCCCCAATACCGGGGCTTGTCGCGTTGGGCTTCTCTCCTGTACTGGGGTTTGCGCATGTGACGTAGCCGGCAGTTGCGCTTCTATCTCCAGTAAGGAGGAGTCTCCTCCTTGTGTTGGAGGAGGAATACCAGTTTACATGGTGTTAGGGCATGCGCAGTCTGCGCCATGGAGTTTCCTGTACTTGCACTAAAGGAGCCAGCAAGTGGATGCTGTCAGCATTGAGGGAGTTAATTGTTCCTCCTGTCAACATCGACGCCAGTGTCGAGAGCCCCTGCGCATACGCCGTTTGCATAAGAACATAAGAACATAAGAAGAGCCATGCTGAATCGGACCTCAGCCCATCTAGTCCAGCATTCTGTATCACACAGTGGCCCACCAGTTGTACACGGGGATCTCGAGCAGAAGGGAGGGCAGAACCCTCACCTGCTCCCGACCCCCCACAACCAGTACCCGGGGAAATCCTGCCTACCTCAACCAACTCCGAGGTGGCACTTGAATGTCCTTTTCAGTAACTACCGATACACTTGGTATCCATGAATCTGTCTAATCCTGCCTTGAAGTTGTCCAGGCTGACAGCTGTCACAACCTCCTCTGGAAGTGAGTTCCATGACGCAATGACCCTCTGGGTGAAGAAATATTTCCCTTTATTAGTCCTAACTTTCCTACCTTGGAGCTTCAGGGAGTGCCCTCTAGTCCTAGTGTTTTGTGACAAAGAAAATATTTTTTCTTTATTCACCTTTTCTATCCCATGCATGATTTTATACACTTCGATCAAGTCACCTCTTAAACGGCGTCTTTCAAGGCTGAAAAGACCAAGGTGTTGCAACCTGGTTTCATAAGGGAGCCGCTCCATCCCTTGGATCATTCTTGTTGCCCTTTTCTGTACCTTTTCTGTACCTTTTCCAGTTCCGTTATATCCTTCTTAAGGTGTGGAGACCAGAATTGTACACAGTACTCCAAATGTGGCCTTACCATCGATTTGTAGAGAGGCAATACAACATTTGCCGACCTATTTTCGATTCCCTTCCTGATCATGCCTAGCATAGAATTTGCTTTTTTTCACTCCTGCTGCGCACTGGGTTGACATCTTCATTGAGCTGTCCACCAAGACCCCAAGATCCCTTTCCTGGTTTGTCTCGGAAAGCTTTGACCCCATCAATTGGTAGGTGTAGTTGGGGTTCTTTGCCCCGATGTGCATGACTTTACACTTGTTTAGGTTAAAATGCATTTGCCACTTTGTTGCCCATTCACTCAATTTCGAGAGATCTTTCTGGAGCTCTTTACAGTCAGTTTCATTTTTAACTACCCTGAACAATTTAGTGTCATCTGCAAACTTTGCTACCTCAGAATTCACTCCTACGTCCAGATCATTAATGAATAAATTAAAAAGTAACGGACCCAAAACTGAACCTTGGGGTACGCCACTTCTCACCTCTTTCCACCCAGAGAAATGTCCGTTTATTACCACCCTTTGTTTCCTAGAGTTTAGCCAGGTTCCAATCCAGGACAAGACCTGTCCCCTGATTCCATGGCTGAAGAGCTTATTTAGGAGCCTTTGGTGAGGGACTTTGTCAAAAGCCTTTTGAAAGTCAAGGTAAACAATATCAATTTGGGTCCCCTTTATCTATGTGTTTATTTACACCCTCAAAGAATTCTAACAAGTTAGTAAGACATGATTTGCCTTTGTTATTTGCACAACAATAGCAGAGGCAGGAGCTAGTATTCAGGAAGGGGCAGGGGCGCCGCCGAAAAGGAGAACCTCCGGTATCCTGCCTTCCTCATCTCCATGCGCGTTGTGTTTTTATTTGTTTCAACATTATTGTTATTATTATTATTGGTCCGTGATCTGCGCCCCCTCGGCTTGCACCCCTAGGCCATGGCCAGGGGTGGTCCTACCGGTAGGCAAAGCACACCGCTGCGTGGGGCGCCATCTGGGTAAAGGGTGCATCTGCTCGAGAGGTCTGGGATGAATTCCACCGGTCCGATAATCAATTCATTCAAATCAATGAAAATATCATTCTGAGTGGACGCAGCCACTACTTCACACTGGTAGTCCGTTGACTACCAGTGTGAAGTAGTGGCTGCGTCCCCTCAGACTGGTGTTGATTATCGGACCGGTGGAATTACAAATATATGTTATCTTTTGGGGTCCCGATGAAGCCAGTTCCTCTGGCGAAACGGCAAGGCCTTTAAATACATAGTCCGTCTGAAATACTTTTCTACCTGAATTCCACATCCCCATTTGGGAAGAGATATGATTTTTACAACAATATTGAATGCTAAATAAATTTGAACATTTGTGTGCTACAACAACCCGCTTTCCAGTTTGTACTTTATTTTTGGGCTGCTTTGAGGACACCCTTCCTCTTTCTTACTACTGCTTATGGGTAATCCTGGCCTGGCTTAGCGGCTTGGCCACCTCGGAAACTCCAGGCCACAGCTTCCCTCCCCACTGATTTGCAATGGGTCCTGCAAAGAGCAACTCAGGGCAAGCTCAAGAAAGAGACCCAGAGGCCAGGGCTTTCTTCTTAGGGAAGGTGGGGCACGTTTTTGCCCATGTGCGCCTGCTTCCTTTCTTCCTGCTGTTGCCAAGGCTGGGCTAAGTGGCCTCCTGGCTTCTTTCCTCCATTTGGCTTCTCTGGGTCTGCCCCCCCCCCCCCCCTCGTTCTAATATCCAAGGCACAGAGTGGAGGATTTCTAGCCAGCCCACCCCCAGCTCGGAGAGGCGGGAGGGCATTGGCAAGGGAGCCGTAAGGAGAGCGTTTAAGCCTCCAGTAATTACCTGAAAGGGTCCATCACCAGCAAGCCTCCCCCTATGCATCTTCATCAACGTCAAGCAAAGTTGCCTGGCGCAGGGGGAGCTCTGGGGTGAGGTTGATAATGGCTCCACATTGGGGGAGTGGGGGGGGGGGGAGGAAGCAGGCAGAGGAAAGATCGCCCCATCCCCCTGCAAGCCAATCCAGAAAGTGGATAGCCAAAGCAAGGTTGTTTGCAAGCTCTTGTCTGTTTGAGGCAAGTGCAAATGCTGCAATTGGCCACTTTGATGATGATAATAATAATAATAATAATAATCTTTATTTATACCCCGCCACCATCTCCCCAACGGGGACTCGGGCCAAGCCCAGCACAGCATATATCAAATAATACAAAACTAAACACAAAACAGCAATGCAACAAAGTAAATCTATCATCTATCTATCTATCTATCTATCTATCTATCTATCTATCTATATATAATAAAAGTCAGTGCTTGCGGTGGGAGGTGCGGAGGGAGGGAGGTGCGGAGGAATATGTGGCAGCTTTTCGATTGGCTGCCACTGTGGGATTATTTGCATAAAGGACTCTCATTGGCCAGCCTCAGAACTCCAACACTCTAAGGCAGTGTTTCTCAACCTTCCTAATGCCGCGACCCCTAATACAGTTCCTCATGCTGTGGTGACCCCCAACCATAAAATTATTTTTGTTGTTACTTCATAACTGTAATTTTGCTACTGTTATGAATCGTAATGTAAATATCTGATATGCAGGATGTATATTCTGGACCAAATTTGGCACAAATACCCGATACACCCAAATATGAATACTGGTGAGGTGGGGTGGAGGGATTGATTTTGTCATTTGGGAGTTGTAGTTGCTGGGAGTTATAGTTCACCTACAATCAGAGAGCATTCCGAACACCACCAATGGGGGAATTAGACCTATCCTGCCACACATGACCAACAGAAAATACTGGAAGGGTTTGGTGGACATTGACCTTGAGTTTTTGAAGTTGTAGTTCACCTACATACAGAGAGCGCTGTGGACTCAAACAATGATGAATCTGGACCAAACTTGGCACGGATATTAAATATGCCCAAATGTGATCACTGGTGGAATTTGGGGAAAATAGACCTTGACATTTGGGAGTTCTAATTGCTGGGATTTATAGTTCACCTACAATCAAAGAGCACTCTGAACCCCACCAATGATAGAATTGAGTCAAACTTCCCACACAGAACCGCCATGACTGACAAAAATACTATGTTTTCTGATAGTCATTGGCGACCCCTCTAGCACCCCTCACGACCCCTCCAGGGGTCCCGACCCCCAGGTTGAGAAACACTGCTCTAAGGCACCAGATTATTTGCATAAACGACTCTCATTGGCCAGCCACAAAAATCCAACAATCGAAGGCACCAGACAGTTTTTCCATTGGAAATGGAATGTTCATTTCCTAATAGGATTTCACTACAGAGAGAGGGTTTGCTGATGTACTGAGAGCATTACCAGCATTACAAGCTAGGCCCCAGATTTCACTACAGAGAGAGAGTTTCCTGATGTACTGACACCACTACTAGCATTACAAACTGGGCCCAAAAATACATCCTTCCAGCCAAAGGTGAAAACACCACTTTTCCCAACAGGCCTCAGCATTGACAGAACGGCTTCCTAGGCCTCAGCCTGAATTGACAGTAAGGCTTCCTAGGCCTCAGCCTGAATGGACATTAAAGCTTCCTAGGCCTCAGCCTGAATTGACAGTAAGGCTTCCTAGACCTCAGCCTGCATTGACAGTAAGGCTTCCTAGGCCTCAGCCTCAATTGACAGTAAGGTTTCCTAGGCCTCAGCCTCAATTGACAGTAAGGTTTCCTAGGCCTCAGCCTCAATTGACAGTAAGGTTTCCTAGGCCTCAGCCTGCATTGACAGTAAGGCTTCCTAGGCCTCAGCCTGCATTGACAGTAAGGCTTCCTACGCCTCAGCCTGAATGGACAGTAAGGGTTCCTAGCCCTCAGCCTGCATTGACAGTAAGGCTTCCTATGCCTCAGCCTCAATTGACAGTAAGGTTTCCTAGGCCTCAGCCTGAATTGACAGTAAGGCTTCCTAGGCCTCAGCCTGCATTGACAGTAAGGCTTCCTAGGCCTCAGCCTCAATTGACAGTAAGGTTCCTAGGCCTCAGCCTCAATTGACAATAAGGTTTCCTAGGCCTCAGCCTCAATTGACATTAAGGTTTCCTAGGCCTCAGCCTCAATTGACAGTAAGGCTTCCTAGGCCTCAGCCTGCATTGACAGTAAGGCTTCCTACGCCTCAGCCTGAATGGACAGTAAGAGTTCCTAGGCCTCAGCCTGAATGGACATTAAGGCTTCCTAGCCCTCAGCCTGCATTGACAGTAAGGCTTCCTATGCCTCAGCCTCAATTGACAGTAAGGCTTCCTAGGCCTCAGCCTTAATTGACAGTAAGGCTTCCTAGGCCTCAGCCTGCATTGACAGTAAGGCTTCCTAGGCCTCAGCCTGCATTGACAGTAAGGCTTCCTAGGCCTCAGCCTGAATGGACAGTAAGGCTTCCTAGGCCTCAGCCTGCATTGACAGTAAGGCTTCCTAGGCCTCAGCCTGCATTGACAGTAAGGCTTCCTAGGCCTCAGCCTGAATGGACAGTAAGGCTTCCTAGGCCTCAGCCTGCATTGACAGTAAGGCTTCCTAGGCCTCAGCCTGAATGGACATTAAGGCTTCCTAGGCCTCAGCCCATTTCAAATAACCCGGGCACCGCCGGGTCCCAAAGCTAGTAAATCATAAAATACACTCAACAATATAAAATAATACAACAAAACAGAATCATTCAAACATGGTAACAATGAGCGGTAACAAATACGTGTAAAAGATAAAAAATTAAAAACATTAAAAACCCAGGGTGAGATAGAGGTTAGCATCGAATGGCCTTGCAGCTTCAAAGCCTGGCAGCTCCCTGCCTGGGGGATACTTTGTTGGAAAGTTAGCTGGCCCTGATTGTTTCCTATCTGGAATTCACGCCTGGACTTTATTTACTGTAAATAAGTAAACAAGTGGAGTTTATATACAGTATCTGTGGAATAATATCAAGGGTGGGACAAAAAACTCACAACTTCTGAGGATGCCTGCCATAGATCCAGGCGAAACATCAGGAGAGAGTGCTTCTGGAACATGGCCAGACAGCCTGGAAAACTCCTAACAAATTTATTTATTTGCATCACTTATATTCCGCCCTTCTCACCCTGCAGGGGACTCAGGGCGGATCACAATGCACATATACAGGGAAACATTCAATGCCATTGACATACAACACATATAGACAGACAACAAGCGACACAATTGGTCGAGAGTTCACCCGACCCGGGCAGGCCTCGAACTCATGAACTTCTGGTCATTAGAGATCTTATGCAGCTGACTCCCAGCCAGCTGCGCCACATTCCCGGGCATGAAAGCCTTCGATGATCATGAGAGCCATAAAAGCAAAATATTTGGAAATGTATTTCAGTGAGAGCCATAGAATATATATAATATATTTTAAGACTGAATTCAACTAAATGTGAGTCTATACGTACATACGATGAGAAAAGGATTCCCCGGCAGAATGAGGGGACACTTCAGACCTGGCTCTGCAAAAGGCACGCTCAGGACTCTGGGAAGGAAGAGAAGGCGGAAGGAAGGAAGGGGGAAAGAAAGAAAGAAAGACAGAGGAAATAAAGGAGGGAGGGGGAGAGGAAGAAAGAAAAGAAGAATGAACTATGGAAAAGGAAGAAAAGTAGGAGAGAGACAAGGAGGGGAAAAGAAAAAAGGAAATGGGAAGGGAGAAAAGGAAAGGGTGGGAAAAAGAAAGGAAAGGGAGTGAGGAAAAAGTAAAATAATGCAGGGGAAAGAAGAAAAGAAAGGAGAGAGAGGGGGAAGTGAAAAGACAGGATGGAGAAGGAAAGGGGGAAGGGGAGAAAGGAAGGAAGGAAGAGGGGGAAATGGAAGAAAGAAGGAAGGGGGAGAGGGAGGGAAAAGGAAGGAGAAGGAAAGGGTGAAGGGGAGAAAGGAAGGAAGAGGGAGAATGGAAGAAAGAAGGGAGAGAGGGAGGGAAAGGGAAGGAGAAGGAAAGGGTGAAGGGGAGAAAGGGAGAGGGAGAATGGAAGAAAGAAGGAAGGGGAGAGAGGGAGGGAAAATGAAGGCGAGAAGGAGAAGGAAAGGGTGAAGGGAAGGAAGGAAGAGGGAGAATGGGGGAAAGAAGGAAGGGGGAGAAGGAGGGAAAAGGAAGGCGAAGGAAAGGGTGAAGGGGAGAAAGGAAGGAAGAGGGAGAATGGAAGAAAGAAGGGAGAGAGGGAGGGAAAGGGAAGGAGAAGGAAAGGGTGAAGGGGAGAAAGGAAGAGGGAGAATGGAAGAAAGAAGGAAGGGGAGAGAGGGAGGGAAAAGGAAGGAGAGAAGGAGAAGGGAAGGGTGAAGGGAAGGAAGGAAGAGCGAGAATGGGGGAAAGAAGGAAGGGGAGAAAGGGAGGGAAAAGGAAGGCGAAGGAAAGGGTGAAGGGGAGAAAGGAAGGAAGGAAGGAAGGAAGAGGGAGAAGGGGAGAGAGGGAGGGAAAAGGAAGGAGAAGGAAAGGGTGAAGGGGAGAAAGGAAGGAAGAGGGAGAATGGAAGAAAGAAGGAAGGGGAGAGAGGGAGGGAAAATGAAGGAGAGAAGGAGAAGGAAAGGGTGAAGGGAAAAGGAAGGAAGAGGGAGAATGGGGGAAAGAAGGAAGGGGAGAAAGGGAGGGAAAAGGAAGGCGAAGGAAAGGGTGAAGGGGAGAAAGGAAGGAAGAGGGAGAATGGAAGAAAGAAGGGAGAGAGGGAGGGAAAGGGAAGGAGAAGGAAAAGGTGAAGGGGAGAAAGGAAGAGGGAGAATGGAAGAAAGAAGGAAGGGGGAGAGAGGGAGGGAAAAGGAAGGAGAGAAGGAGAAGGAAAGGGTGAAGGAAGGAAGGAAGAGGGAGAATGGGGGAAAGAAGGAAGGGGAGAAAGGGAGGGAAAAGGAAGGCGAAGGAAAGGGTGAAGGGGAGAAAGGAAGGAAGGAAGAGGGAGAAGTGGAGAGAGGGAGGGAAAAGGAAGGAGAAGGAAAGGGTGAAGGGGGAGGAAGAGGGAGAATGGAGGAAAGAAGGAAGGGGAGAGAGGGAGGGAATAGGAAGTAGAAGGAAAGGTTGAAGTGGGAGAAGGAAAGGAAGGAAGAGGGGAAATGGAAGAAAGAAGGAAGGCGAGAGAGGGAGGGAAAAGAAAGGAAAGAAAGAGAAGGAAAGGGTAAATGGGAGGAAGGAAGGAAGGTAGGTAGGTAGGTAGGTAGGGGAAGGAAGGAAGAGGGAGAATGGAGGAAAGAAGGAAGGGGAGGGAGGGAGGGAAAAGGAAGGAGAAGGAAAGGTTGAAGTGGGAGAAGGAAAGAAGAGGGCCCCGAGAGCAGTGGGGATGAGGAAGAGGCGGCGATGGCGGTGTGGAAGCGGCAGTCGCAGCGCATTTGCGTCACTCCTCCCCGCTGCATGCTTGGAAACCAAGGCCAAGGCTGCTCTGGAGAGCCAGATGCAATCAGGAAAAGAGCCACATCTGGCTCGCGAGCCATAGGTTCCCTACATCCTTGGTGTAGCTCAGTGTTTCCCAACCGTTTTTGAGCCGCGGCACACTTTTTACATTTGCAAAATCCTGGGGCACACCACCAACCAAAATGACACAAAATGACACTCTAACACAGTAATACATAGAGTTAATATGTTTTTAAAATGTATTTATACACTCAGTGTGAAACTTGGACCTGTTTCGATGAACTCAACATAGATATCCTGGCAGGAATGGCAGAAAGACACAAACTTCCCACACAGAACTCCCATAACCAAGAGAAAATGCTATAAGAGTTTGGTGGGCATTGACCTTGAGTTTTGGAGTTGTAGTTCACCTATATCCAGAGAGCACTGTGGACTCAAACAATGTTGGATCAGGACCAAACTTGGCATGAACACGCAATATGCCCAAATATGAACGCAGATGGAGTTCAGGGGAAATAGACATTTGGGAGTTGTAGTTGCTGGGATTTATAGTTCCCCTACAATCAAAGAGCATTCTGAACCCCACCAATGATAGAACTGGGCCAAACTTCCCACACAGAACCCCCGGTGTAGATGAAGGAACCCAGAGATGCAATTTGCATAGGAAGGAAGCATGGGAAGGACTTTGCCTCTTCTCCCCATCATTATATGGGTTTGCCGGAGGGAAAAGCCCTTGGAGATTAGCTTTCCAAGCAACCCAATGTGGCGGGCATGGGACGGGCGGGATAAAAGGCGAATCTATGTGGGTCTGGGGCAACTATAAGGTGGAGGATCGCAGCCACAGAAACTCGCACTCCGGCTGCCACAAGTGGCTGCTCCCCCCGCCCTTTACTCCCCCAACAACAACAAGCCCTGAGCCTTGCAGGCCCCTTGGGGGTGATCCAGGCAGATCAAACCCATTTAGAGCCTGAATCAATTCCAGCAGTGAATTAGCAGCTGATGCCTGGCTAAAGGGGGAGGGAGGGGGAGACGATAATGAAATGGGGGGGGGGGAGAGAAGAGGAGGCAGCATGTGGAAAGAGTCAACACCCCGCTCTCTTTCAACACCACTTCCCATTCACAGAGGCACACACCGGTCCTCTTTGCCTCTTCCGGCACAATGGGGATAGGGGGAGCCCATAGGACAGGGGTTCGCTACCTTCCTAATGCCGCCACCCCTTTAATGCAGTTCCTCATGTGGTGGTGCCCCCCCCAACCATGACATTATTTCCGTTGCTCCTTCATAACTATACTTTTGCTACTGTTATGAATTGTCATGTAAATAACTGATATTCAGCGGACCAAATTTGGCACAAATACCCACATTTGAATACTGGTGGGGTTGGGAGGGATTGTTTTTGTCATTTGGGAGTTGTAGTTGCTGGGATTTATAGTTCACCTACAACCAAAGATTATTCTGAACTCGAGCAATGATGGAATTGAACCAAACTTGATACACAGAACTCCCTTTACCAACAGAAAATCCTGGAAGGGTTTGGTGCGCATTGACCTTGAGTTTGGGAGTTGTAGTTCACCTACATCCAGAGAACAGTGTGGACTCAAACTCAAACTCGGCACGGATACTCAATATGCCCAAATGTGAACCCTGGTGGAGTTTGGGGAAAACTGACCTTGGCATTTGGGAGTTGTGGTTGCTGAGATTTATAGTTCAACTACAACCAAAGATTATTCTGAACTTGACCAATGATGGAATTGAACCAAACTTGGCAGACAGAACCCCCATGACCAACAGAAAAGACTGGAAGAGTTTGGTGGGCATTGACCTTGAGTTTGGGAGTTGTAGTTCACCTACATCCAGAGAGCAGTGTGGACGCAAGCAAGGATGAATCTGGACCAAACTTAGACCATAGAATCCTAGATTTGAAAGAGACCTCATGGGCCATCCAGTCCAACCCCTGGAAGGGTTTGGTGGGCATTGACCTTGAGTTTGGGAGT
This sequence comes from Anolis apletophallus, assembly GCA_030556195.1. Lineage (NCBI taxonomy): Eukaryota > Metazoa > Chordata > Lepidosauria > Squamata > Anolidae > Anolis > Anolis apletophallus. The sequence goes on from JARBWK010000019.1 coordinate 295,201, forward strand.
TGTAGTTCACCTACAACCAAAGAGCACTGTGGACTCAAACAATGATAGATCTGGAGCAAACTCAGCACGGATACTCAACATGCCCAAATGTGAACACTGGTGGAGTTTGGGAAAAACAGACCTTGAGATTTGGGAGTTGTAGTTGCTGAGATTTATAGTTCTACTACAACCAAAGACTATTCTGAACTTGACCAATGATGGAAATGAACCAAACTTGGCAGACAGAACTCCCATGACCAACAGAAAACACTGGAAGGGTTTGGTGGGCATTGACCTTGAGTTTGGGAGTTGCAGTTCATCTACAACCAATAAGCACTGTGGACTCAAACAATGATAGATCTGGACCAAACTCGGCATGGATACTCAATATGCCCAAATGTGAACCCTGGTGGAGTTTGGGAAAAACTGACCTTGGCATTTGGGAGTTGTGGTTGCTGAGTTTATAGTTCAACTACAACCAAAGATTATTCTGAACTTGACCAATGATGGAATTGAACCAAACTTGGCAGACAGAACCCCCATGACCAACAGAAAAGACTGGAAGAGTTTGGTGGGCATTGAACTTGAGTCTGAGAGTTGTAGTTCACCTACATCCAGAGAGCACTGTGGACTCAAACAATCATAGATCTGGACCAAACTCAGCACGGATACTCAATATGCCCAAATGTGAACCCTGGGGGAGTTTGGGGAAAACAGATCTTGACATTTGGGAGTTGTAGTGGTTGGGATTTATAGTTCACCCACAATCACTCTGAACCCAGCCCACAGTGGACCTTCGTCTACTTGGGCAACATTGAATATTGATGAGTTGGGGGGGGGGGGGTGCTGCTTTTGAATTTTGGGAGTTCTAGTTCACGAACACCAAAAAGGAAGCGAAGGACAGGTGGAGAGATCTTCAGCCTTCGCTACCAAATGGGTTTAAAGACCATCAGAAATATGTGTTTTCTGATGGTCTTTGGTGGTGACCCCTCTGAAACCTCTCCAGGGGTCCTGACCCCCCAGGTTGAGAAACGCTGCCTTCGAATCTCGAGCCAAACCAAAGAGGATCCTGGTGACATGAAGGGGGTACAGTGGGGAGGATGCTGAGCATGAGGGAGGGACCCCGAAACAAGGAAGTGAGGTCTTACGGCTGATTCCAAACTTGGAGCTCTGTCCGCACTTGTTGAGGATGATGAGCATGACGGAGAGGAAGAGGCAGGCACAGACCGCCAGGACTACCGCCACCGATATCTGGGGGAAAGGAGGGAAAGATGGGGAAAGAATGAGGACACCACATACCTCTAGACCAGGGGTGCTCACACTTTTTCAGCCTGGGAGCTACTGATTAAAAAACCAAGTCCCAAAGATCACCTACCCAGAAATGTAAAACGTATAACTATTTTCTCATTTATTTCTTTATATTTATTATTTATTCTTATATACCGCTCCAGGCATGTAGCCAGGGGGGGGGGCAAGGGGCTTCAGCCCCCCCCAAATTCTCAGGGTGGTCCACGAAAAGGCCTTACTGGTACATTATTTAAACAGTTATGTTTATTCATATCACCATGCTCATTATATCCCACATTAATGGGGTTATTGGGATAACAATACAAAAGGTTTGCTAGGGTAGACCCTCTTCCTCCCAGTCTCAGCCCCCCCGAACCAAACTCAGCCCCCCGGAATCAAAATCCTGGCTACGGCCCTGTACCGCTCCTTCCAGCAGGCTCAGGGCAGTTTACATAAAATGAAGTTATAAAACATCAACATTTCAATTTAATAACAACAATATAAAACAGAGCATAAAAATACATCCAACCACCCCATTTCTCCCACACTGCCATATTACCACACATATTATCAGCCAGAAAGTAAGAAGAGAGGCTGTTGAACTGCAAGGCCATTGAATACTCAGCAAGGTAAACAAAGGGGCATGCAAAAATACATCCAACCACCCCATCTCTCCCACATTTCCATATTCCCCAACATTTATTTCTCAAGGAACAAAGCAAGCAGAGAGGCTTTGGAGCTAAAAGGCCATTTTTAAACATTAAAAATAAACAAAGAGACACGCCACAGAACAATCAAGCACCCACCCCAAAGTAAAAAAGACCGACCTTTGAGATGCGGTAAGGAAATTACCCCAAGGCGTCCTTCTCCTTCTCCTCCGTCGTTGCTCCTATTTCCACGCCGCCAGCATGCGTGCCACCTCCAAGAGCTCACGAGAAGTCCGAGAGGCAGAATGGGCACTTCTGCGCATGTGCGTGGGGCCAGCCATGCATCGGGTCATCCAGGCCCACCCCCTTTGGTCTCCTACAACTCTGAGTGGCTGGAGAAGGACGGAGGGAGGAGGAGGAATCCAAAAGAGGGGGCCCATTCTGCCTCTTGGACTCTGGAGCTTTTGGAGCGGCGCGAGCAGGAGCGGGGGAGGAGCAACGACAGAGGACTTCTTTGTAGCGTGCAGGGGCGCGTGAAGAGGACCAACAGCAAAAAACCTGGTCAGGGGTCTGAAGATCACCAGGATGAGGCCTGAAGATCACCCTGGTGATCGAGATCACCATTCTGAGCACCCCTGCTCTAGACTCCTGGGATCACTCTGTGCATGCCCAAAAGCACCCTTTCCCTCCTGTTGTCACTCTCTGAGATTTTCTGACCAAGGAACCATAGAAAGGCAACACAGTCGGTGTTGGAAATAGTAACCTTCTAGTTGTTTGTTATGCATATAATTGGGATTGCTTATTGTATTGTATATGTGCATTTTGGTATGCAATTTTGAATACTGGTGGGGTTGGAAAGGGGGATTGATTTTGTCATTTGGGAGTTGTAGTTGCTGGGATTTATAGTTCACCTACAATCAAAGAGCATTCTGAACCCCACCAATGATAGAATTGAGCCAAGGTTGGCACAGAGAGTTCCAATTCCCAAGAGAAAGTACTGGAAGTGTCTGGTGGGCATTGACCTTGAGTTTTGGAGTTGTAGTTCACCTACATCCAGAGAGCACTGTGGACTCAAACAATGATGGATCTGGACCAAACTTGGCACGAATTCTCAATATGCCCAAATGTGAACACACATGGAGTTTGGGGGAAACTGACCTTGACGTTTGGGAGTTGTAGTTCACCTACATCCAGAGAGCACTGTGGACTCAAAGAATTATGGATCTGGACCAAACTTGGCACCAATACTCAATATGCCCAAATGTGAAGCCTGGTGAAGTTTGGGAAAAATAGGCCTTGACATTTGGGAGTTGTAGTTGCTGGGATTTATAGTTCACCTACAATCAAAGAGCATTCTGAACTCCACCAATGATAGAATTGAGCCAAGGATGGCACAGAGTTCCAATTCCCAAGCGAAAGTACTGGAAGTGTCTGGTGGGCATTGACCTTGAGTTTTGGAGTTGTAGTTCACCTACACCCAGAGAGCACTGTGGACTCAAACAATGATGGATCTGGACCAAACTTGACATGAATTCTCAATATGCCCAACTATGAACTCACATGGACTTTAGGGGGAAATAGACCTTGATGTTTGAGAGTTGTAGTTCACCTACACTGTGGACTCAAACAATGAGGGATCTGGACCAAACTTGGCACCGATACTCAATATGCCCAAATGTGAACCCTGGTGGAGTTTGGAGAAAATAGGCCTTGACATTTGGGAGTTATAGTTGCTGGGATTTATAGTTCACCTACAATCTAACCCACCCTCTCCCCAATTCACACTTTATCAAAGGGTGTCTCACCCCGATGGGCTGTTCTTGCAGTGTCTCCATGGTACTTCGTTCTGTGCTGTTGCTATGCTCGCCGCTGCCTGTGTGCGGAAAAAGCAGAGAGGATTTCTCAGGTGACCTCTTTTACCAAATGGGGCCAGATTTCCGGTGAGAAAGGGGGCTTTCTTGATCCCATCCCACTGCAGGACACCCTGAGGGAGGGCAGGGCGTGTAACCTAGCTCTCCGTTTGAAAGAGCCAGAGAAAAACCCATCCACCATCCACCTTCTCTCCCCAGTGTGCTTTTCACAGTGTAGATGCACCTAGAAAAGGGTATGGACCTTGGAAAACTATAGCTCCAGGGAGGACGCCATTGCATGGAGCCATGGCATTTAAAGTGGGGTGCAAGGGTGCAATCAGTATGGAATGAGCCCCCAGTGGCACAGTGGGTTAAAGCACTGAGCTGCTGAGCTTATTGACTGAAAGGTCACAGGTTCAATTCCAGGGAGCGGTGTGAGCTTCCGCTGTCAGCCCCAGCTCCTGCCAACCTAGCAGTTCGAAAACATATAAATGTGAGTAGATCAATAGGTACCGCTCCGGTGGGAAGGTAACGGCGCTCCGTGCACTCATGCCAGCCACATGACCTTGGAGGTGTCTATGGACAACATTGGCTCTTCGGCTTAGAAATTTATTAATTATTAATTTATTTAATTTTTTAATATCCCGATCTTCTCTTCCTCCGTAGAGGGACTCAGACCGACTAAGTCTGAAATGGAGATGGGCACCAACCCCCAGATTCGGACATGACTGGACTTAATGTCAGGGGAAAACCTTTACCTAAATCAGTGGTTCTCAACCTGCGGGTCTCTAGGTGTTTTGGTCTACAACTCCCGGAAATCCCAGCCAGTTTACCAGCTGTTAGGGTTTCTTTAAGGCCACAACATCTGAGGATCCACAGGTTGAGAACCACGACTGCAAATGCACCAAGTGAAGGGTATGGACCTTGGAAAACTATGACTCCCAAAACTGCACAGCATGGAGATACGGCATGGTAAACTATCACTCTCAGGACTCCATTGCATGGAGCCATGGCATTCAAAGTGGGGTGCAAGGGCGTTCATTCTATATCAGGCCCGGATTACCCATAAGGCCACCCTAAGGAGGGCGTGAGGAGGAGGTGGATGGAAGCCACACAGCCGGGGCCGGTGCCATGCGGCTTCCATTGCCTCCTCCTCCCGCGACCAACTTCCGGTCGCGGGAGGAGGCGGCCGGAAGCCCCACGCCCGGGGCTCCTGCCGCGCATGCGCAGCAGTGCCCTGGGGGCGGGGCGTCTTTTGGCCTAGGGCGCCAAAAGACGTTAATCCGGGCCTGTTCTATATTGTAAAAAACACCATGAGAAGGGTATGATCCTTGGAAAAGTACGACTCCCAGGACTGCACAGCATGGAGACATGGCATAATAATAATAATAATAAAAAAATTTTTTATTTATTTATTCATTCAGTTTTGTATGCCGTCAGGACGGCTTACAGAGAAAACAATAATAATATTAATTTTATTTATTTATTTATTTATTCAGTTTTGTATGCTGTCCTTCCCCGAGGGCTCAGGACGGATTACAGAGAATATAGTAGTAATAGTAGTAGTAGTAGTAGTAATAATAATAATAATAATAGCAATTGAAATGGGTCCCTACTGCATTTAATCTCCAGTGCAAATGCACCCAGATAAGGGTTTGGATCTTGGGAATCTGCAGCTCCCAAGACCACCTCATGGAGACATAGCATTCAAAGTAAGGTCCAGCTGCATTCGTTCCATAGTATAAATACGCAAAGAATGCTCTACTCTAAACTTGAACCCAAACTAATGTGATGAACACAGATTTGAAGTGTAGGACTCAGTGGGATTTAGTAATTGTGACCAAGTGGCAGGAATCAAAGTCCGAATGTACCTTGGCAAACGCCCCTCTTCGTAAACACTTACTCATCGTTGGAATCTCCACCGGATCCACGAGGTTGAAGTTTGCGTCGGGCATGTCCATGAATTGCTGGAAGACGGTACGAGAGTCGCTGCCCAGAGGATTGCGGACGAGGAGGGTGTAGTTGCCGTTGGAGAGGTGGGTGGGCCTGTCCAGGTAGAGGCAGCCGTGGAGGACGGTGGAATTCCGCGGCCCATCCAGGAAGAAACAGGTGTAGATGTAGGTGGTCTCCACCAGGTCGGCGCCCCCAATCTGCCAGCGGATGCTGGGGCTGGGGTTGCCGTCCACCGAGAAGGGCACGCACCACTTGTGGAACGGCACGGCCCCGCTCAGGTCACGGATCACGGCGGGGACTGCAAAGGCAGGGCAAGCGTCAGTTGTGCTGTGGCACTGAGAACCCACCTTTGGCCCACAAAGCCACAAAGCATCACCACCCCCTACTTGGCCCTCTCTGCCCTTGAGACAGCCATAAGGTGGCATACTAGAGAGTCAGGCCGCTCTAAAGTACGGAGAATGGCAAACCTTGTTTGGAGGGTGCATTTCAATTCAGGAGCACCGTTAACAAAGGGCATGCATCCCCGCACATCTGCATACTAAACCTGGTTAGGTTTTTCGTATCTTGATCAAATTCGTATTAAATTCAATTCTAAATTACTTAAACCGCTGTAAGCAACCTGGAAGTAAATTACCAAATTTGAAGCCACCATCACCATTTTTCGGGGGGAAAATCTCCATTTTCGGGGGGGGGGGGGAAATCTCAATTTCCCTTCCCTGGCCTACTGCCTGGTGCATCCTCTTCGTCGGCCGGAGCTGTGGCCTCGGCGAGCTGCCCGGGGGCGGGTAGGGGCCGGTGTTCTGCGACGCAGGTGCTCCTCTCGCCGGCGGGCGAGCACACCCAGGAGCATGTCGCCGGGTGCGGCGCGGGGCTGGTGCCCTGGGCATTGTTACAGGCAAAGTTGCAGGGCGGGCACAGGCTGGTGTTTTTCCGGCACGCACTCTTCTCCTAGACGAGCACGCGCCCCGTAGTGCGTCGCCTGTGGCCTTGGCGAGCTGCCCGGGGCGGTTAGGGGCCGGCGTTTTGCGACGCACATGCTCCTCTCGCTAGCGGGCGAGCGCACCCAGGAGCACGTTGCCGGGTGTGGCGCGGGGCTGGTGCCCTGGACATTGATACGGGCCAGGTCGCAGGGCCGGGCACAGGCCGATGTTTTTCCGGCATGCACTCTTCTCCTAGATGAGTGCGTGCCCTGTAGTGCGTTGCCCTGGGGCCGTTCAGAAGCGGATTTGAAAGCCCAGGTCTTCCCTCCGCTTCTGAAAGGGCGGAGAGATTTGCCATCGAATAAAATGCACGGCTTCCCTTTGCCTGTCGGTCATTCTCGGAAGGGTGATTTATTTATTTATTTTGTTTATTTATTTATTTATTTATTTACAGTATTTATATTCCGTCCTTCTCACCCCGCAGGGGGCTCAGGGCGGATTACAATATACATATACATGGCAAACATTCAATGCCATAGACACACAACACATATAGACAGACAGTCAGAGGCTATTTAACATTCCAACTTTTCCTGGCCACCAGGGGAGCTGTCGCTTCACCATCCATCTGCGACACTGATGAAGTACTTCCTCATTCACTGCA